>JAEIFK010000675.1:2145000-2463536 GCA_018901825.1 Drosophila funebris | reverse complement strand
ATATACATATACATATACATATACATATACATATACATATACATATACATATACATATACATATACATATACATATACATATACATATACATATACATATACATATACATATACATATACATATACATATACATATACATATACATATACATATACATATACATATACATATACATATACATATACATATACATATACATATACATATACATATACATATACATATACATATACATATACATATACATATACATATACATATACATATACATATACATATACATATACATATACATATACATATACATATACATATACATATACATATACATATACATATACATATACATATACATATACATATACATATACATATACATATACATATACATATACATATACATATACATATACATATACATATACATATACATATACATATACATATACATATACATATACATATACATATACATATACATATACATATACATATACATATACATATACATATACATATACATATACATATACATATACATATACATATACATATATATACATATACATATACATATACATATACATATACATATACATATACATATACATATACATATACATATACATATACATATACATATACATATACATATACATATACATATACATATACATATACATATACATATACATATACATATACATATACATATACATATACATATACATATACATATACATATACATATACATATACATATACATATACATATACATATACATATACATATACATATACATATACATATACATATACATATACATATACATATACATATACATATACATATACATATACATATACATATACATATACATATACATATACATATACATATACATATACATATACATATACATATACATATACATATACATATACATATACATATACATATACATATACATATACATATACATATACATATACATATACATATACATATACATATACATATACATATACATATACATATATCATATACATATACATATACATATACATATACATATACATATACATATACATATACATATACATATACATATACATATACATATACATATACATATACATATACATATACATATACATATACATATACATATACATATACATATACATATACATATACATATACATATACATATACATATACATATACATATACATATACATATACATATACATATACATATACATATACATATACATATACATATACATATACATATACATATACATATACATATACATATACATATACATATACATATACATATACATATATACATATACATATACATATACATATACATATACATATACATATACATATACATATACATATACATATACATATACATATACATATACATATACATATACATATACATATACATATACATATACATATACATATACATATACATATACATATACATATACATATACATATACATATACATATACATATACATATACATATACATATACATATACATATACATATACATATACATATACATATACATATACATATACATATACATATACATATACATATACATATACATATACATATACATATACATATACATATACATATACATATACATATACATATACATATACATATACATATACATATACATATACATATACATATACATATACATATACATATACATATACATATACATATACATATACATATACATATACATATACATATACATATACATATACATATACATATACATATACATATACATATACATATACATATACATATACATATACATATACATATACATATACATATACATATACATATACATATACATATACATATACATATACATATACATATACATATACATATACATATACATATACATATACATATACATATACATATACATATACATATACATATACATATACATATACATATACATATACATATACATATACATATACATATACATATACATATACATATACATATACATATACATATACATATACATATACATATACATATACATATACATATACATATACATATACATATACATATACATATACATATACATATACATATACATATACATATACATATACATATACATAACATATATCGCATTCACATACTTAGAGTCTTGTTCATAGTTCTGAATCAATTGAATGCATTCGTTGACTTGCATTTTTAATTAAATCTAAGCTCTGCCCTCATTTCTATCAGTACAATTCAGTCTTAGTACACACACACACACACACACACAAACACCCACGCTTGAACTGTGTGCCAAATCAAGCTAAGCAATAATTGATTTTTTATACCCTGTACTTGCCATGGCCTTAGAGCATATTAATTAGTAAACATCCACTAGTCAATTTCTATTTATATTTTATTAATCATTTGAAATTTACTTATATTATCTATGTCCATTAATTTAATGCTAAATAAAAATATAGATTTTGCCAACATTTAAGTGACATTTTGCTGAATCCCAGCATAGTCTTAATACACATTACAGGTGATCTTCTAGTCAGGCTCTTTCAATTTGAACGTCATTACATAGTTGTTCACTATTTGTTTCATTTTATTTATCAACATCCGTTCATTTGGGAGAATGCTGTAAAAGTGCATTGCAGTTTGCAGCTTCAGGCGAGATTTAATGTTGATAATAAATGAAATTAATTATGCTTAAATTAAAAACTTATAAACGTCAGCTGAAATTTCAAAAGACACATTAAAGAATTATAAATATAATCGAATGTTTTAATTAATTTTTTTTGGATAGTTTGAGTTAATGTGCTTAAGGCGATTATAGCTGTCATGATTATTATACATAATTATTCTCTTTTCGCACCGCTAGTAATGCTATTGGAGAGCAAATAATGCAACTGCCTGGCAACTACGACGTCGACAGTAGCAACAGCAACACCAACACCAACACCAACGCCACCAACAGCACCACCAGTACCACCACTCGTAGCATCTCCCAGCGGTTCACAAGGAAGCCCAAAGCCGCTACGACAAGCAATTTTGTTAATTCATCCATGTCCATGCTGGAACAGGCGCCGCACAGCAATCTGACGGTCAGCGAGGAAAGGGTGTCATCCATGTACAACACCAACAACAGCACCATGACATCTCCAGCACCATCAGCAACAACATCTGCGGTCACAATATCGTCAATTTCAACGCCATCGCTGAGCGATTCGCATGTCATCGATAGGTTGGCTAGTGTGACGAATGCCACAACCTTTGACCCGACTGCAGCCTCGTCTGTCAATATGGACGCTGCCAGCGCCGGCAGCACCACCAGCACGCCCTGGAACATAACCTATGTCTCCGTCTCGGCCACCAACTACAATAACTGTTCCGCTTTGTTTGCCAACTACACACAACCGCAAACAGGTGAGTTAACTGGCAAAATTGGGTCAAGCAATTTGTTTTCCCAGTTTTGTATTCCCATTTGCATTCATCTCATTTTGCTTTGCATGTGAATCTGTTTGAGCTGTGAGGGAGTTCAGCAATATTTAAGAAAAGATTACTCCAACTAATTTAAAGATACTAAAGTATGATATAATTTAATAGAATTGTTTAATAATAGAAAACCGAATCGAATAGAATATTAGAATATTATTATTTCTGCGTCTTGACTGGAAATAGAAGCAGTTAGAGCTCGTCTTTCTACTGCGTGGGAATTTCCACATTAAAGCAATCCTTGACTATTGAAGTCAATGCAGCGAAGTCCGGCTTATGCGTGTTTGTTTAAGCTTTCCCTTTTATTTGTCAATATTCAATAAACATAGGCAATAAATAGCATTTACTAACATTATTTGTTGGCAATTGAAAATTATATTGTATTACACAGGTAATTAAGTAATATAGTTTATTTATACTTTATGACGTAGATTCATTACCATTCTACATAGTCGACTCTGTTTGGCGAAACGTGGCATGACATGTTTACTTCAAATTCTAACGGTCAATTATCAACGAGAATCCGAGCCACTGTTTTCTCTATTCATAATTTGCAAATCCCTTTTGCACTTCAACACCATTACACCTTCCAGTGTCTAATTCGTATTTCCTTTTATGCTGCCACACGTAGCTACTTCCGTCTCGCTCATGCTCACGCTCAGAGTACGTTGACAGGAACGTCTCTGTCTCACATTTACAAGGAACAACTTCGAATTCGAAATTCGAAGAGAAGCAACAGGCAATGGCAAATGAAGCCAAGAACTTTCAACTATTCGCAAATAGATATTTGTTGACTAGTGTCAACTTTCGACTTCTATTTGCTTATTTTTAAATTTTATAAAATTAACTAAAGCATTGCTTAATTCCTTGAACATTTAGCTAGCAGTAACATTTATGCCTATCATTAAGATGAGCAGAGTAACCAGTGTGACCATTTAACAGCAAAAAGTCTCCAACAATTCACTGGTCACGTTTACAATTCGCTTTGTTTACAATCAAATCTTAAATAAATGTTAACTTGGATCAAAAGTAGACAGCCGAGGTAATGGGAGAAGCTTTCAAGAATTTGAGAGATACATTAAAAATCAGATTATTACATAAATATTTATAGAAATTATATCAATTTCAATTGTAATAAATATTCTAAAAATTTATAATATCTAAATTTATTTGCACACATTGCTTCAGCAGAATATTGTCAGCTGTTTTTACTGTTTCTAAAGTCTGGAAACCCTTTTTATCCCATCTGAGTACTAATCTAGCAGAATCACTCCATCCCGTATACCAAACACAGATCAAGTTAATTTTAAATTTTGGATAATTTTCTCAATTAATATACAAATCGAAAAAAAAACTTATTATTATGAGTTTCATAAATATTGATTCATAAATAAATAAAATAAATAAGAAAGATAAACAGAAAAGTATGAAAATAAATATTTGCATTGAATCGCTTGCGCTTTGCGGCCAACAGCGAATGTGAGAGCGGGAAAGCGAATGACTGCTATACATGCATGTGTAAGTGTTGACAAATGAAAATTTGCAGTAGCACATATATACATATATTATATTATATACATTATAATATATATTTATACCCTGGACAGTGCTATATTAACTTTCTGCAAATGTATGTAACAGACAGAAAAAGCATATACAATATGTATATCCTTGATCAGTATCAGCAGCCGAGTCGATTGAGCCATGTCTGTCTGTCTGACTGTATGAACGCGTCGATCTCAGCAATTCTAAGTGCTACAGATACCAAATTTGTCATGAAGGTTTCTGTATACCGTCTCTAGAAAAAGACTAATTATGGAAATTCTCACCGTAGGCTCTTATAACTTAAAAGGTATTTGAAGAATATCATATTGAAGAAATGCTGAAATTTTCATGCAGATCGGTTTATAAATAAGAAATATAATCAGAAAAGAAATGATGTCATTGAAACGCTTCCGCTTTTCTCTTTGCGAACAGCACATGTGTAAATGAAGTGACGTAGCACTCAGCTTTTGATTGAGTATGTTCTTTAAACACCTTTTAGGTACTTATATTATAATCAAAATACTTAATATTGAAATGGTATTATATTATATAATTTATATTTATAATATATATTAATATTCCACTTTAATTAAGTGAAATTAATTTCAATGATATAATCCCCAGCTTAGCCTTGAATCAAATGTCAAATGTAGTTGAAACTTTGATATTGTATGTGCTTCAGTTTAAAACGTAATTCTCCGTGTTTCGGCAAACTCGCTCTCGGAAATATATACAAAAAAAAAAAAAAAAAAAACTAAAAAATATATTATATAAATTCTAGGTTTACGCTGTATTATTTTGGTGGATCATTTTATTAGAGTTCCACATACAGTTATATAATACATATTGCCTGGCAACTCTCATAGCAAGAGAACGGAAAAATGTTGAAAATTGTTATGAACATTATGGTGAAAAATGAATCGCAGGGCCGCTACGTGATGGCAGTGCATGCCCAGACTCAGAGGGTCGGTAGGACGGGGCCGTTGACGAACGAGGAGCGACATGTGCTCCGGGAGAAATTGACCGTATTGAAATCGGAAAGGCGAAAGCAATTGCAACCAGCTGAGTCGCAACTGTACTCGGCTGCAACTTGTCCCTCCAATCACAACAGAAAAGGCACCGATCAGAATGCTACAAAGACACCGCCAGCGGGCAAGGAAGGAATCCTTAATCCGCATTAAAATGCAATTAAATAATTTGAATTTTAAATTAGTCTAAAACATAATATAACGAAAGAGAGCCAAAGTGTGAGAGCAGTATGATGTTTTACTTAGGTATCGTAACAGGGTTAGCATGTTTTATGCAACATGCCACATGCTACGTACAACTTGCTTCATGCTGCTGGCAGATGTTGTATTCATTCATGTTTAATACAAATCCTTCCCTTCATCCTTGTGCTCAATTTGTTATTTAATTAGCAACTGTCACCTGTGTAACCCACACATCAATTCACTCTCTTTCCCTCTCTGCCATATCGATTCTTATTCTGAGTCTCTTTCTCTTTCCCACTGTTTTGACCAGGCCTTTATTGCAACTGGACTTGGGACTCACTGCTTTGCTGGCCACCCACCCCGGCCGGTGTTCTGGCTCGAATGAATTGCCCCACCGGCTATCACGGAGTTGATACACGCAGTAAGTAAAGAGACCTAAAGAAAAGTCCACTTGAATTTCCTTTGTGAACAATATATTAGATTCGATTATCTATAAGACAAAATAAGATTAGCTCTTCTATTTTGATAAACAGACAATGATAGTCTTGAGAAATATTTACTTTATAGAACCAAGTGAGAAGTGAATCACTTGACACTGTCATTCTGAGGGAATGTCCCATCACTACATTTCATATAATCCCATCCCTGATCGACATCTTGTGGCTATCTCGCTTTGCCAATACGGAATAAGGAGAGCGATTGAGATAGTGATCTCGCTCTCGCAGAGTGGCTTGCCTATGACAACCAAGGTTGCCACTTCATAAAATTATTTGCAATCAGATTTTTGAGAATAAAGTACCAATTAACGAGAATAAAATACCAACTTTATAAATAAATATTTCTTTTTATTGTGCTTTAATTATGTTAAATTTAAGTTTAAACAAAATGCATAGATATGCAAGTTTGGTTTTTAACCTTTTTTATGGTATCCTAAATTTTATTAATAACATATTAATACTGAATGTTGCTTAAAATATACAAAAATGAACATATATTATTATAGGTACTTTATCTCTTAGATCTGGTTGCAAAAATTTGAATAGGGTGGCAACGAACTTCGGAAGTACCAGTTTTGGTACCGATGACAATATTGTAATAATTAAGAGTTCAATTAGCTGCTTCTTTTAAGGAAGTTCAACATAATTTAACAGAAATGAATTGCAGATTATCTTTTGTATGCATTTAAAACAAATATGTATGTATTTGTCTATCAAATTCACTTTAAATGAACCCAAGAAGATTCATACTTGAAATCACAAAATGTGAAGAGTAGATTAGCAGATTTGTTGAATTAATTTGTAACTAAAATTGTGTAGAGCAGCTCAACACGTTATTTACTTATAATTAAATAATTATAGATGGCCATTTATTCAGTTAGGCATATGACTGCTAGCATCAGTCCACATTTATCATTGGGACATTCAAAATGCAATGCAAATGGCATGGTTAATTCATTTAACTAGGCCAAGTCTACATGCCAAATGATTGTGTGCAATGGCCAGGTGTGTGACACAAATAGGACTTGCAATTGAGCGGGTTAATTGGGGAGTCGGAAGCGTAGAGCTGGTGCTTGTGTTAACTGTCAATTTGCCACCTCTTATGATAATGTTGGCCCAACCCCATTGGCCGTTTCCATAGCGTTAAACCGGACTTGCGGACTTAATATTTAATAACTGAAGAAGCCACAACTTGACCTGGCCTCATTTTAGACCGCCGGAGTCACACTCACAGAACCCTCGATTCGATTGACATAATTACTGTTCCACTGAAGGTCTCATTGAAAACGCCGACGCCGACGCCGACGCTGACGCTGCTGCGGACGCCGACGCCGACGCTAACATTGACGCTATCGTTGGCATCGGAGCAAGCAACGTTTTTGCTTGATAGAAGCAAATAGAAAATACAACGCATAAAACAAGTCGAGTGGACACGACTATCAGATACCCTGCACTCAGGCCCACACACATTCTGTCTAAATTGTAGCATCAACATTCTCTTCCTCTTGAGTTAAAATTTCTTGAATAACTTTCGCGTTTATTATCCGATCATGTTGAAATTCTTAGGACAGATCCAGAATTCCTTTTGCATCATACAGGACAAAGGCTTTAGCTTTGTTATTGCTCTTTTATCGTTTTTATTCTCGACTAATTCGACTTGACTGTTATGAGAGTTACAGTTGTCTCCTTAATACCCCTTGTTTGAACATTTTAACAAGCACAAGTTAGAAATAAAATAAAAATAAAACAACAGCGGAAGGGCGCAGGGAAGCAAATGTTAGATAACAACAATTGAACATCGTATTGGGGACACGACAGAGCCAAGAGCATAACAATCCTTCTCCTCGTATAGTTGTTCTCTTTAAATACTCAAATTGGGTATATGCACAACATTATTAAGGTTAACATTCTAGGGCCAACTTGTGGGAAAGTTGTTTATAACATAGAGTAAAACGTAGAGTAGAAACATAAAAACTTCTGGAAAAGCGAAACAAAGTCAATAATCAAAGTAGAATAATCAAACACTGAGTAAACTGTACATGGATATCAACATACATACATATGTATAAGTATATAAGGGAATCCCCTCACTTGCGATTGAATCAGTGTGACCAATTCTTTACAATGTTAAACATACTAAAGTTGTCTTTCATTTCTTCAATCTATTATTAATAAGTTTTAGACTTACCTCGCTGTTAACATGTTGTTGTTGTCTCATCGCTAATCGTAGAGTAATCAATGTTCTGGTATTGAAATTCTTTAACTGATTGTCAGAAGGTTGTTTATTTACTTCGTCGAGCACATTGGCGACCCGTCGGATCCTTGGCACAAATCGTATTTCGGAGAAAAGTTAAATGTTGTAATTGCTTACATATTTATTTGTTAACAGAGTTTGCCAATCGCAAGTGCGAACTGGATGGTCATTGGGGTGGCCGACCCAACGAGACTGAAGCGAATCCCGCTGGCTGGACAGACTATGGACCATGCTACAAGCCCGAAGTCATACGTCTCATGCAGGAGTTTAAGGATGTGAATGTAAGTCAACTTCAGCTTTTCCCATCTCTGTGGTATTATTATTTATTATTATTAAATATTCGATTTGATATTATCTGCAGCTCTATATAGATATTGCGCAGCGTACACGCACTCTGGAGATTATTGGACTATGCCTCTCCCTATTGGCATTGATCATCTCTCTGGTGATCTTTTACGCCTTTCGATCGCTTCGCAACAATCGCACCAAGATACACAAGAACCTGTTCATTGCAATGGTTCTGCAAGTGATTGTGCGACTGACCCTTTACCTTGATCAGTTCCGACGTGGTAAACCGGAAGCAGCTACCAATACAAGTCTATCGGTTATCGAAAATACGGTGAGTACAGAGCGATAAACGATATAGAATAATGTGAGTGTAGTTAGATAACAATTAATCAGAATATTGACAGTACAGCTACTATATGTTACTTACAAAGATTTACAAATAAGTTGTGAGGTCGATAAGTCTATAAGTTTATATGTAAAGGAGCTACACTGCGGATAACTTAATGATCAATGATACTGAGAGAAGTCTATTTGAAATGACAGACACCTTGGGCTTATAATAAAAGAATAGGAACCCTATTGACAGACGTTTCATTACCGTTCAGAATGTGGCTCGGGTCTGATAATAAAGCGAACTGTATTAGAGCTGTGACTGCATTTGTAGCACTTGGGTTTCAATGGCTCTAGACTAGACTTCTTATATGTATTATCTGATCTCTAAATCTAAGCCATAATATAAAGACATTCTTCATCTTCATTCATTTTTGCAGCCGTATCTATGTGAAGCATCCTATGTACTGCTGGAATACGCACGAACCGCCATGTTTATGTGGATGTTCATAGAGGGACTCTATTTGCATAATATGGTCACTGTTGCTGTATTCCAGGGTAACTTTCCGCTCATCATCTTCTCGCTGTTGGGCTGGGGTATGCCTGTGCTAATGACCACCGTCTGGGTGCAGTGCACGGCCTTCTTCATGGACATATCGCTGGGTGACTGCATGTGGAACTACAATCTGACGCCATACTATTGGATACTGGAGGGTCCTCGTCTGACAGTCATATTGGTAAGTCGATACCGCATAACATTGATGATACTCAGTGTGAATCTATCGTATATACATACAGTTACCTAGGCACAGTGGTGCGTAGCGAATAAATCTGAAAAACTTCGATGGAAATTCTCAAATGTAAAGTTGCGCAAATGCTTGAAGAACTCTAAAGATCTATTCTATGCTTTAATAGGCATCGCCGATATCTCTGAGAGTGTATGCGATGAAGAGAGGCTTACTTTATTGAATAACTTAAATACTTCTATATTAAATACTATTATTGTGTTACTTGAAAGAGAGATTGAAAACTTTCTTATATATGACAAGTTGAAGGATTATATTTTGTCTTCTCTATTTGCGGGTTAGGGGTATCTAATATTGCAATTAAACAGAGTGACTTAATTATAAATTAAGTTAAAAGCAAGTAAAGCCGCAACAGTCATGTCTCCGACTATCAGATACCCGTTACTCTTAAACTAAAACTCCCTGGGTATAATTGACTCAAATAGCCATAACTTGCGCTCTATTTATGATGACTGCATATTGGAATGATGCCTATAATATAATAATAAATAATACCAATAATAATAGAAGGGAAAACGATTCGCTGAGGCATGGAAGATGCGTGGCACTGTTTTAAAATACAGTCCTATGCGTCTATCCACCTATGCTAGAATCCTTAGCTCTTATAATGTAACTGTTAGACTATCTGTGAACAATAGCCACAGAACAATAGACTGTCAAAGATATCAACAACTAGAGATAGGTGTTTTTCAATTTGCGAAGGCGTAAAATCTAAAATATACCTGATCTACGTGCACACTATAAGAGTATTGTCTCCAAATTTGGTAACTCCAGCTCTTATAGTTTCTAACATCTAGGTGTTCATACAGACGGTTACACTGACAGTCAGGCAGACGGACATGGTTATATCGTCTTCGCTGTTGATGCTGATCAAGAATATATTTACTTTACTTTTCGCTTTCGACAAACTTAATAGACTATGTAATTTTGAAGTACAGAGTCTACAAATTGAACTGCCTGCGCATGGATCACTTTTCCTCTTGCTCTTGTAGCCTCTGAATATATACAGTTTTATAGGATCTGCCACGCCTGCTCTTCACTATATCATATTCTATTACCATATTCCGTTTTACTCCAGAAATGACTGGCATAATAAAACTATTAAAGTCAATGGAGTAGAATGCTGATTGTGCCCACTGTGCCAGCACAATTGACACCAGAATTTGCATTTATTTATATTTTGTTTGCATTTTCTTTTTCCAGCTGAACTTTTTCTTTCTGGTAAACATTATTCGCGTGCTTGTGGTGAAGTTGCGTCAGTCGCAGGCGAGCGACATCGAGCAGACGAGGAAAGCGGTACGAGCGGCAATTGTGTTGTTACCATTGTTGGGGATAACGAATTTGTTGCATCTGGTGCCGGCGTTGAAGACGGCTTGGAAATTCGCCGTGTGGAGCTATGTGACGCATTTTCTTACATCGTTTCAGGGGTTCTTTATTGCACTCATCTATTGTTTCCTCAATGGCGAGGTAAGTGCGGCACTAGCTTGTTGCAGCAACCAACTCTAATTGTCTCTCTCTCTTTCTCTCTCTCTCTCTTTCGCTCTCTCTCTCTCGATCTATCTCCTGTGTGTGGCAGGTGCGCACTGTGCTGCTGAAGAGCCTCGGCGTGTGGATGTCTGTACGTGGTCACCCTGAATGGG
The DNA here is from genome assembly GCA_018901825.1 of Drosophila funebris. Classification (NCBI taxonomy): domain Eukaryota; kingdom Metazoa; phylum Arthropoda; class Insecta; order Diptera; family Drosophilidae; genus Drosophila; species Drosophila funebris. Next base: position 2,451,402 of record JAEIFK010000675.1, on the reverse strand, counting down.
CGCCCAAGCGCGCATCAATGTACTCGGGCGCATACAATACCGCCCCCGACACCGATGCACTGCAGCAGCCGGGCGATGCGATGGCCCCAGGGAAGCGGTAAGTTTTGAACTAATTTGAAAGTGAGATTTGCATACTTCAACTTCCCATTGTCGATTATCGATTTGACCGCAGGGTATCGCCGCCCAACAAGCGCATGAATTGCCGCAAGGGCAGCAGCGTCAGCATTGTCATTGCCAATGAGCCACAACGTCAACGACTCGTGCAACCGCGCAACAACCAACACTTGGCCAATGGCAATTCACGTGCTGCCAATGCACAGCAACAGCAGCAACAACAACAACCACAACAACAAGACGATGCTGCCTCGGTATCGGCAATGGCAACACGCGTACAGATCAAAGATCCACCGGCTGGCCGCCCCAACTGGATGATTACCCTGTGCTTTCGCGGCCAAAAGGTACTGAGAGTACCGCCAGCGTCATCCTTACCACCCGAGTCAGTTGTATTTGAGTTGTCAGAGCAGTAGACCAAACTAGTCATAGTCATAGACGTAGTCTGTAGCCCGTAGCTCCCTAAGTACTCCCTAGCCTAACATATAATAGCCATAGCTTTTACTTCTTCAACTCCTTCAACCACTTCTTATTCTTCCTGCACACACTCGTACTCCATACACCGCTTGCTCACCTACTCAACTGTACAATACGACTGTACACACCAAACTTGCTCTATACCCTTCCTAGTATCACGCTTATTGGGGGTTTCTGTTGCTGCGGTCGCCTCTCCCGACAGTTAAACGGCTCATTGTAAACTACAAACCATCTCCAGTTACTTATTCAATTTGTTATCTATTCCCTCCAATTAGTAACTCTCCAATTCTACACACACTGTTGTCGCATTTGGAGATCGTTAATCTGACCCAGAGATCCTTGTATCATACTCCGCAATTACCTGCCAAAAGTAAATGCTACCCAGCCGACGCTAGTCAACCATAGCGATCCATAAGAGAATCGCCATTGATAAATCATCCCAAATGCTATTTGCAGCACATATACTTAACACACAAGCTATCTAGCATGGCAACCAAACACATTTTCAGCAAGAACTATGCTTAGGAACTCTGGCAGCATGTCTTTCAGCAAATATTCAAAAATATGAACGCAACTTTCCAGTGTGACCGAAGTCTCAATATAAAATTACAACCAAATTTCGCCAAATTTTAAGAGAACAAATTCTTTTTACATTTTTTTATTTTGCGTTTCTTTCGTCTAGATTTTAAATATCTTATAAATATGTAAATAGGAATTTGGCACAATTTATTTTAGGCATATTCTAATAATTCGGTCACACTGTTCACTTCGTTCACTTTGGCAGCACTTTCTGCGTTGCCTTTGGCGACAATTTTAATTTTTGTATTGTTATAATTTGTTTTATTGCTGTTAATTACAATTTTATCTGATCACTGCGTTGTTTGTTGCGCTTTGTTTGCAACAAACTCAAAAATTTGCAATTATTTTATTACTATTAACTAAAGAAAAAAACGAACCACAACAATGCCTAAAAGTTAATGTCAATTTGTGTTTATTTACTTCTACTCTCTTCCTCTCACTTAATCCCTCACAACCTCTTTCTCTCTGCATTTTCAATATACATACATAAAACGAATCTACGTGCCATATTTTTTTGCGGCATCTTTGATTTTGTGTTTCGCGTAACTTTTGCATCTCTCCATCTCTGTCTCTCTCTCTCTCTCCACCTCTTCGTGTTTGTCGCTTCCTTTTGCTTGTGTCAATTGCAGAACAAATGTGTGATGCCTGGAGCTCAAATATCTCAGCAAATATTTATGACGTCACAGTTGCCTACGATAACAACGACAACGACGACAACAGTCGCAGCTGTTACTACAACAACTGCAATAGCAGCCGCCGCAGCCGCCGCCGCAGCAGCAGCAATACTACAGAAGAAGCAAACGCCTAAAGCTTAACGCGATCACTCTTTCGCTTTCTCACTCTAACTTTAGCTTAGTATCGTAAGCTTTTAAGCCCGTAACTATACTATACTAAGCTCAACTGAAACGTGTGCACTTTTAAAAACATAAATACATACATACATACATGTACATATGTATGTACAAATATATGTTGATATATAAATATACATATACATACATATTTTTTTTATATTTATCTATATATTTATCACAGAGAAATCTTAACGAAATGATACGCGATTCGTACATTTTTTTGTTGCATGTGCATGTGTGCACAGTACTATATGTACACTCTTCATAAGGCAGTTAACCACTAAGTACATACATGCATATATATATATATATATATATATATATAGATACATATATTCTGAAAATTATACATACACACGTTATATTCATATACATACAAGAAATCTAGTTGCATACATACATATTTACATACATATAGTGCAATTATATTTACACAATGCCACATAAAGTTAACATACCAAGCAACCTGACGAAATTTTTCTCTAAACATACATTTACTGATTTCTTATAATGCAAATTCAAATCGAGAAAGTGTTAAGCATTCCTATTGTTTGGCGTTGCCAGACTTACATATATCTTTCAATATGGCGCTAAGTTGGCTGGACTATGCCATATCGTTTAATTACCCTGAACTTACACAAGTCAGCAAAATTCGAACATGTAAACACAGTAACACAGTTACTTATATACATCGATATATACTTATATGTATATGGGGTTATATTTTTGATAAAGAACATACCAATCAAATGAAATTCTTCGCCTAAGAACATTAATCAAGCAGAAAGGCTACAGTCGAGTGCATGCAACAGTAAGATACCCTGTACCTATCTCGCTCGCACACCTGCAAACCAACCGCAATAGGATTCCATACAAAATTTTCTTTTATAAACAAATATCTTTTTTGAGGACATATCTTTATGAAACTTAAAGATTTTTGTTTTTGTATTCCTGAAAAAAATGAGATGAATTGCGAGAAAAGGAGAAATTTGATCTGTATACCCAATTTGGTGTTTCTTGCCCTCATAGTGGCTGAGATTGACGCGAACATGGCCAATTTAACTTGGCTGTTGATACTGATAAAGAATTAATAGTATCTAAATAGGATCTTCCACGCCACCTTTTGCTTGTTACATATTTTTGCACAAACTAATATGCATCTGGTGCAGGGTATGAAAATATCAAGCTTTTCACTGACGACAGACATATATTTGCAGGCATATAACATTTCAAACCTAGAGAACGATTTGTGAGACACTAAACTATTGTTCTGCTACTCTCACCTGTTGCTCTGACAACGAACAGAGGCAAAGTACCCGAAACACTTTCGTCACTTACACACACAAGCATAGCCTCGAAAGCTTTGCGCAAAAGCTTTAGCTAGCTCGTATTTATTCGTGAATTTGATTGGTTCGTTTCTATGAAACATTTCCAAGTGAAATGAACTTTCAAATGTATTTGCCAGTGCTCAACATTTTACATTGTTGAAGAGCAAATCATGCAAAGAATGATATACACATATACTTACATATGTACGTGTATATGAGTATATAATATGTAGAGTACAAAATGGAGTCATAGTCCTTGGTATGCAATCTTAATAACAAAAGCACATTCATAGGTATGAAACATGAGCATTTTGCGACTTAAGACCCATTTGCACGACCGCATCAGCATAAGCATCAGCTAAGAGCCCATTTACACGATGTGTGAACGGGTTATTGGTTAAGACAATTGGTCATTGTATTTTTTTTCTCTCTTAGAGCAAAAACTATGTGCAAATTTTAGCTAAGAATTCAATAAGCAAGCCGAATTTAAGAGAACAAATGAAAATAATTATAATAATAATAACTACTCACATAAAGAAAACAGCAACATAACTGTGACAACTAATGAAAACATAAAACAAACAAAAAAAAAAAAAGAAAAAAATATTAAAACACAGTGGTCAATGGCAAACTATTACGTGTATAAGTAAAAAATTGAATATATAATATGAATAAACATGATGATTTTATATACATATGTACGTACATATAATTAATTAATGTATCTCTCGCATTTTTATTATTATTTGCCTTCTGTCATCTGCCCATTTATCATTTGCATGCTCGAAAACTAAAACTGATACCAGATCCAAGATCGAGATCAAGATCAAGATCAAGAGTCGAACGCAGTTCAAAGACGATCGATCGATGTACCGCAAGTTGCATTTCATAGTGAACATACGTAGATGTATCTGAATACAGCTCTTTAGCCTCGCATTGCGGTTTATATAGTATCTTTTCTCTTCTTATAAGCATACATAGAGACGTATATACGTCCATATAGCACGTGCCTGGCAAAGGCGGACCCGTGTGTGTAGGGGGAGAGCCATGGAGGGCAACCACATCGATGACGCTGGAATGCCAATTTGCAACTCAAAAGCAGCCAAATGAGACATTTTTATGGGCCATCAAAAAGTTTTTTGCACAATTAAAACATAAATTTAGCAGCAAATTAACAATTGGTTTCATCAAGCATCACACGATAGGCACACAAAAATAAAACGTAGTACATACATACATATGTAGTACATATACATATATATATAGATACATAGCATTTTCATAATCTACAGCAACAGCAACAACAACAACAAGAACAACGAGGCATCAACAACGAACCAGAACAAGAACAAAGTGCAAAAGAAAATGAAAAATACGATGGTACAGAAGAAGCGATGAAGATTGATAGGGTACATTGATCGGATGAGGTGGCTGGATCTAGAACAACAGATCCTCGTCACCATCCTTTTCAAGGATATTTTGTGCCTCCTCGCTGGTGGTTACATTGTAGCCCTGGCGACGCATCTCCTCCCGTCGACGATCCGCACATTTGCGTGCCTCACGCTTCTTATCCTGTATCTTCTTCAAACGATAGAACTCCTCCCGCTCCAATTCGTCCAGCTCACTGATTATATACTCAATCGTGCGATTGATGCGCGGTATAATAACTGAAGAGATTGCAAACAAACAATGAGATAAAGCAGCACCAACATAGTATATGATGCTAACCGTGTTCGATGGCATTGACACGCCTGTTGGTCACCTTGATGACGTCATCCAGTGTCACAAACGATGTCTGCAATGACGCTAGTTCCACCAGCAGACGTACAGCGCTCTGATAGTTCTTCTTGAGCTTGGCCAATTGCTGGCCACCGCGAGCCAAGCCGGCCAACTCGTAGGTGTCGACGCCATCCTGGTAGGGTTCAAATAGTGGCAGTGTTACACCTGCCACATTATCCTTTTGGTGCGTATCTTAATCTGCGCCTTGGTCACATTCTGCAGCACAATCTGATTGATGTCGCCGGTCGTGAACTTGACCTCAGCCAGCGAGAAGGCCGCCTCCTTCATCACCTGACCCATCAGCATTTTAGTCTACAGCAATAAGAGAAAGTTGTAGACTCAGCTCTCTCGCTCTCTTTCTCTCTCTCCTTTTATTAACCTACCTCAATGATCTTGCCCAAAATTAAGCGAAAACGCATATGGAGAGCATCTGCCTTCTTTTTAAGTAGTCCATGGCCCTTGGTGGCGCCGGCCAGACGGGATTTCATCAAAGTTTGGGCACTGCGAAGCAAAAAAAGAAAATTTATCGCTCTCTTTCGTATGCTTAAAGACAGTGTGTACTCACCCGCGCGATGGAAATATGGGCAAACGATCTTTGGCAGCCATAATTTACAGCAAAATCAACAATTTACCGTTACACTGACAGTTAGAGTTAAAATTGCTTGATTTGCCTTTCAATTGGCCAATTGTTTGATGTGATTTTTTGATTATACAAGGACAACAGCAATAATCATAAAAAATTAATAACACAAACAATGCACAAAACTATAAACTATAAATAACAACAACAAAATATTAACTAAATATATGCGACAAATACTAAAATAAACGGACGACCACGAGCAATAAACGAGAACGAGGCGCAAAGCAAAGCGCACGACAACAAAATGGGCCAAACGACAGCCACGACAAACGGCGAAAAGTCGACGACAACGTCAACGTCTACGTCGACGTTCAAAATGACGGCGCTTTAGGTGGACAAATTGAAACGACCGTTGGGCCAGTCGCTCAGCTGTTACGCAGCTGCCAGCGATGGGTGCGACCAACTAGAGATGCGATAGTGATTGACAATTGATTGCAAACTAATTTCTTTCAGTAATAATTTTCAAACAGATTATTTTGCATAATGTTTATAAAAGTTCGTAAGTCGGCTGCTCTATTCAAATTAAATTTGAAGTATAATTCATAACGAAATAATAAGACTTTATTTTAGTTAAAAATAGATCTGTAATGCTTAAAATAAGTTTACACTTATAATAATATAATTTTTAATTGAAGATTTGGATTCTACACGTAATGCTATTGTACCCCTGCAGAAGGTATTTGGATTTCGCCATGAAATGTTTTCAGCATTTCTCTGCAAAGATATCAAATCTTTGGCGTGTCGAAAATAGTATTTCTCTGTTGTTTGAAGAATTGAAATTGTTATTGTAGATTACGAGGGATAATATGGTAACATAATAATGTGGTGTTTATGCAAGGAAACCATTTGAAGTAACTATTTCAGATAGTTTAATTTAGTTAATTTATGTACATTATTTAAATAAAACTCAAGAAGTTAAAATGCTTAACTTGTTTATAGCAAATCACAAGTGTCAGCACTCATTTTTGCATATGAGTATTTAGCATACGCATCTCTCAGCCAGTGCTGCCAATCGCTGCGATGTCCGTTAGGGCGAATTGATTTAAATTGATGCTGATTGGGAACAATACGCACAACACTTTGGACAGCGGCTCGTAAAAGAAAAACAGAAACAACAAAAAATACCAAATGCCAGAAACACGCGCTGCCATTTCTATTGTCATCAAGTTTCGGCTTTGACCTGTGACAATGGAACACGGTCAACGTAGGTTGGTAGGGTGGCAGGGTAGTAGCGAACAGGGGGTGTCATAGTCACGCAATTTGAATATGCGTCTTCTGCCGTCATGTGCCTCAAAAGCAACAACAACAACAACACCAACAGCAACCATAATATGTACGAAATAAGTGTACACGTGTGCGCCTTATATGTGAACTAATGCCACGGCCCTCTTACGATCAGAATGATGATAATATTCATTAAAATAATAAACACGGGTTTGGCAATTGACAATTGGCTGGAACCCAGTCGCAGTCTCGGTCACAGTTTCGGTGAAGCAGCAATTGTTTTAGGGCGTTTCCGAGGCGTGGCATCATTAATACACTCTTTAACGATTTGATAGGCCAAAGTTAATTGCAGAAAAACCAATGTTAAACCATTTGATCCACGTTGCCACAGTCATGTAATACTTTAATGGATTTCTGAATGTGTTCAGTGTCCATTATGACAGTGTTGCAAGTAAGGATTATTGAACACTCTAATAATTATCAATATTTTCGATTCCTCGTTTTAATGTGTAAGGTATGAGTGTATAATTATAAGATTTGATATAGTAATGATTTATAACTGTTTATATTGCTTAGTTTTTGCACATTTTTCTCTATTTTTAAATAATTTACATTTCTTGACAAAGGCATATTTTTAATAATGAGAAAAATGTTTAACAATTGAGAAAAACTTGAAGATATACAAAATACACAACCTAATATTAAAGTTCGAAATCCCATAAGTTTCATGTACTAGTACCATGCAGTATATAATCAAGTCTTTAATCACATGCCTATTTAACCAAATTGTGTACCATATATACAATGTGTACATGTATATATATAAGTATATATGTACAGCTAGACATCAAATCACGACTATTTGCAGTAAAAGTGCTACCCCATTGCCTTTAAGTCGCATCAAAGTCAAAAAGTCGAATGTGCATACATATTTACATTGGTACATACACATCCATACATTTGTCTGTAAGAATTAACATGCATATTTTCACATACATATACATATACATATGTATACGAATGTGTACAAATACACATAGCGACATTTTGTGTGACAAATGTACACACACACATAGAGACATTTTGTGGGATAAATGTACACACACACATATACATGCGCTCGAAGTGTGAATCAACAGTTGGCTTTGTTGTTGCTGCTGCTATACAATAATATGACATTTTGGATGGGAGTCAAAAGGTAAAGAGCAGAGTTGAGTAGGAGAGTGATGAGCAGAGAGTGAGAGGGAGCGAGTGAGAGAGGAGTGGCGTACGGCGGTTAGAACAAAAGAAGCTTTTGTGACTCTCTCGCATTTGTCATAAGTCACGACCAGGCAATCACTCGCTCACTGACTCACTCAACGACTCCTTCACTTACACATACACACACACGTACGCTTACACTGTCACACGCACATACGCATCCTGCTAGCAGTTGGCAATGTGGGGCGCGCCCCCAAAATGTTTTTTTCCCATAGGCGTCCGCTTGGCGGGAACCCAACTAAGCAACTCGTTAGGCAAGGAGCATAGCACGGACGCCACTGAGCAGCACATTTTTTTTCTTTTTCTCGCACAACGCACAGGAATAGACATACTCGTACAGCTGGGATGCTGCCGCATTTGCTGCTGGTTCTCTGGTCGCAGTTCGCATTTCGCAGCGCCCGCAAGTAGGTTACATATTTTTTTCTAGCTCCCGCGAATCAAAATCGAAGTTAAGTTAAAGGATTAAAGAATAACTAACTAAAACGATGCCAAGTGTGTAATTAATGCAAATCAAGCGTGACAAAAATCACATTAAATCAAGGAATAAAAAACAAGCAATAACAAGCAGACTTTGTCATTTAGCTGCCAGTGCAGGTGATGTCAGGCGCGTTTACATTTGAACGGGCGGTTACACAGGGGGTTTGTTGGAGCTCTGTCACTTAGGCGTCGTAAATGTCGGATATAATGCGATTGCAATAGCAGCAGCAACTTTAACAGCAGCAGCAAACAACAACAAAACAAAGAGCGAGTGCAAAAAACGTACACTGATTAACACACAAAGAGAGAGAGAGAGTGAAAGAGCATGCGAATGAGTGAGTGCAATGCCTGTTGGAATACCTATGTGTGCAAGAGAGCGTCGTCCTGAGTGCTCTCTAATTATGTTAAGGAAGCAAAAATGCCAGTGAGAGCAGCTTGTCTCTGGCATGTGTAGTAGTGTAGCACATACAAATATATACGCAAATTTGTTCGTAGTTATATGTATGACTGTGTGTGTGTCTGTTATTATTTAGAAATTACAGCTGAAGTGCTCATTAAAATTTAAGTAGAAAATTGGGGGCTTCTTTTTAAGTTCGTTTAAATTGCTTTCATCGCTACAAAGAGTCAATTGTGACTTCAAATAATTTTTTGATAATCCATAATTACATATATTCTTGGTCAATTTTCTAATCAAAAGACATTTCTTTTAAGATAGTCATTAAATTTATATTATATTTGAAAAATGTGTTGCCATTCTAATGTTGAAGTGTTGCAATTAAATGTTATCTGATCTAAATTATAGTTTCGTATATCATTTGATTAAGGAAACTGTAGTGTATAATCTCATTGTTATCGGAAAATCGAAATAGATTTCTCAAAATCCTTTTATACTCCAATTTTAGTGTTAGTTATTTAAATAAGTTAATTTGTTTCTTCTCGCAGCTTTCAAATAGTAACCTAGAAAACAAACAGAAATGGATTACAAACTGATTTGTGCCGATAATTACGAGCGAGTTATCGATCATCTCCGAAAGAATTTCTTCGCTGATGAGCCACTGAATCGAGCTGCTGGACTTTGCCAGCAGGGTGGGGGCAACAGAGAGTTGGAGCACCACAGCCTGGCCACATTGCAGGATCAGCTCAGCCTGATGGCTGTGGATGGGCGTGATGGCAGCGAGACCTATGGTCAGATAGCTGGTGTCATACTGAACGGTGTACTGCTTCCGGGTGACACGGAACAGGCGCTGGACAAGCTGAAATATAGTTCTGACATTAACTACAAGAAGATCTTTGAGCTGCTCTACAGGCACAGCTTGCAAGTGGATTTGTTTGCCCGCTACAATGTGGATCGCATATTCGATGTGCGTATTCTATCGGTGGATTCACGTTATCGTGGCCAGGGCATTGCCAAGGAACTGGTGCGACGGGCCGAACAAGTTGCACGCCAATCTGGCTACCAACTGCTGAAGGCCGATGCCACCGGCATATTCTCCCAGAAGATACTGCGCTCCCAAGGCTTTGAGCCATTCTCCGAGCAGCTGTACGCCAAGTATACGAACGAAGATGGTCTGATCATCTTACCCGTGGAGGCGCCTCACATTAAGTTGCAACTGTTAACTAAACAACTCAAGTATGACACCCATAAGGAAAGTCAGACTGAAATAGCTCAGTAAAGTAAGAAAGAAATCTTTTGATTTTAGTTTCTGTTTCTGTTTTTATTTATTATTTATTCAATTATTTATATAATTATACACAACACTTCTTGGAATGCACATTAACATAAAATCATCTAGTTTCTTGCAAATATTTGAGAATAAACAACAAAGGACGTAATTACTTTACTTATAGATAATTTGAGTATTGTGTGTATGAAATTCTCTTTGAATCGTCTAATTCCGAGTTCCACAAACGATTTTACGTAAATAAATATTTCATACTCCTTGCAGAATATCTTAGCGTTCAACTTATGTGAAATTTATATAAAATTTATTGATTTTCAACTCACTATAGTTGATTTGCATTGGAATTAATGGATTATTCTGAAGCTTAATGGATACATATTGCAAAAATGTTTTGTTGTCGTTTATGTTTCTTGAATGGGGACCAACTGTAAGCATAAATAAACTAAATAACTAATACTAGCTAAATGTACGTTTGTTAAATTGATTAAATGCATGACGAATGCATCAAATGTCTATAAAATGACAATGTTATAATGTTAACAATAATTAATAAAAAATCTATGTATGTAATTATAATAACAATCTAGACAAAATCTTGATTATTTATACGAATACGTTAAACATTTACTTATATATTTGCATATAAGCATTAGGTACATCAGATGAGTGGCCGGCCCAGCCTAGCACAAGCGAACACAATTCCTCCTACAAGTTAATATCACAAGGCGCGCAGATCCATATAACAACGAACAACTCTGGTAACTGCTGAGCAGGTACTACATAGCCATTGGCATTGGCATTGGCATAGGCATAGGCATAGGCATAGGCTTAGGCATAGGCAGAGGCATAGGCTACGGAATTGGCATCTCTTGGCTTTGGATCTACTGATCAGTGCTCTGTGGCTGCTCGTAAATGAATATTATATCCTGATCGGTGCCAAAGGCCGTACGTGCCGTATCCATCGACTCAGTTAAACATCGGCAAATGTCTGTGAATAGAAAATGAATTATTCAATTGGGAGTAAACATATATATATTGATAACTAAGCAATACGTACGTCCGTCGTGCACCTCAGGATTGTGGTAGAAGAGCTTTCGCTGGTTCATGTCGTAGCCACAGAGCACCACATAGTGTCCAGCATACCTTTTGTTTTCAGCCGAGGGCAAGCGGGTGTTTTGTGCAATACAAGATAGATGAAAACAACTTGATAATAGGCAAAAGATTATATATTTTTATATATATAAATATTCATAAATAAACACACGCACGAACACACACAATTAGCACAACATTATGTTTAATTGACAAAGCTTTCCAAACGAAGTGTTATCGATAACTCCGTGTCAGTTTAAATTGACAGAAGCTTTTAAGTTCATTCATTTATTAGAGATCTACATATTTCGGAGTTGTGCCCAGAGGGAACTATCACTCACCCGAACTTCTCAAGAGCATTACGTTTGCATATCTCACAGGTGAGCAGGGATGCGTTAGTCAGTAATATGACGGGACCATTTCGAGCTAAATGCTTTATTATAACCTCCATGTCCACGGTGCGCTGGTGCACGCGTAGACCGTGTGCTTTGGCATCCTTGAACTTGCGCGTCACACGCTTTTCGTCCTTGTCAATGATTTTCGAATAATACATGTGCTGCGTGTAGTTGGGGTCGATTCCAAGCGTTTGCGTATAATACTCGTGACGCACTTGATAGCGCTGCAGCAGGTAACACAGATCAATTGTCCAGGTGCTCGAACCGAAGCCCTCTTCCTTACAGATGGCCTCAAAATTATTGAGGAACTGTTCGCGCTGCGTGGTGGACAGTATCATCAGTATGCAGGATAGACCACAGTCCCAGTTATACCGTTGCTGATAGTGTGTTAAATTGTAATGTTTACTTTGTGGAAGAATGTTCATTTTGCTCCTCGTGTTGTTAATGTTGCTCGCAATCACTTTTTACGTAAACAAGTTATGTTTGTTAATACACAGTTTATTTTATTTAGCAGACGTGTTACCAACCAAGAATTTAGAATATTAAGGTTTAGCGTGAGTTTTTGACAAAATTCTAAAATAAATATTTTGTTCTTGTGTTTCCTTATAAACAAACAAGACGAAATGTAAGCTAAGCAATACAAGGTTAACATTTCACTGGGCTTAACAGGCAGCGCAAGCGCAAAAAGGAGTAACAGAACGCAAAAGTGCATGAGATTCTCATGTTAAACTTGCATTGCTCATGATGGTAAAAAAATTTAATAATCGATTCTTTGAATCATATAATAAATCGCTTCCTTGCGATTATTAATCGCGATTTTTTGAAAATAATCGATTAATCAAATGAATATTTTAATTGAGCCAAATTTTGAAAGTTTTGATATTTTCACTAGTGAAAATGTAATGCGACACCCAATTTACAACAATAATAATTAATAAATACATAAAAAATCATATAAATAAGTATGCATGATTTTGTTTATTTAATAGTGAATTTAAAAATAGTAGTTTTCTATTTCTCTTTTCGGTTGCAGTAGCACCCGCCTTTGAAAAAGGCCATGAAACAGTACTGACAAGCTATGACATACTGCTTTGGGATTACAGATCGCATGTCCTCCCAGGCGTTGACAACGTTCTGTTTTAATTCAAGGACAGGAGCATTTAAAAGAAAACTAAGTTCGTCCTGAATTGGAAAGGATTCGATATCCTTTTTACGGCGCTTGTCGTGGGCCCACAAATTAAATTCCACCTCTGCGACATCGTCACTGCTGCTTTCAATGCTATCATCTCTTTTCGATAGGTGCGCCATTTCTTTCGCGCGGATCCAGCAAAGTAGACGCCGCCAATAAAAAGGATTGTTCCATAGAGCCAAAACGCCGAGCGAATTGCCCCAATATGGCCTTTTTTAGTTTGAATCCAATATGTGATTTACATACGACCTTCACAACTTGCTGCCGTCCACAATGCGCAAGTGGAATAACTTGGCTCAATGTGGCATATGTCTCGCCACTTATTTGAGAAGTCATCGCTTCTAATGGTCTGAGAAGCGTAATTATGCCAACAATGTCATCCTTGTCTCTGGACGAGATTTCAGCCTTTATGGCGTTCCTTGCTGGAACTTTGTAGAGGGGATGATGCTCCCTCATCATTTTCAAAAATTCTTTACCTAAATAGCTTGTGATGGCCTCTTCAGTATCCGTTCCACCTTCAGAATCTTCATTACCTATGGTTGGGGCCTGAAAATAGTAATGTTTGAGCTTCAAATGCTGAAGCATGTTGCTTGTGATTTTACAAAATTTTAATTGCTTCTCACACAATCGGCACTGCACTATTGTTTCATAGATTTTGGAATAATATTTTCATATTTTACTAATTTTCGGCACAATGATCAATTTTTTAGCTTTTTGGTTTGCGCGCGAATATGAAATTGTGATGTGATTATTTTGACACTTAATCGATTATTCATTCAATTAATCGTAACCCATTTTGCGATTGGATTTAATCGCAAATTTCCACAAAATAATCGATTATTGCATATCATATGATTAATGGTGCCACCCCTAAATGAGATAAGAAAAAAAAACAAAGGTAAACAAATCATATTCAGTTCAAGTGTTACATTTTTAAAACAATTTCATCTTGCTTTATTTATTAGAATAATTTAAGAATTAACTTCTTTTATGGAATAACAGACAGCGAATTATTTAACATATCATGAATGAACATTAGAGATGAGATATTACGGTGATTTGAAGCATTGTTAGTAATCAGAATATTTTGAATTTAAGAGCTTTATTGCAACTATTGGCTGTTACATATTGGACGGGTTTGAAACTATTAGTAATTTTCATGCCTTGCGAATTTACTTTGTATTGATTTCCATACGGACTGAAGTATTTTTAAAAAAAAGGACAACTGGTGAAGCCGGCAACTAGTTTTGTAAATTGAAAGAATAGCAAAATTATGAAACTGAACGAAGGCGATACAATTTTTCTGTAAACTCAGCTCACAGGCAGAACAGTAACATAATTGATTCATTTGCGGCTCAAGAACTTAACGGTTTCGCTCACCAATCTATGAACAGGTTACTTAGTTCATTTCAGTGACCTGTTCAATTGAACTTGTTCTGAACGAAACGACACAACTCTAAACATAACACACATACACAAGTAGTGTGCGAATTCCAAAAGTCGCGCACGTCGAGAACTGGTCGGGTAAATATATTAAACAATATTAAGATTCATGTCTATATGTAGGCGCCTATTGGTATAGCAAATTTTACATTTGGGTCAGAAGCGGCGCAAGTGGCGCCAGCAATATAGCAAAAGTGTATGACATGCGAATGTATGCATGTATATACATGTAGGTATAATTCTACATATGTGTATTTGTATATGTACAAGAGCATGTACGAAATCATGTGTATGCGTGCGTGTGTGTGTGTGTGGACCTTCGTGCAATCATTTAGCTTGGCCGACTTTTGCCAATTATAATCAAAGGGAGAGCATCCTGTCTTCACGTTTTTATAATATAATCAAGTTGGCCATAGTGTTTACCTTTTAGCCAGCTGCTGTCATCTCTGCCGGCTGCCAAAGTGCATTAAGTAGCAGCCCTTCTGTTTGATTATATTATGCTTAATTAGATTCTACAGCCACCTGAGAGAGCTTTTAACACGGCAATAACAACAACATGCGGACCACTAATGAACTGTCTTTTATGCTTTCCTCTTTGCAGTTGACAATATAATAATAGAAATAACAACAACAATAACAACGACGACGACGACGACGACATCAATAAACAGCCGCCTCTGTGTTAATAGAAGACGCTACGTTCTTTAGAGTAAACAAGTCTAGTCAACAAACAGACCAAATGAGCGCACACTCCAGTTAAACGAGGAGCACAAACCAAAAAATAAACAACAACTAATACTAAATAACACTAACACACCCACCCACCCACTCACGCACCCAAAGGTGAAACGCACAATTAAAATGCGTGTGGTGGCAATGGTAAGTGGCGGCAAGGATAGCTGCTACAACATGATGCAGTGCGTCGCCGAAGGTCACGAGATAGTCGCCCTGGCCAATTTGCATCCAAAAGACAGAGGTAATTTCAATTGTCGCAATTAACAAAAGCCCCGTTCCAAGCACACACACACAGTGTCTGAGTATTGTATATTGTGTTATTTACTCTATTGATTGTTTGACCAATCATTTAACATGCATGCATTGCCTTGTGGCACTTTACAGATGAGCTGGATAGCTTTATGTACCAAACCGTTGGACACATGGGCATCGAAATACTCGCTAGCGCCATGGGACTGCCCCTCTATAGGCGGGAGACCAAAGGCAAGAGCACACAGACCGGCAAACAATATGTGCCCACCGATGATGATGAAGTCGAGGATCTCTACAGTTTGCTGGATACCTGCAAGGTGAGAGACAAGCAGCAAACAACAATTGCAACAACTACACAAGACCACATACATATGTATGTACATATATGTACATACATATGCATATGTATGTGTATAAGTGCAAGAAGCGAAATGATTGAAGCGACAGATTAGCGATTATCGATGCAAGTAGCTGGCGAATGTCGCCAATCGTTATACCCTGTAATGGGTAATCTGTAATAATTGGATATGAGTAGCTTAGCAATTATCAGTTACACATTTTATGTACATTTTTCTCCATTTATAAGCAATGCACATTTGTTGTCTGTCCTATGCCCAGCAAATGTACATTTTTAATAATGGAAATATAAACATAAAATATCGCAGATACTAACAGATCAACTTTGTAGTAGAAAGAGAGGATGTTAAAGGATATCTGAGAGTTGTTCAACATTTTTTCTTTTCTTTTTACCAATTATTATTATTGTTTACTGTCTGTAAAATGTCCTTGAACGAGTTACGCCCACAAACAAAACAAAATGAAATAAAACAAAACAAAAAAAAAAAAATCATTTGCGGAAATTAGTTTCGCTTTAGGTAATCGTAATCTAATCGAAAGAAATGTCACTAAGCACGTGAGCCATGTGCAAATATTTGATTACATTTCAGCGCTTCAATTTATTGAATTATTATTATTATCGCTCGATGACGAACATTTAATCAGAAATATAAGAAGAATCGCAACACCAATGCAATGCCAGCCAACTTGAATCTGTGTCACAGCACAGCAAATATTTATTTATATATTAAATTATTTTATATGATCTGTTACACTGAAAAGTGATTCACACTCAAGCATCATTTGTGAAAATAGTGAAATTCCTGTTATCTTTTTGCTGTCGTTATAATAAACAGATAAAAAAAAGTAAAGCAAATTTAAACTTTCCATAGAACTTTGTTTTCAAATATAGTATATATACATTTTTTGTTGTATTTCATATTATTTATTAACAAAAAGAATTTACATATATTAAGTTCATTTAAATAATCGCCAAATTAAAACAGTTACTCTTAAATATATTATTTAAATTGGGATTTAACTGTGCACAAATTGATTTTTTATTTATTTTTATGGAAAACCTGTTGTGCCACAAAATATTTATTAAAGTTACTTTGAAATATTTCAACCAAAAATTTAGTAGATCAATTAAAGTTCTGGGAATTATATAAATATTTATAAATATCCATAGAAATCTATTGATACTATTGAAATCCAAAATGTAATTAAAAACGAAGTAATTTATATTAATAATGAAATTATTCGTATGAGAATTGCAATGTAATGTAACAAGTCAAATAGTTATGTAAAATAATTTTAATAGTATCTTTTGATGAATGTTTATAATGTTTATAATCTGAAAGTCTATATAAGATCAAAGAAATGTAACTAAGAACGGGGCTTTTAAAATTATATTTTTATTTTAATAGTTATATTTATATATTTATATCTATATTATATATATATTTATTTATTTTAATATTTTTATTTATATTCATATATATATTTTTTAATCTTTATATATATATTTATCTATATTTATATTAACAATAATATTTATATCTATATTTATATTTATACTAATTATTTCAATATTTATTTATACAACATACAACTTATAGATATAATTAAACCTTAATTGAATCTCTTGATTCACTATTTAAATTGTTTGTATTTCGGTTGCATGCAGCATGAACTAAATGTGGAGGCGGTGGCTGTTGGTGCCATATTGTCAGACTACCAGCGTGTGCGCGTGGAGAACGTGTGCAGTCGCCTCAACCTGATATCCTTGGCCTATTTGTGGAGGAGAGATCAGACTGAACTGCTGCAGGAGATGATCGACTGCCAGGTGCATGCCATTATCATCAAGGTGCGTCACAATCTACATTTGCATATTCCATTTATTCAATATTAATAATATCGAATTGTATTTCATTAGGTCGCCGCATTGGGCCTTGTGCCAGATCGTCATTTGGGCAAATCGCTGCGTGAGATGCAAACGCATCTCCTCAAGATGCGCGACAAGTATGGCCTGAATGTGTGCGGCGAGGGTGGTGAATATGAGACATTTACCTTGGACTGTCCGCTGTTTAAGCAGCGGATCGTTGTCGAGGATATCCAGACGATCATCAGCAGCGCCGATCCCATTTGCCCCGTGGGCTATATTAATTTTACGAAGCTAACGCTGCATCCAAAAGAAGCAAACGCCGGTGGCGATGTGGTGTTTGTTAAAAAGTCACTCGATTATATAAGCGATCTCAACGAGTCCACGTACAGTGATCTGAGTGATCCGGACTTTAGCGAAACGGAACTGGAGCTCATCGAGAAGGAGACGCGTCTGCGCGAATCGCTTAGCCAGAACGAGCTAATCTCGCGCAGTAATTCATTTGGACGCCATTTGGCCACATCATCGTCCTCGCCCATACCCATTGTAACGAAGAGCGCCAGCGTCGACGAGCCCATACCGACGGCCAGTTCCATAACTGGCAGCGCCTCATTGCTGCTGCTGGCCAATACGAATCAATCAACATCCACATCCGCATTGCCCTTGGGCATTAGCGGTGGTGGTTGCGTTGGCGGCGTTGTCGGCAGCGGTGGCGGTGGCGGCAGCAGTGCATTGCAGGCAAATAGCTGTTGTGGTTTTGGCAGCTCACATCCATTGGGTAGCAGCACGGCCGCCGTATGCGGCTCGCTGTCGCTGGCCATCTCCTCGCTTGGGCTGAGCACAACGCAGTGCAACAATAATGCGGCGACGGCGACGATGCCGGCGGGCATAACACAGCCGCCCAGTCCCATGAAATATGAGCGAGAATTTCGTCCACTTGCTAATCAGGCCAAAGCGGCCATCAATGCCAAAGGCTGGATGTGGCTGGCGGGCATACAGGGTAAACCCTCATAGCGCGTGCTCAATGCAGTGTTATTCTGTACTGTCATCTGTTTAATCACACTCTTTGCTCACATAACTCTTTCCTCTCTGTGTTTTGTTTTGTCTGCTGTCTAGGATGTGCCTCGAGCATGGAGAAGGGCATGCAGCAGGCATTGGATACGCTGCGTGAGCTGTGCCACACCAATGGCTATGATATGCAGGACTTGTGCTTTACAACGCTCTACGTTCGCTCGATAGCCGAATATCCAGCATTAAATGGCGTCTATTTGCAATCATTTGGCTTTCACAATCCACCGACGCGGGTCTGTGTCGAGTGTCCGCTGCCAGATGATTGTCATGTGATTATGGAGGCAATCGCGTATCGTGCTCCAGCCACGCACAGCGGCGATGATAGCGAGGAGACGCAGACGCTGCTCAATGGACGACGTAATACGATGCATGTCCAAGGCATTTCACATTGGGCGCCAGCCAATATTGGTCCCTACAGTCAATCGACGCGGGTGAGAGACAGAGAGAGTGCGATAGATAGATAGAGAAAGATAGAGATAGAGAGTGAGAGTGAGAGTGGGAGAGGGTGGGAAGGGGACCGCCCACCACAACAGTTGCAAGTTAACAACAACGATGCTCCCGTTGCAGATTGGTGACATCACATACATCTCGGGCCAAATTGCGCTGGTGCCGGGCAGCATGACAATCATTGAGGGCGGCATACGGCCGCAATGTAAACTGACGTTGCGTCACATCAGTCGCATTGCCAAGGCAATGAATGCCCAAGGCCAGCTGCGAGATGTCGTCCATGGCATTTGCTTTGTCACCCACCCGGCATTCATTGGCGAGGCGCGACGACAGTGGGAGAGGCGAACCACAAATGCCATCATGGATTACATTGTGCTGCCAGCTCTGCCCCGTGACGCCCTCGTCGAATGGCAGGTGTGGGCGCACACGCACAATGATCGATTCGACTGTAAGAGATTCAAATGATGCAAATGCATTTCAATTTGACCTTTAACCTGTGCGTTGATTTCAGATGAGGAAACTGGCTGCTCGGTTAGCGATTATACAATTTCCATACGTCGTCGGTGGAACTATGAGAACAATTGTGCGGCAATTGTTTGCTATGTGGCAACAGGATTGGCCTCATCCACCACCCAATTGACGCAGCTCAGCGACGATGTGCTTGGCAATCATTGCCGTTTGGCACAGTGCCTCAGCGCCGAGAATCTGGATGAGATTCTAACCTATATTGTGAACCGCTTGCTCAAGGATTATCCCATTACTAAGCGACAGCGTCTGCTCGAGCAGCAACAGCAACAACAACAGCAGCCGCCGCGTGATACTGAGGAACCAAAAGCAAACAGCACTGCCACACCCATAGAGGCTATGATACTGCCCACACCACAGGCACCAGGAGGAGCCGGTGATCAGCAGCCAGCGGCGGAAGCCACCGCAAGCAACAGCAACACATTGCCAGCGATACATTTGAAGCTGTTCTATCAGGTGAACGCGGCTCCGCCAACGGATCTGCTACTGCAGGCGTTGCACGATTTTCGGCACAAGTGCCAGGAGATGGCGTCCATTGTGTATACGGTGCTCCCGGCCTGCAGTCTGCACAACTTTAGTACGTTCCTGTCCATATGCGGTGTGCGGCACGAGTAGAGAGCAAGTGGTAGAGAAAGAGAAAGAGAGAGAGAGAGAGAGGGAGTGGGAGTGGGATAGGGAGGGAGTCGAGTCTGGATGAGAAGTAACGTCCAATGTTTCAATTTTGAAACCGACACAAATACATAGACACACACACATACATACACACACACACACACACACACAAATACGCACACTACTCTAAACTAAGAATGCAGGCGTGACACGCCCATTTGTTGATATTGTTAACTAGCCTCTGTATCTATTAACTATATATTTACTATAACTATTTACAACAGCCAGTCAAGTCGAACAGACGATCGTAGTTACCTAAAATTGTTTCGGACCAACAACAGAACATAACACCAACAACAACTTGAACAACAACAACTACAAAAGGGAAGAGAACAAACAAATTAATGCATGGCAGCTCGAAAGTGTTTCAAAATGTTAAAAAAAAAAAAAATATGAAAAAAAATACAAATAATATTAATAACACTAATTATAATAAAAAGGAAAGCCCATAAAACATAATAACAAATTACAAATCGAAATTAAAATTCAAGTTATAATGCAAAATTTATATGCAAATTTTTTGTGCACACTCTACTACGCCCAATAACTGTAACTGTATCTGTAACTGTAACTATACTCGAATAACTGTCAACATATTTTCGATGTGCTTTTAATTTTTTGCTCAGGTTTCGCCTTTTTCGATATTTGATTTATTTATATTAAAACGTTTTTAACATTTTCTTTTTTGATGAGATTAGCTCAACTTTTTGACCAAATACAAACGAATTGCTTTTAAAAGTCGTTAAGCTCTTAAACAAAAAAAAATCATAATCTTTAACTATGTATTTATATCGTCTATATACGAGATGACTTTCGGAATTTCGTCATGCCCCCATTTGAAAATAGCAGATTGCAAAGTAAACAAAGCGCCATAACAAAACAATATTTTTTTCTAGGTTATACAAACCAATGTTTTGCAGGCAAACAAATTTGCGCAAATTATTTGCCTGTTTGCCTTTCTCTCCTTAAGATAGATACTTATGCATATGCATACGAAAAACCAAAAAACACAACAATCTAAATAGTCGATTGATTTGGATGACACAGTTTTACCTGGTAAATCCTATGCAAGTGTAAGCAATTATTAAAACTATACTTAATAATTGAAGATTTGCACAAACGTTGGGTAAAACTTTGGATGAAATTTAATTGGACGTACGTATGTTGACATGTCACTGATAATGATTATTAAATGCTATTATTGTTATGAAAAAAAGAAAAATATATTGATATCGATTGCGTGTCATTACGAAAAGCATAAAACCAAACTAAAATGGGGCGTTTTATTTTCACGAATTTCAGATTGAAAACCCGAAAATATTTCATCAGCTATCAGTTATGCTCAAATTAACGGTCGAAGAAATGTCTGCAAATCCATTTTGGGTACACATAAACTTCGTGAAATCCTCTAGGTACACGTCAGTAATTGCAAAAATGCAAGCTTATGGTACTTAAGCGAAATTTATTTATTTTCCATCATAGAATCTTAAGTTTCAGAGTCTGCAATCAAACAAATCGCGAAAAAGCCAACAACAATACAAAGCATATGAGAAAGAAAGAGAGAGGGAGAGCAGCTGCTCACAGAGTCATCGGCCTTGATTTCAACGGTGACGAAAATTATGTTTGAAGCTAAAACACAAACAAAGCTTTTGGAAGTGCCACTGCGCTCTCTTTCCACTAGCATGGGGAACTTTCCAGCAACGGCCAATCAAAAGAAACGGTGAGAGCCACGCAACGCCAATCAGAATTGCAGTAGACACTGACGTGGTCTACACGTCAGAGCATAAACAAAGCCGTTGAATAAATAGCCCGGCATTGGGGAGAGCAGCTAACAGTTTCAAAACAGACAGCAAAGAAATAACACATCGGCACATAGAAAGAACGCTACTATTATATTGGAATATTACGTGCGAACAAGAGAATTTGTTTTTTTTTTTATATATATAAACAAACTGTGACTGTGAAACCGTGTACAAAATTAATTTATAAACAAAGCCAAAAAAGACAACAAAGATTCATAAAAAAAAAGCATCAAAGATACAAATTATATCGTAATTTTTTTTAAGTGCTCAAATTAGCTTAAGTTAGCAAAGTAAGTATTTAAAAATTATTTTTTAAATAACAACAATCGATAAATGCGTTCAATTTTGAGAGTTTCGCAACACTGATGCAAAGTTAACACTGACGTGTACTCTGCACAGTATTGTATGAGTGTGTGTGTGTATGTGTGTGTAGAAAGCGCCGGCACTAAGCAGAAGCAATCGACTACATTCTTTCAGTTCTGTTTCAAACGTCAAGAGAGAAAAATTGGAAATTTAAGCTTAAGATAGCAAAGCTTTAAAGTGTAAGTTATTTTTATTTTTGCCAGTTCAAGACAATGGGCATTATAAATCGAATTAATCGCATCGAGTAAAAGTAAATGCAGCAAAAATATAATACAATAACCTAGTTGCACATGTCGTGCCGTGTCGCCATGTTGGCAATGTGGCCACAAAGGCGAATACATAAGTTTCAAACTATACATAATAGACTAAAGCACATGTTCTCCACCAATGCTTAAACGCAATATAAGATCATGAAGTGCGTGAATTCTTTAAATCATAATTTGTATTAGAATTTTCTCTACGTCACTTCCAGTGTGACCCCTAATTGTATGACGTGTAGCATCGTTGGCCGTCACCCACCGTATAAAATTAACATATGTTGTATGTATGTGATCGTATAAAGAAGGTGGCAACGAATTAGTATAACATAATTTATTAACAAAGTTCATTCACATCAAGCCGGCGATTTGCTGGACATTTGCATAAAAGGCCGTCATCTTTTGTGGACACACTGTTTAAATGCGGCCTTACTGCACAGCTGGTAGTTTCGATCGATATAGCGTTTTGCTTGCATTGCTAAGGTGCAATATTATCTCGGAGATGACTTGACAACAACACTAAATTTATAAATTTCGGTTATCACAATTGTGAAAATAAAACTCAATTTGAATTTACGGCAATCACCAACGCGCATACACAGACAAGCGCCTGCGCCGACTTATCGTCTGCTGGCAGCGTCTCTCCGTGTTTGCCTTTGTATTTGTGTTTGCGACTGGCATTCACTCAATCAGCTTTGTACACGTCATTTAAAACAAATCCCCAAGCTACATATCTAAATAAGTTCGTTATTATACTCAGTAGCTGTCAAAGGTACACGTCAGAAGAGTATAAAGACAATAACTAACGTGGGTTGACTATTTCTTTTGGCTAAGCAAAGCATTGAGATAGATGTAAGCAAAGAAAACATTAACTAATTCAGCCATGTTATTTGATTGCAATATGTGCCGGCAAGTCACGACATAACTTTCACCGGACGGGGCGTGGGCGGATTGTTTGTACTTTACAGTCGATGGTAGTTATAGTTAGTGTTGTTGTACTCTCATTCACTCATTGAGTATGCAAAACGCGGCAAGATGGCAAAAAGAAGAAATTTCTACAATATAGTGTGAAGCAAAGCAAAACCAGTTTTCTCGCACACGTAAAGAGAGTGGCCGGCTATTTGTAATTTTGTGAGAAAAAGCCAATGAGAGAGCGAGAGCGAGAAAGATTACTGTGGGCAATAGAAAGAACCAGAAAAATGTTACCACGTATACAAAAATTTCTATAGACGTTGCTGTTGCTGTTGTTATTGCTGTAGATGTAGCTGTATCTGTTCTTGTTGTTGTTGTTGAGTCGACGCTGACAGAACAGCAGCGCGGTCAATGTCAGTGAGCAGAGCAGAGTCAGAGCGTCGCAACGCAACGCAACTCAGCGCTGAGCAGAACATTACGGACAGTTTTAACAGTTGTTAAACGGTTAGTCTCAGAACTAGACGTGTTCCTCTTTCAGCTCTTTCGCAGGTATGTGTGAGTGTGTGTACGAGTGTGTGTTCTTTTACCTTCTGTTAAAGTACACATGGCATATTTATTGGGCCGAGTAATAAGAACGTATATCATAAATTGTTTAAGGCCAACGCTACAACGATTTTCAAAAGTAGCACACATAACGGTATTACCTGTTGACAGCATTAACCGCAACGTCAGCGCTTTTTCGGCTGTCTGCTGCTTGCTGCTTTTTTACTCGCACTCGTCGAATGCCTCTCTCCGTGTGTTGACGTGTACAAAAGCCAAGCCAAGCCAAGCTTTCGCGTATTTCATTAATCGTCGAATTTTCGCTTTTATTTATCGTTGCAGTTTTTTTTTTTTGTTTAGTGACAAAGACTAAGCATTAAAACTAGTAATTAACAAAAGGAGCTCCACCATGAAGTTGTGCATTTTATTGGCTGTAGTGGCCTTTGTTGGCCTCTCACTCGGCGAGGAAAAGAAGGAGAAGGACAAGGAGTTGGGTACCGTTATTGGCATCGATCTGGGTACCACATACTCATGGTAAGTTCTATTCCATCTATTGCAAGTTGCTCGCCTACACTTTGTCAATTGGATGTTTGACTAATCTCTTCTCTTGTTTATTTTAGTGTTGGCGTTTACAAGAATGGACGCGTTGAGATCATTGCCAACGATCAGGGTAATCGTATTACGCCCTCGTACGTGGCATTCACTGCCGATGGCGAGCGTCTGATTGGTGACGCCGCCAAAAATCAGTTGACCACAAATCCTGAGAATACTGTGTTCGATGCTAAGCGTTTGATTGGACGCGAATGGTCCGACACAAATGTGCAGCATGACATCAAGTTCTTCCCCTTCAAGGTGGTTGAGAAGAACTCGAAGCCCCACATCAGCGTTGATACGTCTCAGGGTGCCAAGATCTTTGCACCTGAGGAGATCTCTGCTATGGTTTTGGGCAAGATGAAGGAAACCGCTGAGGCTTATCTGGGCAAGAAGGTCACCCATGCCGTCGTCACAGTGCCAGCCTACTTCAACGATGCACAGCGTCAGGCGACTAAGGATGCCGGCGTCATTGCTGGTCTGCAGGTGATGCGCATCATCAATGAACCGACAGCAGCTGCCATTGCCTACGGCTTGGACAAGAAGGAGGGCGAGAAGAACGTGCTGGTCTTTGATTTGGGTGGCGGTACCTTCGATGTATCCCTGTTGACCATTGATAATGGTGTCTTCGAGGTGGTGGCTACCAACGGTGACACTCACTTGGGTGGTGAAGATTTCGATCAGCGTGTAATGGATCACTTCATCAAGCTGTACAAGAAGAAGAAGGGCAAGGACATTCGCAAGGACAACCGTGCTGTTCAGAAGCTGCGTCGTGAGGTCGAGAAGGCTAAGCGCGCTCTGTCCGGTTCCCACCAGGTCCGCATCGAAATCGAATCATTCTTCGAGGGTGACGACTTCTCCGAGACCCTGACCCGTGCTAAGTTCGAGGAGCTTAACTTGGATCTGTTCCGTTCGACTCTGAAGCCTGTCCAAAAGGTGCTCGAGGATGCTGACATGAACAAGAAGGATGTGCATGAAATTGTGCTCGTTGGTGGCTCCACTCGTATCCCTAAGGTGCAGCAGCTGGTTAAGGACTTCTTTGGCGGAAAGGAACCATCTCGTGGTATTAACCCCGATGAGGCTGTCGCTTATGGTGCTGCCGTCCAGGCTGGCGTTCTCTCTGGCGAACAGGATACCGATGCCATCGTTCTGCTCGATGTTAACCCACTGACTATGGGTATTGAGACCGTCGGCGGTGTCATGACCAAGCTGATTCCACGCAACACTGTCATTCCCACAAAGAAGTCACAAGTATTCTCCACCGCCTCTGATAACCAGCACACTGTCACCATTCAAGTGTACGAAGGCGAGCGTCCCATGACCAAGGATAACCATTTGTTGGGCAAATTCGATCTGACCGGCATCCCACCCGCACCACGTGGCATTCCACAAATTGAGGTTTCGTTCGAGATCGATGCCAACGGTATTCTGCAAGTCAGCGCTGAAGATAAGGGCACCGGTAACAAGGAAAAGATTGTGATTACCAATGACCAGAACCGTCTGACACCCGAGGATATCGATCGTATGATCCATGATGCTGAGAAATTCGCCGATGAGGACAAGAAACTGAAGGAGCGCGTCGAATCGCGCAACGAGCTGGAATCGTATGCTTACAGTCTAAAGAACCAGATTGGCGACAAGGAAAAGCTGGGCGCTAAGCTGAGCGACGATGAGAAGACCAAACTGGAGTCGGCCATCGATGAGTCGATCAAATGGCTTGAACAGAACCCAGATGCTGATCCCGAGGAGTACAAGAAACAGAAGAAGGATCTGGAGGCCATCGTCCAGCCAGTCATTGCCAAGCTGTACCAAGGTACTGGCGGTGCACCACCACCAGAGGGCGGCGAGGCCGGCGATGATCTCAAGGATGAGCTGTAAGCCGGCCATGTGATCGGAATGAATAATTGATTATATAAATAGTTTTGGCAGTAGAAGTAAATCAGACTGATTAAACAATTATAAACTTAATTGCAAGAAAACAACCAGAAAACAAAACGGCAACAGCAACAAATTATCAAACCCACACAACACCCTCCATAAGGAAAGAAAACCCCAAAGCAAAACAGTTTAACCAACAGCTCAAACACAATTCTTAACCAATCGCCGCACGCAAAATTCCTTGTAGAACATTTGTTTTTTTTGTTTATCTTTTTTTTTTGCCCTTTTTAAAAATTCTAATATGTGTTTTATATTATAATTTCAAATGAAGAATTCATTTCGGGCCCAGAATCGCAACGGATCATAGAATTTTAGGTAGTTGAGAGATGATGATTACGATTATAATATATGAAGAAGAGGGTGAATCAAGTGTGTTCCTCGCATTCCTTTACCAATGGCCAATCACCAATCCCCGAAAACTGTATATTTTTTGATAAACGCTAACTTCTAATGAGGAATCACAAATCAATAGGTTAGCCTACAAGTTATAAACAATCTTATTAAGAATAAAACAAAATAAAAATGTTATATGTATAAGAGCGCGTGACAAGAAAGAGATACGATAAAGAGAGAGAGAAAGAGCTGCGGGGCAATAAAAGAGACATGTGTAGCAGGAAACGTAAATAATTCAATGAATATGAAAATAAATACAAACACAGAGAAAAACAACATAATAATAATAATGGATCCTTCGATTTTACGAAGAACCTAATAATTTATTTAAAAACAAAATAAAGAAAAAATAAATTTGAAAAAAAAAACACATTTTACTAGTTTTTACTTATTTTTGAATGGGCGATAAGGAGAGGGGAAGGGGAAATACATAGGACCAAGATCAAATGCACATAGAAATATGTATGAATTATTGCAATAGTTTTTCGGATTTTGTATTTTTTTTTATTTTCTTCCATTTTTATTTTTGTTCTACGAATTTCATTTCCTTGCGCATTCAGATTCAGTTTTTCAGATTATGAAGCTCTCGATTTGGGGAGCTTCTCGCTTTGCTTTTTACACCGATTTGACATTCTACGGTTCAGTTTATCAGTTACTGCGTTACGAGTAATCTTAATTATCTTAAATACATTAAAAAAATACATAAAATATTTGTTTTTGTTTGTTGTTTTTTTTATCATTTTAAATATGTATATAAATAAGCTAACGGTATATTTATATTGTTTATTGTGTACACATGTGTATTTCACTATATACTTATATACGTACGCACTCTCTTATATATCGAAATACGATGAAATACCGACTTGACACAATTATCGGCACTCGTAGCTGCTGTTGTTGTTGCTCTTTTGTTGTTGTTGGATGTAACGGATACAGGTTCCGGACTTGATTCCCTTTCTCTTTTATTTTTTTGTTTTTATAGATGGTAATAATATTAACTCGTTTTTTTTCAATGGATCGTCCTCTCTGGTACGGGGGAGGTGGTGGTAGTGGTGTGGGGTAGGGTTGGGAAATATGGGATAACTTGACTAAATATTTAAAACTATGCTAAACTTGTAGCCGTTCACTTAGTAAATAAAATGCAAAGAATAAAATTGAATTGAATGCGCCTGCCTCTCACGGACCAGGGCTGACAAAGCTGAGTTTTTTCTGTATTCGTATGTGTGTGTAATTATCTGTCTGTAATTGTGTGTGTGTGTGTGTGTGTGTAGTCACTGCACCTTCGCATAAGCCTCGGTTTGCCAGCGGATTTCCGTAGTTAGTCCTTATGAGGTTATCATACCTCAAACGACGACTTTTGTTCCCATTTAGCTTACGCTGTTGTGTGTGTGTGTGTGTGTATATGTGTATATAGGCATGTATGTGTATTGTTGTAACGGCTGCTGCAGGCTTGCACTTTTAGATGCGCTTTGGAATCGTGTCGATGGCATTGTTCTCAGGCTCTTCGTCCTTTGGTGGCTGGCCGCGTTGCTGCTGGGACCGGATCATATAGACATTAGAGGAGTAAACCCATTGGGTAGGCGGAGAGTGCAAGACAAGATCAAGATCGAGATCGTATATGAAGATTGCCAGAATTTGTCACCAATTTGCGCGCAACAAGAACAAAGATACAAAGAAAGGAAGACACAATGAAAGAGAGAAAAACGTAAAAAGAAACAATCAAGAAAGCAGAAGAAATATGTAGACAAAAACACATACGTACATACAAACATAAATAAACGCATCAGTATGTATGTGCGTAAATACATATCTATGTACTTATGCATATTGAAAATAAGTACATACATACATACATAAGTAGTATTACAATATCAAATTGCAAGTTGGCATAACCAACGAAAAATGCTTTGGTGTGTCGAGAGGGTGGGAAAGGGAAGAATGGGAAACGAAGAATGTGCATGGAGTGTTGTTTGTTGTCTTTGTCTCGCATTCAGAATGCGCCGATAGTCAATTCATAAGTGAACCTCTCAAAAGGATCGGTTTTTACATGTACATATGTATATGTATGTATATTGTTTGTCTGTCTAAATGGTCGTCGACCTTTCGAATCCAATCCAAACTGTAAAATATCTATGTAAATTTTTACATATGTACATACATAGGTATGTGCGTTTCTTGTGTTCTGGAGAAGTTCTTCTCGTTTTGTTGGTGTTGGTGTCACTGGCACACTTGAAAGTTAGGCGTGAATGCGATACAACTGATGGCATGAATCGTGTTTGTGATAAAAAGCGAGCGAGCGTGCGTGGGTATGCATGTGTGTGTGTGTGTGTGTGTGTATGTTTGTATGCGTGTGAGCTTGTGGGTTAGAAGTCAAGTGCAATAATGAAAAGAATACCCAACCAATAAATAATAATATAAGTTACAATAAATAAATAATAAAAAAAAAGACAGTTTGTGTTTGGTTTATTTTTGTTTAAATCGTTATTCACATTCGCATGGCAACAATGTAAATTGCAAAATGGGGTGCAAAAGATACACTGCGTATGTATGTATTTATGTAAAAAGTTAATCAAATCTCATAGATAACCGCACATGGTAGACGGTAGCAGGGTAGCATCTAGCTTTTGTCAGTTATATGCGTTACTTGCGCCATCGTTTAGCGTGCAGTATTTAGAGTGAAATGGCATTAGGTGCAGCTCTGTTATCGTCATCTTTGCTAGAGTGGGAAGAGCACAACGAAAGCAGACAGCCAACTAGAACTATTCAGCTTCGGCCTCGGGATCGGGACGACTTAAGATCTCCTGACATAGCGCGATGTAGTCCTAGATTTAGTTGATGTTGTTGATATATATTTATATAAAATAAAAATGTATAGCATAGCATGGAGAGAGAAATGAAATTAAAATCAAAAGTAATATAGCCCAAAACAATGAACAGATACTTAAGTATGCAGATATCCAACACCACACATCGATCCACATGGAACACACAGTTGAGAGTAGTAGTGGTGGTAGTTGTAGTAGTAGTAGTAGTAGTAGTACGTACAAACATGGAAACTTATTGAGCGAGTTACGTAAGAACATATGTATGCACTTGATTAGTATATGATATGTGATATACATATGGATAAGAGTATCAGCATATCGATATCGATGTTGTGTGTGTTTCTATTTGGCCTATGTACAAAATTACCAAAATGATAGACTGCAAATTGTATTAAATATCAGTTTTGTTTTTATTTTAGTTATTGTTATTATTACTTATCATCTTCATATCATTTTTTTTCTCTTACGTTTCTTTTAAATTAATCAGTATCAGTTATATATCAATTGTAAACAGTTTTCGGTATGCACTCGTCAACTAATCAACGTTCCTTACGCACTTGGCCTTTGTATCGATTTCTATATATAATATATATATGTATGTATATATATATATATATTTTATTGCTAATTTGCTTAAAAAATGTTCACGTTTATTGTTTTGTGTACTTTTTTATGTTCCTTTCTTTTGATTTAGTATGCAAGTCTATTACATCTTTTCTCATTTGACTGCACACAAAATTTACTTCTCAAAATTGTTTAGAAATTAATAAGAACTAAGAAATACATCAAAAAAACTATAACACAATTCATCATATGTAAAATTACATAAAACTAAATTGGTAAAAAAAATCATTGTGATATAGTATATTGCAAAATAAACTTGCGTTTCATATTTGCGCCTATAAGTTTAACAACAAAAATTATAGGTTATGTTTAAAAAAAAATGCTATGTTCAATTTGGACCCTTAATAACTAAATGTGTTATGCTGCATTGCTAAAAACAAACTTGGAAATTAACAAACACACATAATTTATTTAAGTATTTTATACCCTTGCAGATCGTATTTAGACTACGAACATATCGGAACACTATATTATATGTGCATGTAATTAAGTTACAAATTTGTGTACTGTATTCTTTAAGTTATCTACAACCAACTTGATCAATTTTCATTAAATATATAGATGCCTAGTATTTAACAAATCGGACTACAATATATTGACACATAAGTCTCCAAGGGTATTTGAATTTCGGGATACCGAAATTATTTGTTTGTTTCTAGATGCTGCAGCGTGTCTTAAAATTTAAGTGTAATCATTTCAATATGCAAATTGTTTTAACATAATCGGTTCTCATTTATAATTCCATAATATACAAATATACATATATATATAAATATATACACATATATTTATGCATGTATGTATAAAACCAATATGTGGCTAACTGTGTAATTGTTTCAAAATGAATTTCGTTACATTTTATATTCAAAAATCAATCAAATTTTGTGCGCTGCTGTTGCTGCTTACGACTTGAACTTTCGAATTCGAAAATTTTGTGTGCTGATATTGGTGCTATCGACTTGAATGTTCGAATTCGAAAATAATCGTGTTATTGCTTTGCGAACGATATTGGTAAGGCAGGGCAACACTTGCAGCAGTGTTTGCACACGTCTTGCGAATGCTGCCACAACTTCTTCGTCTTCGTCTTTGTCATCATCTTTCATCACGTGTTTATATTTTTTATCTTCTTCATAAAACATTATCCTTGTGTTCTTCATCTTCATATGCGTGTAGTTGTTGTATGTACTTGCATTTTCTCTCGCTGCTTGTCTGATAGTTTAATGAGTCAACTTCTTGAACTTGACCTCCTTCTTCTCATTTGATTTTCGTTTATAGTTTGAATTGGTGTCAGTTGTGGTATTGGTTGTGGTATTAGTATGTGTAAGTGTTCTGTTTGGGTGTTTGTCTGTTGGCATTCTGACATCCGATTGCACTGATTGATTCTTCCGGTTTGACGTCCTTTCACATAGCTTTGTGTGGAGGAGGGGTGGATGGTTGTTAGGTTGGTTTTTAAATTTTTTTTCTTACTATTTTCAAACATTGCGTCGATCATTGAATCAGCGTTATAATATGTATGTTTTTGTCTATGTATATGTAAATTATAAACGTTACATTTGCATATATAATAATATTATTATATCGTATGTAATTCTTTTTGTGGTTCTTGTTTTATTTTAATGATTTTTTGGAAGTACTATGTTGCTTGTATCGTTGTATTTGGACTCTAACATAACGTTACTTTCTACCGCACTCTGGTTTAGTTTTCTTTTCTTTATCCCGCTTTATCCCTTCTCGCTCTGTTTCTATATATCTCGCTCATATTCATTATTGAGTGTCATTCATTATTACTCACTCAGTTGAACTAACTGTGTTTTGGTCTAGTGTTGCCACCTACAGTGTCCTGTTTTACAACATAAAATATGCCATAAGTAATACAGTTATGTAAATAGCACACAAAAACAAACAATACAAAGTACACAGTCTAAAAACTAAAGACGAAATTGATAATTTATCATACGTAATTATTGCTAATACTATGTTCGAATTAATTGTGAATATGAATCTATTAATGTATTTATGTATGTATGTGTGTGGTGTGTTGTATGTTTTATGTTTGTGCAAACAAGGAGGAAACATCCAAGCAGCAAAACTCAAGCTCAAAATTAATGAAGATACAAAATACATTTGTTCATACACATATATATGAATATATGTATATGTACGTAGTTATATGCAATGTGCCATTTGTCTATAATGTTGTTAGTTTTGCTGCGATCAGTTGTTGCTTTTGCTGCCTTCTAATATTAATTGCTAACATAAGTATATTAACTATAAATATTTATATATATATATTTATATTATTTATATATATATAAATATACCTTTAAGCATGTGTATGTATGTATATGTACGGTGGTCGCTCGAAAATTAGAAACTCTGGAAATTTGCGTATGTACATATATGAATCGCATTGAATTCGATTATCCGAAAGAAATTTATTTCGCAATATGCGTATGTTAAACGGGTTAATTAAAATTAATTATATAAAAATTATTAAACTTTCATTAAATGCCAAAAATGAACACGTCCAGATTGAGTTCCAATAAACCAGTGACCACTGTACATTTGTATGTGTATATGTATACAGATGTCTGCTTGATTGTTATGTAAACGACAAATTCGTTATGTTCGCACTGATGAGCTTTTGTATGAATGCGTTATGTTCGATATCGATAACGATTCCGATCAATGTAATGGCCATTTATGGATTGAGATGTGTTGGTGTAATTGTTGGTGTTTGTGTGGGATTTTTTGTTTGTGTGCGTGTTGATTTAAGAAAACTTCATTTCCGTACATGTTTCCCTTTAATGTTTGTGTCTCTTTTCATTCATTTTTTCGTTTCTTTGTCATTATCTTTGTATGTTTTCTTTCTTTTCTTGTTTAAATACATTTTCTACTACATGTTCACTTCGCTACGAATTTATTTATATGCTTTTTTTTTAATTTCTTTCGTTTTAATTTTTTTTTTTTAATATAAACGCAGTTTGTTTGTTTTGTATTTTTTTTTTTTTTAATTTTATTTTATATAAATGATTTTTGCTTGTGGCGCTCAAAACCTCTGCACTTATTACGGTCTGTAGCTGTCGGTTCTCCTCAGTTGAAACTATGTCTCTCGTTTCTTTATAATCAATCATATATATATATATGCAATGTTATGGGTTTGTTTTGTTGTTGTTGGTTTTTGTTTGTGTGTGTGTATGTGTGTATGCGTGTGTGTGTGTGTTTTGTTTTCGTGCGTGTATGCGTGTGTTTTTGAATTAGTTTTTCTATACACAAATGTTTTTGTATGGGGGTAGTTGGGGAATGGGAATTTATCGATATATGTGTATATATATATATGCATCGACGACGATCGTTGTGGTGTATCGATATGCAGACAAATAACACGGCACAATTTCATAGATAAATATTAACAACACACATACACATGTGCATATGCAATATATATGTTGGATTCGGTTTGATCAGAGTTCAGAATCAAGTTAGAATTGGTTGTCGTTCAGATAGATGACCATTAGGTGTTTTGAGTTGTTGGTTTGGTTGGTTGGTTGTTTGGTTGGTTGGTGGTTGTATGTGTGGGGAGAGAAACAAATAAAAAAAATATATAGATATATATATATGCTTAGTTGACGTTTGTTGCATGTTTATCTTTAAGTGATTTTTTGTTTGTTTGTTTTTTTTTAGTCAATAAAAAATTATTAATAAGAAATTTCATTTTAAATTTACCGCTCGTAGTGGCATTTTGAAACTGGCTGCTGCCTGCAGCTGAATTTGATAAGCTAAGCTGTGAATTTTAAAGCCGTACAGACTGCAGTTGTAGTTGTTGTTGTTGTGGTGATTGTACGCAGGTGCGCAGACGTGCAGCACGCAACATCAGAAGCGGAATGTGCATGAAATATAAAGAGAAAGATTTAATTAGCAAATATATAAATATAATCATCTTACAAATATTTTAAATAAATTATAATGTAACGATAGCTAAACGTTTAAGAATGTCGAACAACGAAGAATGTGAAGAATCCAATGCTTTGTTCGTTTCACTCGGGAAAGATTAAAGTAAATTGCCAAAGGTTAACAATACGTAATGCAACTACAGTTATAACGATATCAAGTAATCGTACTGATCTGAAGTTTGATCGTTAATATAATATATGATCAGTCTCTGTTGCAATTCAGTACTATATAATGAGACGAATTGTTTAAAAATCATAAAACGTTTTCAATTTATCAAAGAAATCTAAATAGTTCGTATTTTGATGATGGGTTATCAATTAAAAACTTACCGTGGAACAAATTGATTAATAGGACGCTTGGGGCGATACTCGGGATGCACCATGAAGAGCATGTGTGGAAAACCAGTGCCAAAATAGGCGCCATCAGTGTGATGATGACGCGATGATTTTGGTGTATAAACATCAATGCACTTAGGACAATAGGTTTTCACCATTGCCTCGCCGGGTATATCCGACAGGCCTGGATACGATAGATAGACATATATTAAATACACATATATATATGATATATACCATAAAAATATATTAACGTGTTCGATACGCACCCAAAGGCAACATGGGCTGACTCTCACAGTAGACACGTGGGCAATGTCCAAAATCGCCAGTTTGATATTTCTCAATCATTTGAGCGATGCCGCGATTTGTTAGTATATATCTAGCGTGTATGAGCCCGTAAAGCATTTCAGCTGCCTGTTCGGTCATATCCGATTGCAATGGATTGTCCTCAAGTTCATCCTCTGCAAATCATATGGATCACAATGAAATATAGGTATTGTAAATATTGTATAATCCGCTAAGAGATACTCACCAGGCTCCAGATCCAATATCATGTCCAAGGCCTGGCGATAGTTGGGCACCTGCTCATTTAAACCAGTTAAATTGAACTTGTCCTGTATGTAATCCTCATCAACCTGAAGATGGCAATGATAAAGAAGAAGCAAACGGAATGTGCATCAGCGAGCGTTTCTCTTTTAATTATGTGTGTGTGTGTGTGTGTGTGTGTGTGTGTGTAAGTGCGGGTGTGTTTATGTGTGAGTCTCAATGTACAGTTGGACGAGTAGTGCCCCACCTCTCATGCACAGTGAATGCTCTAACAAGTGAACACTGAATGAGATCTCTGTAATAATACTTTTAGAATTGAACTTAAGAACTCTATTCGAGTGAAAGATCTGCACTGAGCACTGTACACGCACTTTGTGTTGATAACAAATGAAAAGAGTAATTTGCTTTTTGCTTTATTAAATCATAAATTAACTATTACAAGAAATGTAAACTGCATTCCAATCTCAGTGCGCCATAATACATATTTATGTAAATATATTTATTGTATGTGCAGAAGGGAGGGGGCTGCACTTGGCGCTAATGTGGCGGCCACATTGTCTGGTGCTGTTGCACTAAGAGCGCGCGCGCTTAGGTAACAACATGGAGCAAGGAACAGGGAAATGTTGGATAGATGCATGGATGGATTATAAATTACATATATTCGCTTAAATACTTACCTCGCAGAAGAACTCATTGCCGCGAAGCCCGCAGAACCAGGTAACCCAAGAGACTTCCTCGGAGCTGCTCATTTTGCTGTGCCAAATAGAGGGGATGACGAGAAAGATAAATAAATAAAGACGGTGTGCGCTCGCAAGGAATTTTTATGTGTGAATATT
Organism: Drosophila funebris; assembly: GCA_018901825.1. Classification (NCBI taxonomy): domain Eukaryota; kingdom Metazoa; phylum Arthropoda; class Insecta; order Diptera; family Drosophilidae; genus Drosophila; species Drosophila funebris. Next base: position 2,415,027 of record JAEIFK010000675.1, on the reverse strand, counting down.
GCTGGCGCTAGTGATACTCTGTGTGTCCAACCTACATTGAAGGAATTATTTTGCGTATTTTGACGAATTTATTGTTGAAAAACCATAGAAGGTGGCGTTAAGTTGGTGCAGAAGGGGGGCCACACAACGTTAAGAAACGTATGTATGTAACACACACAACGAAAAGTAAACGAATCGAATTTGTCCACGAGTTTTTAGTGCGCGTCTCGATTTACCAATTATTATTATATTTTGATAAGTATTTGGTTGCCGTTTCACGTTTTACGCTTTTTGTCGATTTCGTATTGATGTTTTGGCTGCTTTTAATATAATTTTTTCTCTTGTTATTTTCAACGCATACTCGATTGAACGGAAATTTGTACGCGTATTTTGACAAGCGCTCATACAAAATGTGCCGAGCAGGAAGAAGAAGCACACTGTGAAGTAGTAGCAGCAGCAAAGAAATTCAGAAAAAAAAGAGACACCGAGCGAGCAGTGAAATTCATTGTAGGCAATACACCCGTGTGGAAATCGAGCACTTACTATTCGCGTGCTCAAAATTATCCTATTTATTGAAAACACTGAATCATTTGGTTTATAATACGGTTTCAATAACCAAACTTTGATGATCGTTTAACAAAAAAAAAGTATTATTCTCAAAGAAATTGTTAACAATCGCGTTGTGAATGTTCCAACTGGGCCTTAAGCAACAGCGCGCTTGGCGTAGCGGCACGACACAGACACACACGCACACGTTCACACACCGTATTAGATGATTTTTGCACTTGTCTTGACAGCGCTAACGATCGGGCTGTATTTTTATTATCGCTTTATTGATTTTGCCTTAACACTTACCTTAATTTTCGCACAATTTTCAAAACACTTTTACTAATTAAAGCACTTTTTTTCAATGCGAAAATTTAACAAGCGAGTTGCGAGCTGTCGGTTTTGCAATCGGTATTAGGGATGTCAAAAACGTATCGATTGTATCGATAAATATTGAAGTGACCAGTCCGGGTCAAAGTGTCTAAATGTAAATGCGTGGGATTAAAAAATACATTAGTGTAACCTTATACCAAAAATACCAGAATATATTTTTATTCAGACCGCAGGCGGCATAGTATAATCAAATAAGAATTCTGTTTTTGAATTCGCTGAACATGTAAAACATGTTTCTGCTTTAGATAAAAGATTAATTATATAATACAAGACTTGTAAACTCTAAGCAACAAGACATTTTACTAACAGTTGAAAAATGATTAGCTTTGGAAAAGTTATAAATATGTAAATGAACTATCAAATAGAACAAACTCAGCTGGTTAGTTCAGTGAGCAACATTTTGTAGTTCACACGACTATACACAGACACACACACACACACACTCAAATAGCGCGCACACATGTAAACAACACAACCCTACTTGCTATTTCACAAAGCAACGAATTTTGCGCGCGGCTGTCAATAAAATTGTATGTTGGTATTTTTCGGAAAAAGCACTAAAATAACATATGTAGCATGCAAATGAAAATGCATTTTAAGTAGGCGCTGCAATAATAACATAGTCATACAACTAAATGTTATTATATATTGTTAATATTTTCGTTAACAAGTGACAGTCTTCATTCAGATTTCGTCAGGACAGCAACGTGCTGAACGCGTCCGTTGCCATTTGCCTCGACGGAATTATTTCACGCGCAAAACAGTTTTGCATACGATTTTGGTTTATATTTAATTCTTTTTTGCGGTAATCGTTCGCATGCATATTTTGTGCATGACGTTAATGAATAAAGAATAAAATAACTAACATTTAAGAACAATTCAAGTTTGTCAATTTGGATTAGTCAAAACGCAAAACGACAACGACAACTGTAAGGTGAGTGCGATGCAATGCAGTCACAATTTATGCACACACACTAAATAATTCAACTGCAACAGTTGCAGCACAGGGCAATCGCAGCCGCAACATTAATAACAACGAGCTGCAACTCGGTGACAAAACAAAACACACATTAAAACAACCGTTATGAGCGTGGACACGTATGCGCCGAGCTCGGCGCTCTCATTCCTTGACATGGATGACAACGAGCTGCTGCGCGGCGCTGATACGCAACCAACGCAATACGATTACCGTGACTTTACCATGCCGTCCACTTCGCAGAGTCAAACGCAAGGTGATCAACTTGAGTTGCAGGTAAGTGTTTGGCCCAGGCCACGTGTGTCTTCAGCTGTCATTTGTCTAATTTTGTGTTGTTGTGTTGTGTTGTGTTACAGCCGCGTCGTGTTAGCGTTCATTCCAACGATATAAATCCACGCTTGGCCTCCATTACTAACGATCTGGCTGATTTGCAGTTTGAGGAAGAGGACGACGAGGGTGGCGGCGGCAGCTCTGCTTATGTTAAGGAGCTACCGCCGCACGCCTGCAAATACTGTGGCATTCATGATCCGGCGACAGTTGTCATGTGCAACAATTGCAAAAAGTGGTTCTGCAATGGTCGCGGTAGCACTTCGGGCTCGCACATCATCAACCATCTGGTGCGCGCCAAGCATCGCGAGGTCACGTTGCATGGCGACGGTCCCCTCGGCGAGACCATACTAGAGTGCTATTCGTGCGGTGTGCGCAACGTGTTTGTCTTGGGCTTTATACCCGCCAAGGCTGATTCGGTGGTGGTGCTCCTGTGCCGCCAACCATGCGCCGCTCAAAACTCATTGAAGGACATGAACTGGGATCAGGAGCAGTGGAAGCCCCTAATTGCAGATCGCTGCTTTCTGCCGTGGCTGGTGAAGCAGCCCAGCGAGCAGGGTCAGCTTCGTGCGCGTCAAATTTCTGCCGCGCAAATCAACAAGCTGGAGGAGCTGTGGAAGGACAACATTGAGGCGACATTCCAGGTAGATAATATTATTGAGAAGACTGCAATAATCACAGTCAATTTGAGGCCGGGCGAACAAATCATAATATTTATCGGTCTATTATAAATCTCATTCAACGAATTCTAAGGATTGTACCTATCGATTCATCGAATTGCAATAATTTCATAGAATTTGATATCGCTTAGGTATCGCATATGCAGTCTAAGTTATCGATGAATTGACACAATAAAATTGTATTCAATTGCAGGATCTGGAGAAACCCGGCATTGACTCAGAGCCGGCTCAGGTGTTGTTGCGCTACGAGGATGGCTACCAATATGAGAAAACTTTTGGGCCGCTCGTGCGCCTGGAGGCGGACTACGACAAAAAGTTGAAGGAGTCTGCCACACAGGAGAACATCGAGGTGCGCTGGGATGTGGGCCTAAATAAGAAAACCATTGCATACTTTACGCTGGCTAAAACCGATTCGGACATGAAGCTCATGCATGGCGATGAGCTGCGTCTGCGCTACGTTGGCGATCTGTATAATGTTTGGAGCGAGATTGGACATGTCATCAAGGTGCCGGATAATTTTGGCGACGATGTGGGCTTGGAGTTGAAATGCTCTTCGAATGCCCCTGTCAAATGCACTAGCAGCTTTAGCGTTGATTTTATCTGGAAGTGCACCTCGTTTGATCGCATGACGCGTGCTCTCCGCCACTTTGCCATGGATCGCAATTCGGTCTCCAATTTTATATATGCGCGCCTCCTTGGTCATGGACGCGCCGATGGCAGCGATGAGGTACTGTTCCGTGGGCCACAGCCCAAGTTATATAGTGCACCGCATTTGCCGGATTTGAATCGATCGCAGGTGTATGCTGTGAAGCATGCGCTGCAGCGTCCGCTCAGCCTCATTCAGGGACCACCGGGCACTGGAAAAACTGTTACGTCGGCCACAATCGTGTATCAGCTGGTAAAGCAACACGGTGGAACGGTCCTAGTGTGCGCGCCCAGCAATACGGCTGTCGATCAGTTGACTGAGAAGATTCATCGTACCAATCTGAAGGTGGTGCGCGTTTGTGCCAAGAGCCGTGAGGCCATCGATAGTCCCGTTAGCTTCCTAGCTTTGCACAATCAGATCCGGAACATGGAGACCAACTCGGAGCTAAAGAAACTGCAGCAGCTGAAGGATGAAACCGGCGAGCTAAGCTCTGCCGATGAGAAACGCTACCGCAGCCTGAAACGTGGTGCCGAAAACCAACTGCTCGAGGCAGCCGATGTCATTTGCTGCACCTGTGTGGGTGCTGGCGATATCCGTTTGTCCCGCATCAAATTCACATCGATTCTGATTGATGAGTCCATGCAGTCAACGGAGCCGGAGTGCATGGTGCCAGTCGTGCTGGGCGCCAAGCAGCTTATCCTTGTTGGTGATCACTGCCAGTTGGGTCCGGTTGTCATGTGCAAGAAGGCAGCACGCGCTGGGCTCTCACAGAGCTTGTTTGAGCGCTTGGTCGTACTGGGCATTCGTCCGTTCCGCTTGGAAGTCCAATATCGTATGCATCCGGAGCTGTCCCAGTTTCCGTCCAACTTTTTCTACGAGGGATCCTTGCAGAATGGCGTTTGTGCCGAGGATCGTCGCCTTAAATTGGACTTCCCATGGCCACAGCCGGAGCGTCCAATGTTCTTTTTAGTTACACAAGGACAGGAGGAGATTGCTGGATCGGGAACGTCCTTCCTAAATCGCACCGAAGCGGCCAATGTGGAGAAGATCACAACGCGCTTCCTTAAGGCAGGCATCAAGCCCGAGCAGATCGGCATCATCACACCCTATGAGGGTCAGCGAGCCTATTTGGTGCAGTACATGCAGTACCAAGGCAGCTTGCATTCGCGTCTCTATCAGGAGATTGAGATTGCCAGTGTGGATGCGTTCCAGGGTCGCGAGAAGGACATCATTATAATGTCCTGTGTGCGCTCGAATGAGCGCCAAGGCATTGGTTTCCTCAACGATCCGCGACGCCTGAATGTGGCTCTGACGCGCGCCAAATATGGCATCATCATTGTGGGCAACCCCAAGGTGCTGGCAAAGCAACAGCTTTGGAATCATTTGCTCAACTTCTACAAGGATCGTAAGGTGCTCGTCGAGGGTTCACTTAACAATTTGAAGGAGTCCCTCATACACTTCCAGAAGCCTAAGAAATTGGTGAACAGCATGAACATTGGCGCCCACTTTATGTCCACGATGATGGCCGACGCCAAGGAGGTGATGGTCCCTGGCTCTATTTATGAGCGTAGCAGTGGCTATGGACGTCAAATGCCATCGAATACATCACAGCCTCTCAATGGCGGCCACTATGCAGGCGGACCTTATGGTGGCTATGGCGGTGGTGCTGCTTCCGGCGGCAACAATATGATGAGTCCCTCTGCCGCATATGGTGGCTTCGGTGGTGGAGCTGGTGGTAACAACAATTACGGATTGGGCGCTAGTGGCGGCACAGCTGCAAGTGGCGCCAGCTGGAATACAGCTCATCTGCACGACTCTATTGGCTATATATCAAATGACCATGGCGCTGCTGCATTGGCCAATATGCCGGTGCCTGTGGGCATGTTCATGAACATGAGTAATCTGCCGCCGAGATTCTACAATCAACACCAGCAGACAATTATGGCGGCCAAGCAGAATCGTGCCATGCATAATCAGTCCAACTTTGCGCCGCCTTTGTCAGGTGGCAGTGTTGGTGGCGCCGGTGCCGGTGGTGGTGGTGGAGGTGGGGGGTGTCGTCGGAGCGGCTGCCAAGAAGAGCGGCAAATTGTCCAAGGCTAGAGCTGGCAATGGCCAATTGATGGCTAGTGGATCATCAGTAGTATCATCGACAACAACAATTTCAACTACAACTACATCGACTGGATCAACTGGAACAGTGGCGCCTTTTAGTCAACATCCAACATCGTTGTCCTTGCAAATGACACAACCAAGCGGCTTTGCGCTCTCACAACAGCCGGAGCTGTCGCAGGACTTTGGCCAGATCTCGCAAATGGATGCACTGCTCTCGCAGGATGTCTCCTTCAATGTGGTAAGTGTGCGCAACTAAATTCTAGCCGTATCTTCAATTCCAATGCCAAAGAAAACAAAATTAATCCAAATTGTATCAAGCCGCGCTAAGCTAAACTAACTTTTTATAATCGATAGTCATCGATCAAGTTATCAATCGAAATAATAGGTGATGACACATCGCTAGCTTCTAGCATACATTTCGGATATTTTTTTCGATTGCTAAATACGTATGTTAACTTTTTATTTGTTTCAATATTAACACATTGACTAGCAGCCAAGATGAAAGATTTAAAGGATATTTGGTATCGATTGACATTCGATTCCCGATTGACAGTAATGTGGTTTTATAGAATAGATTAATTTGTAACTGAGTATAGCTTATCTGTAATTTGTAATATTAATGGATAATTCTTCTTGTTTTCGTTGGTGGCACAGTCGGGCGAACGCAGTTTGAATCAATTTTCGCAACCTTACTGAGAAGGTTGAGGAGGCGCGCACAATTGCAACAACAATGTACAACAACAAACACAACAAACAAACAACAAACAATTTGAAAGAACTTTGAAGCCATCAGCAGCAACAGCAGCGGCCACAGTAGCAGCGACACATGTGGCAGCAACTGTTGCAGCAAAAACAACAACAGCAACAGCAACAACAACATGAAGAGCAACTAAATGTAAACGAAGACGTGGACAAGGACAAGAACAAGAAGATCATGGAACACACAGCAAGCAGGGGAATAGTATATGGAACAACTAAACTCGGCCACACAGAAGAGAGCAAGAAGGCAAGAAAGCAGGTGATAGCTCCCTCTCATAAAGGGAGAGAGTGTGAGACACGAAGGCAAGAGAGAGAGAGAGAGAGCGAGCGAGCGAGAGAGTGGGCGAAATGGAAGAAAGGGCATCAGTAAAATGGGCCACGCACACATATTAACATCCACACACTCTCTCACACACACTTGGGACAGTAAACATAAACACACACACACACACATTCAAACAAACACACAACATTCATATACATGCATACATACATACGGAGCAGGGCCGATATAGCTGGCACATTTGGAAAGCTCAGCCTACAGAGCACCCACAACAGCCACGGCAAAGCAGCCGGCGGTGGGACGTCGCACAATGGGCGGCGCGTATTGCAGGCCCGCGGCTGCAGCGGGCGACAGTCGCAAGGTGCGCCTGAAGGAGCCGTTTAAGTGGTGACCACATCGATGTGCTAAGTTTGCGCCAGAGTTTTCGCTTAATATGATTTGTCACAACGAATTAATGCGCGGAATGATGCCGCTTCAAGATTCCCAATAACTTTCTGAAAACAAAAACAAAACTAAACCATTCAGAGAAAAACGTTTTAAAACAAAAAAAAACCTACAACCGTTTTTTTTTTTTAAATAATTTTTTTATTTTCATTTTTGTTTTCCTTTTTTTTTTTTTTTTGTTTTAAATCTTTTATTTTGTCTGGACACTGTCGAGTTTTGCGAATTTCCATTGAATTCCACTTTCGCCACTGTTGTCATTTAAAAAAAAAAAAGAAAACGTTTTTGTTAATTGTATGCGAATGCCAAATGTTTCTGTTCCAAGCATGTTTCCAAATATTTGAAAAGTGGCGCCCCAAGCGGCAGCGGTGGCGGCAACAGCAGTCGAAATAACCGTATCTAACTGCTTGGAGATCTGTTTCTGTCCAGCATTTCGATACATTAATTCAACTCCAATTTTTTATTATTATTGTTTAATTGAAAACAATTTTACAATTTGTTACTTAAATAAAAAAGAAAACAAAAACAAAACTAATTATTGAAAACATAAATACAAATACTAAAAACAAAAAAAATAATGGCGCCCTCAAGCGGTGGCCACCCAAAAACATATTGAATTTTGACATATTTAATTGTTTTGAATTTTCTACAAAATGAGAAAATTGTACGAGAATAATTTGATTGAAAACATTGGAAAATGTTATGACCCTCACACCGTTACAAAATTATTCGTTTACTTACACACAAACACACACACACACATACACTAAAATACAATAATTAAATAAAAAAAAAAAAAAAAAACAAATTATATGCTAAAATTATAATTGACAAGATATTGTACACATATATATTTTTTCAACATACGTAAATATTGTGATTTTCACTCCACCCCTTCCCGTTCCTATCCAGTATACTCCTCTGAAACAAGTTTTGAAGAGTTCTCAATAAAGAATTTCATTTAATTTGCGAACAGATGAAAATCTATAAATGGAATATGCATTTATTATTATTCGACAATGGTTTGTGTATATCTATCGATTGATTTCCATATATCTTCTATTCTTTCGCTTAACAAACTTCATATTCCATGATTGAATTTACATATTTCTTGCGTTCTAGAATCGGTTCCACACTTTGTATTGTTTGTTTTTGGTTTTCGAGAACGTTACATGCCAAGGTCAGAAAAAAATGGATTTAAAAATCTTTTTTTTTTCAATCTGTTTTTCCTGACATGCTTACAATTAATTGACGTGAAGCGATTAAACTTTACAATTACATTGAAGGGGGCGTGGGGCTACGAGTTTATCAAAATTTAAATAATGCACATAGACAAAAGAAAGCAATTAATAATAAAGATAGCATTCAAATTCATTGGAATACATGAATAACAATAATAATAATAATAATCGATCATTGTTTGCCATTGAATTTGAATTTACAAAATATACTTTGAACTGGTAGCAACTATTAAACATTTCAAGTGTTTTACAATATTCTCCTATTTGATTATAAATTGTTCTTTTATATATAATGTGATTTATGTTTTTGTTTTTTTTTTTTTCTTTTTAAGTTGTGCATCGCACTTGCATTGGGAATATGTTTGTATTCTTGTTTTGGATGGGCTGGAAGAGATGCATATTATTTGGGTATAAATATATATATATAAAAATAGTTTCTGCATGGAAAGCCATTTGAATTGACTTCACATTGAAATTGCAATATGTTGTTTACATAAGCTAGTTATCAGGAAAAATGCATATCATTATTATATGCATTATATCTATAAACAATTGGACCTCACTTAGGTGGCTTTACTAAATATCTTATAATGTTGCAAGTATTTTTCCTGACAACAGCACACGCACAACTTATGACAGTCTATCAATATCACAGTAATCGTAGGTGGATGGAACACAATTCTTAATATTGCTAAAGAGCCACTCTTCTATGATCATAATATTGTTTATAAGTACTATTTCAATCAACTTGTATACGCTTGACAAAGATACTGAAACATGTTGGTTGATCACAGTTTGAATCATTATGTACATTTAGTAATCTTGGCTAGTACAAATGCCCTAAGCAACAGCAAAACTAACCTGTTGGGTATATTTTATGGATGAGAAATCAAATCATCAAATATCATATCATCCTTTTAAGCAAGATTTGTGGCTGCTGCAGCAAAGGACCCAGCTGGAACAGTCGGTGCAGTATTTCGTGTATGCATCAAATGCTGATGTTGATGGGGATGATGAGTGTGCGAGGGATGCGAATGCGGATGCATCGCAGGTTGTTGCATAGGCAAACGTTGTGCGTGATGAAACGGTGTGAATATAGATGCTAAATCCAGAGTATGCTCCAGTCGACGCGCCGAATTCATAAATGTTGCCTTGACACGCTCAAAGGTCGCATAGTCGTACACAGATCGTGCCGTATTTGACAGATCGAAAGGCTCTGTAATACGAAGGTATTTTGGACAAAATTACACAGTGCAAATGATTGTAATGACTGCCATTTACCCTCAATGTTGAGCTCCTTCCATTGGTGTATGTCATTCTTGGGACTCTTGGCCACTCGGCATGCGGCCACAGGCAAAATGCCGCCAGTTCTTATGGATATGGCATTGTTGCGAAAACTGCATGAGAGAACATTTTGAATAGCTCGTATACTTGTGCTTTTCTCTTTGCTGCACTCACTCGAAATTGCTGTAGTACTTGAAGAAGCCCAGCAGATGTTCGCCCAGTGTTTGTGTGTTGTGCGTCTGATACGGCTCGATCGGCTCAATGAGGTCCAGATCCAGACAATCCTGTTGCCCCAGGTTAAACTTCTCCGGATAGAGGGCCTGCAAACAGGGCAGCACATGCGGCACACAGCCATATTGCAGATAATGGAATACCATCAGAACCAGTGAATAGCTTGAGACAGTCATCCGTTTGGCATCGTTTATGTCATGATATTGTGCCCAGAGCTTCACAATAACAACAAGTGGACGTGTGCGCCAATCCACTGCAGGAATCAGGATGCAGATTAAGATTAGTTCGAGACATCAGCCATCTAACCTGACAGCTATTTGATAATTGCTACGTACACTGTGCGTAAAATTGCAGCAAATATGTGTTCTTAATGCCCACACAATTGTTATAGTTGAGATCGACCTCGATGCCGTTGATGCGATCCTTGAAGCGAAGGATCGGAACTCGTGCCTCGATTAGGTTGAAATCCTGAAATGCTTCTGCGCCAATATGTAAATCATGAATATAAATTGGGATAGCAAAGATTAAAGTTCAATGATGACATTCGATAATTGACGTATTTGATTAATTGCGCAACATAATGCTAGATTAATCTAATCTAATCTCAGCGCCAGTTGTAGTAAATGTCATTATCTTAAAAGCTAACTCATCACTTGCCCATTTCTTTAAGCACGGTATGGAATAGATTCAATGTCATCAGTGCCTCTGCGCGCAGCTCGTTGTGGTAGTGGTGCTGCTGTTGGTGGTGTGATGGCTGTTCCGGCAACAGGCACATATCGATATCCGAGGAGTCTGTTCCAAACCCGGTAATGGTCGATCCAACTAGACAGATGCGAAAACGTGAGAACATCGGCTGCTGCAAGAAAGATTATTTACTTGAGGCCATGCTGTTGTTGTGTTTGGATTAACTCACGTTTATCCAGATGAACAGATAGCGCCACAATCGCATCTTCAGCTTGAACTTCGCATGTGTCTGTTGTGCACCACGGAAGCGTTTCCAAATATCCAAGGATAAATTGTCATACTTACAGTGGCATAACAGTTGCTCCGGTTGCATGGTCAGCTCCACGTTGCGTGCATGGTCCAGATAGCGATCCGGTGGCAAGACCAGCTCATACCAGGAAGGCGGCCATGATGTGCTACCATTGCAGCCACAGTTGGGCCCACAATAATGCTGATATCCACCGCCCACAGGCACATTGTGTGTGGGCGGCGGTGGCACACTAAACGGTAGCATTGAATGCAATCCATTAATATTTCCCACAAGCGGTGATCCCGTTAAGTGATGCGGCGACAACTGTTGTCCCGTGCCTGTTGCCGTTGGCGTTGGCATTGGCGTTGGCGTAGGCGACACGGACAACACCTCTGTTGGCGTCAACCTGCAGTATGAAATGAATTGAAGATCAATAACAATAATCGAATAGAATAATGTATAGAACATGACTCCGAATGACTCAATGTTTGTTGAACTAATTATTGGACATATTCCTGTCTCAATTCCCCCTCGTATCCCTTTCACATACCGACTTCGACTGCTCCATTGCGACTCGCTGGCCAGCGAGCAAGTGGACAATGCGGGCGACACGGCACGATGAACCTGGATGCGGGTGTGGGCGGAGCTGCTCGATATGCTGCTGGGACTTGGGCCGTAAGCAGTTGAGTAGCATGGCGAACTGGCATGACTCCAAGCGGCTGGAGCGTTGTTATAACCATCGCCAAAACCAAAGAATACTTGTTGCTGTTGTTGTGGCGGCTGATGTTGCGGCTGCTGTGTTTTGTTGTTTGGAAACAACAGTTGCTGCTGCTGATGCTGTTGCTGGTGCTGTTGTTGCTGTTGCATCATGAAAGGCAATGGTGCATAGCTGGGACTGGGAACTGCCATTACGGCGGCGAGTTCCACGTTCTTGGCACAACTGTTGTTGTTGTTGTTGTTGTTGTTAACATTGTTGCCAGTATTGTTGGCTGCTGCAGCTGTGATTGCCTCGTCCAATTGCGCACAGCTTATCATATTTGTGGGCGTTGTGACAACATCATCCGGTGTCAATGCTACTGGTGATATCATGCCAGGACCGAGCAACTGCAGCGATGGCGCTGGCTGTAGAAACATGTTGTTGCCTGTTGCTCCCGTTGCGCTTGCAACAGCAACAGCAACTGCTGCAGTTGCAGTTGCTGTCGTTGTTGCTCCATCAGACTGAGGAGTTGTTGTCGAGCACGATGACGACGACGACGACGAGGACGGTGGCGGTGGCGGTGGCGGTGGAGAAACTGCAGTGCCATTGGCTGTTGCTAGCGGTTTTAGTAGCAATGATGGCATCGTCTTGATGCCTGCAACAATTGCTGTTGTTGCTGCTGCTGCTGCGGCAGCTGCTGCTGCTGCTGACGTTGCCATTGTCATGTTTGGCGGTGGCACATCCGCATCCACATTCACATAGGTTAGATTATAATAATTATGATGCTCTTTGCTAGGGAGCACATGGTATGGGTGCTGCTGTAGCTGATAGTATTCATTCTTGACAACAATACCACAACCATTGCCAGCAGCACCACCACCTCCACCGCCGGCAGCACCAGGATTCTGCATGCGTCTATGCGATGCATTAAAGTTGCTCGCGGGCAAAATTTCAATGGCCTTTTGGGCTGATGTTGTTGGCGAGCTGTTGCTGCTGTTGTTGTTATTGTTGTTGCTGTTAAAGTGCATCTTCTTGTTGTGCCGAAAATGTGTATTGTGCCTATGATTGTTATTGTGATTATGATGTTGCTGCTGCTGTTGTTGTTGTTGGCCATGGGCAACATGGTGTGGGTGGGAGTGTGGCTGACCATGCGACTGTTGCTGATAGCCATTGTAATTGTAGTTAGTGTTGCGGTACCGCTGCTGATAACCGCTTGATTGCTGCTGCTGTTGGGAATGATGTTGTTGCTTCTGCTGCTGGTTGCCCTTGTCCGCATCGGGCAGCAGCTCCTTTTGCAGAAACGATGCAATTGTCAATTGCTTTGGCTGTGAATAATAATACTGATAATAATGTGGCTGCTGATCCGCTGTGGGTGGTGCTGGTGCTGCTGCTGTGGCTGCCATTGCCAGTTCCGTTTCCTTTTGTGTGGCCAACGCCGCCTCCAACTGCTGCTGTAACAAGTGGAAATACTTAAGTGATTGTTATTAGAAGCAAACGAAACCTTGCAAGAATCGTTTACACAATCTGTCCACCCAAAAGGGAATGGAAGGGAGAAAAGACAACAAAGGAACTTTCACAATGAAATCTCTAAGATTCTACTAGCAAGCAACCCAAAAGATGACAAAGACGGCGACAATTTTGCTCACTTCTTTCTGCTGCAACGTGGGCTGTTGCGGGTAACTTGTCTTCCAAAAGCACAACGGTTGCTGTCGTGACCTTTGACCCTTGCTACCGTTGCTGTTGTCCTGCTGTCCAACGACGTTTGACGCCGGCTGCTTCGAAGCGGCTGTTGCTTCCATTACTGGCAGTGTGCTCTGTTGTTGTTGCTGTTGTCGTTCGTCTTCGGTGTGATTGTTGCTGCTGCTACTGGTTGCTGCTGTCTGCATTGTTGATAACTCGGAGCAACTATGATAGTACGATGATGAGCTTGAAGATTCTGTTGTGGATGAGAGCGAGTTGCGCTTCTTAGTGCTGTTGTTATTGTTGTTGTTGCACATTGTCTTCAATTGCGATTTGGTAGCACAATTGTTGCTATTATTTTGGCTATCGTTGTTGTTGTTGCTGTCATTGCTCATCTTGCAATTGATCTCTTCAACAATGTTTTGATTTTTTATCATGATGTTGTTGTTGTTGCTGCTGCTGTTGTTGTTGCTATTATTGTTATTGGTCAGTTTGGCTGATACTGTTGATGCATTGTGTTGGTGTTGCTGCTGTTGGTAATAGGAAGACTGTTGCTGTTGCTGCTGGTTGCAGTTGTAGCTGTTGTTGTTATTAGTGTTGTTGCCAAAATATTTCTTACGCGTAAAGTTATGCACGTTGTTGTTGTTGTTGTTATTGTTGTAGTGCATATGTTGCTGCTGCTGTTGATGCTGGCGCTTTGCATTCTTATTATCAATGTTGCTGTTGTTGTTATTATTGTTACTACTGTTGTTATTGTTATTGTTGTTTGTATTGTTATACTTTGCCTGTCGCAACATATTTGCAGTTTTATTATTGTTGTTGGTGTTGTATTTGTTATACTTCATTTGGGCGCCACAACGAAAGTCGCGTTGCTGCTGCTGCATTTGTTGCTGCTGAGCTGCTGTTGCCGTTGCAGCTGCACCGTCCGGCGCGCTGCCAACAACAACATTCGTGGCAAAGATTTTCATTTCAGCTCTGGTCGTGTACATAGCCCAGGAGGATTCGTATTCTGTTTGACGGCGCCGCTTTGAGGTTGTGTATATAAAATTACTCAAAGCGATGTGTTAATGTAGGCGCGATTTACGATGTAATTAAGATTATATTAATTTTAAAACGTATATATGTTAATTTTTTTTTAATATTTTATTTTTCTCTTTTAATTTGTTTTTTTGATTTTTTAATTTTTATTTATTTATTTTTTTTTATTGTTTTTATGCACGTATTTGTGGCATTATTTCATTTACTTTGTGCAATGTACTATTTTCAGTTTATTCTATGATGTTATTCTTTTCTTATTTATTAAATACGATTAATTTCTTTCCTTTTGCCTTTACTTAATTCTTATTGGAACTTGCATTTTGTAGGGCCACTACTGTATACAAATAACCGTATTCTTCTCTATGTATGTATGTTTTTTCTTATTGTTCTGCCAACCAGCTTAGTGGATGCAGTGTGAGCGAAAGAGAGAGGCAAATTTCCGTTATTCCTGAAGAAGCAATGAAACATAGAGAAGACAAAATTAATAATGCATTTTGCTTGAACAAAAAATGGCGTAAATTTAATACCACTTGAACCCTAAATAAAAACATTGCAACCTAACTGTATTTATATATATATCTATGTAGATTTAAGTGTATTTCTTCATTTAAACACTCACCATAAAATACTGAATTTAATACATTTGAATGATCGGCTCACTTAATTAAACGGTGCTTAAACTCGAAGTGCGCTTAGCGCACGGCTCCGTTTGCAAATATTGCTATAACACACAATGGGCACATTAATATTAATAGAAACATTTATTTAAAAATTGTGGCACATCTTATGTTTTATTCTGTTTTATGACTAAAAACTAAAAAAGGCACGACGCGCTACTTTCAACCAATAGCAGCAACTACTAAGTATCGAACATACAGAGTTGACCTTAGTGTTGGGTATCGAACTTGTTATCGATCCTTTAATATTAGTTTAAACAAGTTTAAAACGTTACGCAAATTGCTTTTAATGATTAACAAATTTGAACAACTCGTATACAACATTTTAAGAAAGCCTTAATATTTGTTGAAGAGTGTCTTCCAAAAGAGTCTAGCCGGCAAAATTGTATCGCGTTTCATGCAGCTTGGATGTGTTAACCTACAATATTTGAAATTGTTATCAAATTCACAATTATTTAATTAAGTGAACTCACAGAAAGTGCGAACGCCTTAAGCGCTCTAAGTAACCTTCTGTTGCAACAGCGGGCAGAAAAATCTTTCGCACAAGTCGCGGCACTTGCGGTAGCATTTGTCGCGTCAACTTCAGATGTGTGTTAGCCACACTAGCCACTTCAAATATGCACTCCTCGACACCTTTATCATTGCGATCACTTCGCAAGATGCGTTCCTGGCTAACGCCGTGCTTAACCAAGACTTCGAGGGGTACACATACCGCCTGTTGTCGTCCTGCGTGTGGTATGGCACGCAGTAACATTGCGATACCCTGGGCTTTGCCAAGATGTGAGGCAGCATGATCAACTTGCAGATCCTTCACATCGCTCAGCTCTACCAACAGATGCAGAAGTGATGAGCAAGTCTGGTCTGCATAATCCTCCAGTTCACGAATCGTTTCAAAGGCTTGATTGGAAGCACGCTCGCGTGCAGTAACCAGTCGACGCAGATAAATCTTATTTAGCTTGCGCACGCCTATGGTCCGTTTCAATTCTCGCAGCACTGGCTGATCTTTTACATATGATTTACTGCCTTCCGGTTCGAAACATTTGTCTATAGAGTCATACCAAAACTTGAGTCGTAGCTTTGCTATTTGCGGCTCGCTAATCTGAAAGAATACAATATGTTAATTTACCATCTACACTCATCACATATGACTTACTTACCTGGGCACCAACAGAGCGCGATACTTCCACATTGAAAGCTCGAAGAGCAAACGCTGCCGGCCGGAGCTCCTTTGGCAATAGCAGAGTACTCAAATAGTTTTCATAGTCATATTTTCTGTTTGTTAATGGATAATCATGAAATATTACGTTAGATTATGCGCTTATAAGTTTCTTACTCCACAAGGCCCATGCAATATTTGGAACAATATTTATCTTCTTTGCTGACAGTGTTTTTTGGTTTTGCTGATGTTGTTTTCAACTGCGGCTCCGGCTTTCGTTGATCATTCTGTGGCTTGTGAATGGTGGAGCCACCGCCGATACTACTCACATGTCGCGTAACAATTTGGGACACATACAATTGTCCATTGTTATTTTGTAACAGGCGCCGCATTAGATTTTTATTTTTATTAAACAGAGCTGCTCCGCACTTTACAGAGTTGCTCCACTGCGTAGTGTTACCAAAACTAAATCAGATCGATAACTTAGATGCTAAATAATGACGACCTCAAAAAGATTTCAAAAATTAATTTAGTTTATTAAATTCCAAAAATTATCTTACTGCATCTATTCTGGCTTTTGAATACCATTAAAATAATGTATAGAATATATATACAGCTGAATTTTTGAAAAGGTCTGCAACACTATGAGCGGAAATCTCAGCACTACTTACGTTATTGCTTTAGTAATTTATTTATTAAATATAAAGCTTTTATATTTGTGCTGCATTTATTTAAAAGTTAACATAAAATATATAATATGTGTAGCTATTCATAAAATTCTTTGTACAAATACGCTGTTTAAGGGATTTTAAATTTGTAAATATAAACTGTTGTCAGATTTTCCGATAAATCGATGCACGTACTTTGAGCAACTCTACAACACAACACTCATCACTGGTTTTCTTTTCTAGCCGCCATTCAAAAGAGTGTGTTTCTAGAGCATTTTGTCGTAAATTCAAAAGAAAGTGCAACAAAAGTTAAATACAGATAATACGATAATCTTTTATTCGGTGAGTACATGATTCTCAACATCATAAGCTAACTGTTTGTGAATAAAACGTTGGTACAGACACGATAGCAACAGCAACAGCTCGCTTCATGTTGACTAGCGTGTGTTTATTTATTTACATATGTGTGTGTATATTTTAAAATATGTTTTAATCAAGACAGATTAGCAGATCACAACATGCGCCTTAATTAGTATAAGTTTCCGATTAATATGTTTTAAATATACGATTATTTCTACAAGCGCATGTATTGTTGACTGCATTGTCCGTTGGGCAATAGATAACAACATTGCGCTGTTTACATATGTATAAAGTGCGATGGAGGCGGTAGGAATGTGCCAAACTTATATTTATCCTATATAAACCATCAAGTTTGCTCTATATGCGCTTTAAAATAACATTAATGTTATAAATTCGCTAACATTTAAGCAAAATATCAAAATTTCAGTGCAGGGATGTCACCCAGTCATGAGATGTATAAATATATCGTTTTTATTTCACAACGCGACAACTCTAACTATTAATCGACAAGTTTTACCCCACGGTCGATATCTTCAATGCTTTTTTCTCTGCTCAGCAGATTTTCGTGTGCACTAAAAATAAAAAAAAAATTAGAAAAACAAATAGATTATACAAAGTAAAAATAAATTACTTGTTAAAGTGAACGTGTATATGTTTGAGTCAAATAATACAATTAATAATTGTACAGAAGTGTTAAAATATCTGCGAAATCTCAATGAGCTAAATAGTATAAATACATATGAAAAAATCGCTAACAGCGATAGCAATAACAAAAAGAGCAACAACAATAACAGCAGCGTATATGTGTGTGTGTGTTGTAATTGAACGGATAGCGACAGCAGCACACGGTACCCAGAAAAAAACACAGTATATTCAAATTAGAATCGTGAGACGAGAACGACGACGACATTCCATAACTGCGGTGCGTAACCAACACTAATTTACAACACTGACAATGCAGAAGCGTACGGATCAGGATCAATAGCAGAGCCTGCAGTCCAAGTTACCAATAGGCAATAACAACGAATCGAGCAAACAGCAAGCGGCAAGGGAAGCGGAATCACGCGCCACCAATACGGAAACACGAACGAAAAAATGTTAGCTAAATGCTAAGTTATCTACAATTATTATTTATTGGCGGGTCTACATTTGTGTAGATGTGTGTGTGTGCCTGCCTGCGTGTGTATATGTGCACCCCAATAGGGCAGCTATCCCCCGTTTGTATTTTCAAGCCCAAAATGCATACGCACGCGTCGGCAGCCTATTAATTTAGCATATTATTAATTGATGAGTTCTCTGTTCTGTTCTGCTCCATTGTGGTGGCAGTTAGCTTTTGCCATATTGTCTCAGTTGCTGCAGCTAATTGCCAACATTTGAGTGCGCAAAACATGCGCGCGCCTCCTGACGTACACATCTACAAATGTCAGTCTATTTGTCCATCCATCCGTTATCCGCTCCTCCGTCCATCTGTCCGGCACAGCAATTTGCACATTTGCAATTTACTTACTATTTACTTACTACACACAAGTATTGTTCATCGCGACAAACTCAAGAAAGCAACTTGAATCGTATAGATATTAAGTTTAGTTTAGTTCCATCCTGGTTATGTACGTAAAAGTGTACGTATATTATGTTATTTGTAGGGGGAAAGTGGGGCGAACTTTTTACCCTCAAGGTTGTCTCCAGCGCCTCAATTGTATAACACAGTTCTGTTATGTTATGCGCCGCTGTGTTTATCTTTTGATATTCAATACGCTGACTTAGCAGTCTCTCTTAAGTATGTACAGTGAACTCTTCGTTAAACAAACTCAATAACTTTGCTACCCATACGAGTGCATATGGTACGTGATATATATACCTTTCTTTGTCTGACTCTTTGTCTCAAGGATAACCCCCCAACTGCCAAGCTGCCCATATCAGGTAGTAAATCCCAAAGACTGTTTGCTTTTATTGATTGTGGTTCATTGTGGTACATTGAACACATTTGGCATAAATCAGATGGTTTTCACCCCCTTTATAACGCACATTTGTTTTTGTCCGTAACGTGACTAACATACTGAGTGTATGCTCTCACTCGTATTTCTTCATTGTGTTGCATTCGTAAACATTTCACTGACATCGTACTTGTCTTTCCATGCATTTATTTTTGATATAATCCACATTATTATCGACGGTGATTCCCATAGATCGATAGTAAAAAGACCATGAAATTGATATTACGTATCATAATTTCAGGGAAAATTTCCCTTTGAATAGTTCAATTTAGATATCAAGTATCATGAAAGGGGTTCATTTTTCGTAATCAAAAGTGAAATTTGAAGAGAGGAACTTCAAATATCAGGTCAGATATGAGTAGCTTCAGATACAAAATACTAATCGATAATTCAATTTCAAGCAAATATGGATAATGGATAAAGTTCTAGATTCGTCATAATGAATGTATACCGTCGTATGTTTGCACAAGCACGCACGCACGCACACACACTTGAGTGTAGCCCCGCCATGTTACGATGTGGCCCAATGTTTACTAATAAATTCTTACAGAGAACAACAACGCGATACAACGATAATTAACCACACAGACATCATTATATATACATACACATAAAGAGCCAGAGACACAGGCCATAGAGCGACCATAGGCGACAGCGGAGGCGTCGGAGTCGGTGTCGTGGTTGGCGGTGGTGCTGGTGCTGTTTGTCGTTGTGTATAGCCATGGTGAGTACCAACCTGGTGGTGCCCGTGGTGCTGTGGGGACCCACAGCTCCAACGCACTGCATCTCGAGCGTCTTTCTATCGGATGATCAATGCACACTCGTTACCGGCTGCTACGATGGACAAATATGCCTGTGGCAAGTGGAGCCAACCACATTAAAGATGTCGCCACGTTGCCTGCTCGTGGGACATTCAGCACCAGTGCTGTGTCTGGTTCGTGCCTCGCTACTGCCAGAAAACAACTTCCTTGTCAGCTCGTCGGAAAATGGTGAGATGTGCACCTGGGATCTGATCGATGGCAAATGCACCGAGGCTGTGAAATTGCCCCAAGTGCACACACAAATTCAAAGCTATCACACGGCAAACAGTGAGGATGTCCGTCTGTTTTGCATCGGTTACTATGCAGAGATCATGGTCATGGATCCATTTAGTCTGGAGGTTATTTATGTTCTCAGTTCCAAAGTGAAGCCCGACTGGATATCGGCCATACATGTGCTGCGTCCCATGCGCCGCAAAGATGATGTAGTCCTGGCCATAACCACCACAGGCACCGTCAAAGTATGGACGCTCACGGGCAATGAGAACAAGCATGCGGAACCCATTTACGAGAATGAATCAAAGGAGATCCGCTGCCTGAATGCCATCACCATGAACTGTTGTGCTCAGAATCAGCGTACGGTGTTGCTTGTCTGTACCAAATACTGGCAGATCTACGATGCAGGCGACTTTACTGTCCTGTGCTCAGTGATTGCTCCAGCACGTGAGCGCTGGCAGGGCGGTGATTTTATAACCTCGGATCGGGTTATGCTCTGGACGGATGAGGGTAAAGGCTATCTATACAAATTGCCAGCAAACTGCATACCGGACAACAAGGAGTTCCATTCAAAGAGCGTCGTACGCGATGCACCCTATCTTTACTATGTCCTGCAGCATGCTGGTGACAAGGTGTTATCCTGTCCGCCAGCCATGAAGCTTCTAACAGGCAACCAGACACACTTTCTGCTACGCGGCGACTCGGAGGGTTATATCTCGGTATGGAATGTACCAGAAGTGCCATTGGACAATATTAGCATACTGCAGGCCAAACAAATGCCGCCGCGCATCCAGAAGCCACATGTGTGCACCTCGCTGGTGGAAGCTTGGTCCATTATGGATCCACCGCCGGTCGGCATCCTGGATCAACTGGCGAGGATTACAGAGTCACCAGTGAAGTTAACATCGAGCATTTATTTGCCACAGCAAAGTCGTTTGGTAATTGGACGCGAGGATGGCAGCATTGTGATTGTCCCTGCAACACAGACGGTCATGATGCAGTTGCTCGTCGGTATAAAGCAGAACTTCAGTGATTGGCCATCGCATCAAATACTTTATGGACATCGTGGTCGTGTCAACTGCCTGCTGTGCCCATCCATGGTACATCCACGATATGAGAAGTCGCATCTGCTCTCGGGTGGCATTGATTTTGCCGTATGCCTATGGGATCTGTACAGCGGCAGCCTGTTGCATCGCTTCTGTGTGCACGCCGGCGAGATAACACAGCTGCTGGTACCGCCGGAGAGCTGCAGTCCACGCATACTCAAATGTATTTGCTCAGTGGCCTCGGATCATTCGGTAACGCTAGTTAGCCTCCAGGAGCGTAAATGTGTTACGCTCGCCAGTCGCCATCTGTTTCCGGTTGTAACCATTAAATGGCGACCCCTCGATGATTTCCTCATTGTTGGTTGCTCCGACGGTAGCGTTTATGTATGGCAAATGGAAACTGGTCACCTGGATCGTGTTCTGCATGGTATGCTGGCTGAGGAGGTTTTGTCCGCTTGTGATGAGCAGGCGCTAGAGGAGGGCGGTGGCTCTGGTACGGCAGGTGGCGCGGCTAATTCAGCCAGTGAGATGGGCATGGCCAATCCAGCGGTGCACTTCTTCCGCGGTCTCAAGTCGCGCAATATGAATGCCATACGACATGCCACACAACGTGGCATACATCAGCTGCAGCAGCTTCAGGGCCACAATCAGGGGAACTTTGATTTTCTCATGAAACATCGCAGTAATCCACTGGTTATTCAGGGATTACGCACCAATCCCAAGGATGCAGAGAGTCACATACTCTTCTTTGATATTGAGGGCTTAATATTTGAACTGCACAGCGAGGAGTACGCCCAGATGACGCCGGCAACGCTGGAGGCTCTGGGCGTGCATTTGCAGCATCCCAAGGATGGCAAATCGATGCACATTGATGCAAGCAAAAAGATTGGCGACTTCTTTATCAAGGTGAAGAACAAGGCTGTTGACGTTGAAAAGATCCTGAAGGATAAGGACAAGCACGGACTCGTTCAGAAGTTCAAGGAGAAGACAGAAATTGTTGAGAAGAAGGTGCAGGCCAAGGTGGAGAGTCTGCAGAAGGCTGTCGAAATGCACGACGATCAGCCACAAGATCTGAAGAGTAAAATTGCATCGAAAATGGAAGTAACGCATGTCATGGAAGTGGCACAACTGTTGCTATCACTATTACACTCATGGGGCCTGGATCCGCATTTGGACAAGGTGTGCGAATCACAGCTGGGCCTTCTACGTCCTATAGTGCCCATCTCGTACGGTGTGCTCTCCAAGGCCGGTTACATGTCGCTGCTGTTGCCTACGTGGCAGAATAACTATGCCATACCACCGGGTCTTCTGCAGCTGCCCTCCAGTTCCAAGAAACGGCCTCTGCCCGAGGAGTTGCGTCGTTTGGAACATCTAACGGCCATCTTCACATCACGCCTTCATTGGGAGCTGAGTACCACGCTGACATCCAATCATATACTGGCCTTGGTGGCCATGTCGAACACATTGATGTCCATGAGCGCCGCTTCATTTCTACCTGACAGCGAGAAACACAAGAAGCTTCAGCGTTTGGCTCAACGTGCCGAGTCTACGCTTAGCAATGAGGAGGAACGAGAGGAGCTGCTCGCCCATCACACCTCACAGATCAAACAGGGTTGGAGTCTTCTATCCACACACCATTGCTTCCTATTGCCCGATAAAATCGAGGCCCTAGAGCCGAAGAAATTCAAGCGTCCCCAAGTGGAGATGATGGTCAAGCGTTGGCAGCATCATTGCATCGAGATACGCGAGGCCGCTCAACAGATTCTGCTGGGCGAGCTCACTCGTATGGGCAAGAAGGGACGCAAACAGCTGGTGGAAAGCTGGGCACAGTATTTGCCCCTCTATACACATACGGAACCCATTGTGGGTGCACAGCAGGTGGCGGCGTTGATTAACAGCCAGGCGGGTGGCGGTGGTGGTGGCTCTGGGGGTCCACATTCAATGATGGGCAATGGCAGCAACTCAATGGTGAGCGGACAGTCGATGGCAGGTGGCGTTGGTGGAACTGGTGCTGGGGGCTCTGCGGATCAACATCAGGATGAGGACTATGAGGAGGAAGAAGAGGAGATTATACGAAAGCCGTCCAGTCTGTCAGAACTTAAACGAAAACAGACAACTGCTGTCATTTTGCTGGGCGTCATCGGTGCAGAATTTGGTCAAGACATTTCACAGGAGTCACCCAATCATCGCGGCAGCATTAGCTCGGGTCCGACAGCCACAGAACGACGCAAATCGTCGGTAGTGGAGGGTTTCGGTATTGCCAACAATCTGGCACGTCTAACATCCATGGCGCTGGCTCATCTGTTGTATGCCCCGCCCTCACCGAAGTTGCCACAGTATACACCGTTGAGAAGGGCTGCCATTGATTTGTTGGGACGTGGCTTTACCGTATGGGAACCGTATCTGGATGTATCGAAAGTGCTCTTGGGTCTGTTGGAGATCTCGTGTGAAGGCAAGGCGGTGCCCAACTTGAACTACAAATTGCCACTAACACCGCAAGCGGACGCCTGTCGCACCGCCCGTCACGCATTGCGTCTGATAGCAACAGCTCGGCCGGCGGCCTTCATAACGACCATGGCGCGGGAGGTGGCACGCTATAATACGATGCAACAGAATGCACAATCGATCAATACACCGCTGACGCAATCGGTGCTCTACAAGGCCAAGAGCGAGATACTCCAATGCGTGGAGATGCTAATCGATAAAATGCAATCGGAGATTGCCGGCCTGCTCGTCGAGGTTATGGACATTGCCCTTCACTGCGTGGATAGCAATGAGCTAAAGAGTCGCGGCCTCGCTGAACTCTGTCCGGCTATATGCAAGTTCAATCAAATATCGCATTGCGCTCAGACGCGTCGCATTGCGGTTGGCGCGAATAGCGGCAATCTGGCCATCTACGAGCTGAGGCAGAACAAATGCCAGATGATACCTGCCCACACGCATCCGATTACCTCGTTGGCTTTCTCGCCAGACGGCAAGTACCTTGTTTCCTATTCGTGTACCGAGAATCGTTTGTCCTTCTGGCAGACCAGCACAGGGATGTTCGGGTTAGGTCAATCACAGACACGCTGCACCAAGGGCTACTCGACGGCGCCGATTCCGGACGTGTCGCGTCTGAATCCGATGCGGCTGGCGAAGCTCGTCTGGATCAACAATCGCACGGTAACGCTTATGTTGGCCGATGGTTCCGAGACGCGCTTCAATGTCTAAAAAGGAGTTTCGTTCGTCGACTATCGATGATCGTTATCGAATAACATATAATCGATACGCAGTCAGTCAGCCGATTCGGATAGAAATTCGGAGTCGCAATCGGATTTAGATTTGAATTCGGAGTCAACGTCGTTAGGCCACAAACTGAGCAGCAGAGCTGCATACTAATTAGGCAATCAACAACGCGGACTTCAAAAGCGAGCGACCAGATAGATCATCAACTAAACAATAAATAAAATGAATGTTAAACAAAGAAACGAAAGCAGAAGGAGGAGGAGTAGGAGTAGAAGGAGGCGATACAATAAACGCAATAACGATATAAAAATTTAAAGAACAAGAAATATTAAACAAAAAAAAAAAAAAAAAAAAAAAAAAAGCGAAAAAGAAAAACATCTGTTATTTATTATGTATAATATCTATTTGTATTTGTATATGTATTTTAAATGTATTTGTGCGATTTTAAACCGTTTTCTTCATATGGCGTACCTTGTTTCTTAAACTAGAGCAACGTTGTTCGCCAATTTGTTTCGAATCCCGTAACCGAAACAGTTTCACAATATAGTAGTACACAGTATGGAGATGGTACTCCAAGTCTCCCTTTATCACAATATAACTAACTTTGGAGCTGTATTTTCTTCTTTATGTTTTACATGATATTTTACCTTGATTTGTTTGATATTGCTTTTTTTTTTAAATTGTGAATTTGTTTCGGTTGGGGAATTCAGAAAGTCGCTGTTTATTACTTACGTAATGTGTATTTTGTATTCTATAGCTTAAGGTTTAGCTTCTATTTGGGTGAAGCCCGCAAATGAATGCTTTTTGGTTTGTTGTTATTGAAATACGAGTAAATAAAAACTAAACTATTTAAAATTAAACAAACAAGTCGATTAATCGAATTCAAAAACATTATTCGAAATGGAATTGAAATAAGACGAAAGATGGAAAAGGAAAAGCAAAAACAAAGAATTAATGCTGTTATTACTACATATGCTATTATTATTATTACTATAAATATTACTATTATTATTATTATTATTATTATTATTATTATTATTGATATTGATATTTGTTATGCCTAATGTATTGTTATCTATCTACAACTAAAAGAAAAGTTAAACAAATATATGTATTGCGCATAGTTGCTACTACAAACAAACAAACACGAAAACTAACAAAAAAGAGAAAGATAAAATATTAATATTATTTTTCTGTTTTCTTACGTTTTCATATAATTGCAGTTGAAAAACATTTAATTTTTTTTTTTTCTTGTTGATTTGCGAATTACGAACTAATGTTAAACATAAACTAAAACGTTTTAAAGACGTCAACTACTTAAATAAAAATTATATGAAAAAGTTTAGCAAGATTATTACACATAGACACACACACACACAGACACACACACACATTTAACCACACCCACTGTCAGTTGTGTGGAGTGTGTACTTTACCTGTATTTATATATGTATGTATGTATAGGTATTAAATAAAGCGCGGAGATGAACTATAAACTCACCTACACACATATATACATATGTACTATTATATAACAAGTGAATAAATTGTATTTGTGCTTAATTTGAATTACGAATATGTATATGTATATGTATGTATATTCGAGGTCCTTCAATCAAAGTATTACACAAAAAACGAGATGAAACATATATAAAATATATATATACATACAACAAATAAAGTCAACCAAACATGAGCCAATTGCGTTGCTGTTTTATTGTAAACATATTTTTTTTTTTTTTGAAATTTATTTTTATATTAAATATATATCCTCTATATATAAACATAATTTGGGTTTGTGTCGAATTCAACAAGTCCACCACTGTTGGTGCTATGCTGTGGTGAGTTGCAGTCAGTGAAATTGCCTATGAGGTTCTGGTCTTGGATTGATGTCAACGTGGTGAGATTCTGGATCTGTTAGACTAGATTTCAACTCAAGATTTCCAACTCTGCTTGGAATAAAGTGTTGATCTGCAGATAAACCAAAAAAATATCAAGAACAAAAAAGTCGAAGGAATTACGCTGCTACTGAAAACAATAAGCATAAAATGATCAATCGCATAATCGTCTACACTATTGATAGTAACATGGATCCTTTAACAGCTTAACAAGAAACTTTTCCTGATTCTGATTAGTCAAAAATTGAGCTAAGCTGGTCATAATATCTATCTGTTGTGATAGGATTATATTTTGTCACTTCGAGTATAGAGATTTTACCAAGATAAACTTGTACAACTGATTTCAGGGAGGTAAGATAAGGAAAGGGAGAATAGTCACAAGTTGTGATACAAATTTACTTAATTTGGAGATTCAGTGCAGCATATCCATAACATATCCCAAAAATGACTGATTAACAAATTGTCTTCTACCTTTTACAGCAATTAATCGTTGGCAAAAATGCCCGAAACGGAGACAAGAAGCACCGGCCACAGGGGAAGGCCCAGGAAGGCAGTGACCGCCGCTCGCAAAATCACCAGAGTCTCACATGATGAGGACGAACCTATGCCGACCAGCACTAAAGCTCAGCATATGGAACACAGTAAATATGATAAACAGAGCGACAATGATGAGAAAAACGAGCCGGATCATGATGAGGAACCGGAGCCGGAGGCAGAGGCCGAGCCCGAGGCTGATGAGAATGAGATGGATCATGAAGATGATGATGATGACGAAGAACCCGATAGTAATGACGCAAGCGATCCTGAGGAACAAGTTGAGCCGCCTGCTTTCAGTTTAGCTACGCTGGGATTACAGCGTGTGGGCAGCGCCCCGCCACCCAAACCCAAGACCCAAAAGGCCCCCATTCTGACCCTCAATGCACGTGGCATGCCCGCCCGCATACGTAAGCGCAATCCGCTCTTCTACGACGAAAACATCATCAACGATGACAAACCGCTTCGTGTGAGCCTTGCCCCAAAGAAAATGTCAGGCCGCGGAGCTGGCGATAGTCCCGGCAAATTGCAGACGACTCCCTCGAAGGTGCTAAAGAAGCGAAAGGGTGTCGTATCGCGTTACATGCGATCGAATGACAACGGAAATGCTGCGTCCACCTCCAACTCGGCTAGTGCGGATGCAGGGAATGTTGAGTCGGGAACGAGCAAGCTTAGGAAGACGCCGGGCAAGTCATTGGCATTGCCGACCACATCAGCAGGGACCAAGGGTCAACAACAGCAACCGGTGGCTGGCATAAAAGCGAGTCGTGGTGCTGGAGGAGGTGCAAAGAGTGCGGCTGCTGCAGCAGCAATTGCAGCTGCAGAGGATGCTGCCAAAAAGGCCGAAGCTCAAGCGTCAGCGAATAAGCGATTGGGTCAATCAATTGGCTTGCGGCTGCGCAATCTTTTAAAAGCTACCCAAGGCCCACAAGTGGGCGATTGCCGAGTGGTTCTATTCGTACATTGACAAACCGCTCTTCGACTGCAAATACGACTTTATGAATCATGTGAATGAGCTGGCGCCAAGATTGGGCACACGTAAACTCAATCGCCACGAGTGGGTGAACATCAGGCGACGTATGGGTCGACCACGTCGATGCTCTGCGGCGTTCTTCAGCGAGGAGCGACGCGAACTGGAACGCAAACGTCAGCTGATGCGTACTCTGCAGTCGCGAAAGCCTGGCGAACTGAAGGACTCGGTGCTGTTGGCCGATATGCCCGAGAAGATACCGATGCCATTGCCACTGGGCACCAAGGTGACGGCACGCTTGCGTACGCCGCAGGACGGCATCTTTGCCGGCACGGTGGCTGCCTATGACTCACTGAACGCCATGTATCGGGTGACATTCGAGCGACTGGGATTGGGAACACAGTCGATACCGGACTTTGAGATTGTGTCTGAGAACTTCCATGAGATGCTACCGCTGCACAGCTTCACCAAAGATTTCCGGCCCAATCTGATGAGCATCTATCAGACGAACAATCTGGGCTTCACCACCAATTTGGGATTCACCACAAATCTGGCCAGCAGTTATCAGAGCAAACGCTATCCGCTTGCCAGCGCTGGCAATCTTAATAGCAATAACTTGACGGCACCACAGAAGCATCTGGCCAACAATAATGCGGCGGCACGCAATGCGCTTAGCATGAAGTTAAACAAAAGTGACCCGTTGCTTGGACAGGACGCCATCGGTGATAGCCCAATGCGGCATCAGCTGGCGCGGCATCATGGCTATCCGATGAAGCTCCTGGAGCATTTGGTTCTCTTGCAGAATTTTATTACGCTCAAGGAGGCAAAAATACAACGACTCAGTGAAATGAATGCCACCGCAGAGCTGGCAATGGGCGAGTTGTTAGGTCAAGAAGAGTCTGGTGATCGCAGCCGAAGACAAATTCGTGACGATTTTCAGCGTCGTTATGCGTCTAATATTTTGTCAATAGAACAGATAAATGGGGATCTTATGTATGAGCTAACCAAGGTACAAGAGCTGTCCAGCAGCTTGACACGCAATCCCAATGTCCAGGCCATGATATCACCCACATTACTGCGTGAGGAATGCCGTGCCAAGGCCAGCCAAACGGTCGATGAGATGAATAAGGGTATGGTGAAGAGTGAGCGGATGGTGACACTGCTAAAGAATCTCACCACGCTGCTCATTGTCACACAGAACTTGGACAGCGAGTGGGAGGCGGCGGAAGTGAATAAAGTGCTGGAGGGTTGCATCGAGGAAGTGCGCAGCAATCTTGTCTGCAGCACAAACAGCGAGGTGTTCCAGAAAAGCGTACAGTTGCGTCTCGAGTACATTGCCTTGGACATCAATCGGAACATTGAGGAGCGTAGCTTTAGCCAGGCATCCGCCAAGTCCCCAAAGTCACCCAAATCGGAGGCAACGGACACGGCTGGAGAGACTGCCAGCACGAAAACGACAGACGTGGATAAGGATAAGAATGATGATGACTCAGATGATCAGAAAGAGAAGTCGAAGAAAAGCAAACAAAACAAAGCAAAGAAACCTTATATACTGGAGCCCATGGATCTAGACAGTGACCAGTACGAACCTGAACCTGTACCCGCAGATAAGAAAAAACACGTTGATGACGATGAAGATGCTGATGGTGATGCCGATGCTGATGGTGATGGGGATGGTGATGCGGACGTAGATGCTGATGATTCGGATTCGGCAGAGAAGCCAACAAATTCGACACCAACAGCAAAAGTAGACGCCGCAAATACGGATCCTTGTGCCGAGGATACACAAATCACAATTGAGTCCATGAAGGAGTCGGATGATGAAAGTCAAACACATGAAGAAAAAGATGATGATAAGCGAGAACGCAACGAGATGAAGCTAGCCGCGGAGACAGACGATTCAGACTCTCAACTGGAATTCATATATGAAAAGTGACGAGTAACGCGAGTAGCGAGTAGCGAGCAATGAGTAACGAGTAAAGATAACGACGAACGTGTACCGAGTTGTAGTTATACTTCAGTTAAGCACTAGTTAATTACAATATTACGTTATTTCTCGTTTCGTCTAACTATATATATATATATATATACTTACATTTTTCTCCCATTAGTTTCGATTATGGGTATACAAATTGTATATTGATTTAAGGCCGATCCGATACATTATACTCGATTGTTTAAAACGGACCCTTGCAATTATTTTTCATATAATCTACCTGATTTGTACCGTTCTTTTTTTTTAATAATAGTTTTTATGTAGTTCACATTATACATTTAAAATGCAAATTCTCGATTGTGTCGCAATAAAAAAAGATTTTTAAAATAAAATAAAACACATTGTTTTTATTTTTTATTTAGCATACAGCGAGTGAGTTTACTATTCATCATCATCATCATCGCCTTCGTCATCGTCATCTGAATCTTCGCTCGACTGATTCAGCCAGTCGACCAGCTTAGCAAGACTTTGCCGCAACGTTGCGTGCTCATTAATGTCCAACTGCTCGTACCAGGCGTGTATGGCATCCTCGGAGATAAAATCTTTGTCATACAGATAATGTACCACCTGCGAGATCTTCTCGCGCACCAGCTCGTTCTCCTCGGAAATGTCCTGCGTGAGAAACAATTACAAATCACGTTAATTATTAATAATCAGTGCATAGCTCCCAGAATATATGTAGATCCTTTGCTGTTGTCCTTACCTCCAGCGCCTTAAGGCAGTCAAACATGGCATCCTCGCTTTTAATGTAGTTGGAAACGACGGGTCCCAACTGCTTAAATGCAGCATTGATGGCCAACATTACATTGTTATTGGCCGGTTCGATGATGCTCTCCATGCCGAAGACCGCTTTGACCACATTAAAGTTGACCTCCTTAAGGGACATATTGTAGGCATAGCGTGACGAGTTTATCTCGAGTATAAGGAAATCCGGATTGGATTTCTCACGAAAGCCCCGTGTTAATGAATCGATTACTTCCGACAAGAATACTGCAAATTGTAAATCAATAATTATTTCTTTGTACATTTTGTACAGTTTAGAGGAGTTTACTATTTGCATCGTCGGGCAGCGGAGTCGGTACGCGAGATTCATCCTCATCATCATCGTCACTGGAGTAGCTGTAGTCACTGACTTCGTTGGACTGCGATTGAATCTCACACATTTTGGGAATGCACAGAGTTGCCGCACTTGGTATTAACTCCTCGTCAGCATCGGAGTCATCAGGATCGCCAGTTGTCAAGTCGCTAATGATATATGCCTTCGGTCCAATTGCCTCCAATTCAACTAAGACCATGCCATGATATGATATGATAAGTATATTGTCGGATTATGACATACGTTATATACTTACCCAGTTCATTCTCCTCGGTGCGTTGCGTATTGGGTGAATGGGTGACCAGTGTGTTGGCTAGTTTAGTGTTTGCCGGTATAACGCATTTTGGACCAAATACACAGCCAGCGGTAATTACACAATTTTCATTAATAACAGTGTCGGATCCAATGACGCAGTGCCTCAGCTGACAGTTGTCGTGTACGGTGACGTTGGCCATGAGGAAAACATTGTTGAGCTGGCAATTCTTGCCGATGCGGCAATTGGCGCCAACTACACTAGAGCTAATAACGGTACCGGTATCCACGTGACTACCTGCATGAACCACAACATTCTCCTGTAGCGCCACTTTGGATACGTTAGCGTCGTGGCTCTTGTATATGTTGTCCTTGTAGAAGACATACTGTTGCTGTAGTTTATATACGCCCATGTCAGGCACTAAAGGATATGCCCAGCGACTAATGATGTCCCGACTGACCAACTGATAGGAGAGCCAATTATTAACCTTGTGTGCATACTGTGCAGGTGGCAGCAGTGCTACGTAGATTCGACTATCCAACAACTCCTCATTGATGAGCAGGCCCCGCACAAAATCATCTCGGGTTTGAAAGTCAAAATTATCGCTGAACAGCGACAACATCGAGGGTGAACCAATGGCAATCTGCGGATCCAGCAGATTATGATGGATCGTCACACATGAATTACTCAGGAATACATCAAGCGGTATCTGGTAGCGTGTCTCCTTGTGATTCATACGCAATCTCTGATGGTAATGCAGTCGTGTGTTTTGTTTATCCACGGCAATCAGCAGCTCATTACCAGTGCGTCCAGTGCTGCTGGTGGATTCCTTAAACACCAGTGTGGCAGCAGTACCCTTATCGAATTTCGCTGTACGTTTGTGTTGCTCCAGCACTGGACGTAGATCCGCATTGGTGACTGTATCCGCGCCCAGTAATATAAAGTTGCCACGTATGAGGGCTTTAGCATCCAGATCACGCATCGCATCACCAAAGCAGCGGCATCCCTCGCCGCCAATGACATGAACGGTCATTTTAAATGACCAGGAAGCAAATGTGGCGATGCCCTGTCTGAGAATGATTTAATATTAATATCAATCTAGAAACAGAGTTTAGGTATGATAGGTTAATGATGAAATACGATTGCAGAAGGAAGTGCATTTTATAGCTACAGAAATGCACACATAAGTAATAATGTCGAAATGATATAGTTTGCAAATGTGTTTCAAATCGTTTCACGTAATTGGAGAGCCCAATGTAAGGACATTCAAGCTATTTCCAACTTGCTTTACACTCACTTAATATGATCCCGTATGTCTTGCAGATAGAGGCTGGCATAGACGAAAACTTCCTCGACACCACTGCGATTTAAGGCAATCAGAGCATAGTCCAGCATACTAACATTAACCAGTGGCAGCAATGCCTGTTTGTATATATTTACATAGAAATAGGCATATGCAATAAATCAAAAAATATTGCAACGTGCATGGTCAGAATACTCAATAAGATTATACCAACCGTTGAGCCTTCGTCAGATAGCGGCTTAAAGTTCCAGACATTGTTGTCGGCGATTAGGACAGCCTGTACGATTTCCTTTTGAAATTGTGACATTATTTTAATAAAAATAACAAACGCAAAACACTTTGCGTGTAAATGTAACGAAATTAAAGCTGTTCCGGCTGCTGTTACTCCTTTAACAGCACTGTCAGCTGACAGTGTTGGTTAATAACCGATTGCAATAGAGTCTTGCAACCCTGTATTGTGCTATGTTAAAATTCAGCTGTTGACGTTGGTTTTTATTGCTTCTCGGATGGAATGTTTGCACATACCATTTCGTTATTATTATTTTTTTTAATGTTTGTGCGTAAACATAATTGAAATTCAATGATATAGGAATTGATAAAATGTGAGTAGTGTGATCAATGTATGTAGGCTGTAACTGTTGTTTTTATATAAAACGGATGAAACGAGACTGCAAATGAAATCGAAAGCTGAATACACTTATCGTCATCGCCAATAGCCGTGAATAAGTGACTGCGGTTGTGTGTTTTTTACAACGAGAAACTATACCCGCCCACACCCACAAACTCCAACGAAATGTAATCCAACTCAAAGCAAAAAGAAAATATATAAAAAAAAAGTTAAAAACGGTTAAGCATATTGGGACCGCCCATGAATGCTTCTTGACCTCGGCTCCGCTATCGGTATTACTCTTTAAGCATCACGAATAAAACTAGTGGTGTCGTCACTGGTAGTGACATGCGAGTGGTCGCATTAACTAAATATAGAAAAAATAATACAACTACAACAAAATCAACAAATAAAACCATTTCCAGCATAACACATAACGTCGTAACTACATCCAGTATTATTCTGCATTCCTCCGTGTACTTGTCCTTTAGCACGCCATAACAAGAACAAGAAACAAGCTAAAAAGCCGCTGAAAGCTATCTAAAAGCCGCTAAGCGATGGAACGCGGGACCAATTTGTCCAATGGCGCTGGTGCAGCCACAGCTACCGTACAAGAGAAAACAACAATGGATCTTGTGCAGCAGCGCTTTAAAGCGGATGAGACAGTTCACCTGGTAAGTGGAGAGCGCATGTACTGATTAATTGATTCGTTGATTTGCTTGCCCTGCAATCCCATAATGTATTTGTATTAATAAATACTATGTAAACACACACATACATACACATTATGTGCCCTCGAGATAACATTGTATCAAATTCATATTTCACTGTGAAGTGATAATTTGGTTCAACAGACAATGAAAATTGGAGACATAGTTATGTGCGATCAGCAAGTCAGACACCCAAATCCAAACTTGTGACGAGCACAATGTCAATATCTATAAAATAGTATTAGTAATAATAAAGGAATAATTCCGGAATTTGTACCGGAACTTTAACAGAATTTAACCGTTTTTTATGTAGCATCGGAACCGGAACCAAAAGAATATACTGAAAATATCGAATCTGGAATTGATATTTGAAATGGTATTAACCATATTCACGCCACAGCAATCAAATTGTTGCAATTTAAAATGTAGTTAAATTATGGGTTTATCTACATTATTTATGAGGAGCTTATTCGGAATAATAGTAATATCATGCAGCTATAGATCACTCGATCTTAATTTAAAGAAAGTATACTTTATTCCCACCATAAACTTTATTTTAGTATTCACATTACATTAATGTCCTCTTGCGCATTTACTTGTGATTGAACAAAGTTTGCTGTATTTCGACAGATTTTCGAAGCATATCAAATCAAGGGTCAGGAGCACGTCGAGGGCCTGTTGACACTGGTGTCGTCATCATCCGGTGGCACATATGCGATTATTTCATTCAGTTTTCTGCGCACGCCTCTAAGCGCAAGCCATGAGCTAAAAATAAATAAAGTATTTCCGATTAATAAAAGTTTCCAACTGACAAAGGGTAAGTTTGCTGTAAATATCTGTATCTGCTCAGTAACTTTGCATTTATTGAAAACCTTACAGATACCAAAGGATCCATAACGGAGCAACAGTTCGATTTGTCGACAGACGATGACAGACCAAGCAAATACTACTATCACCCCATTAAAACAGATATGGGGTCAGCGGATTATGAGGAATTCGTTGCAAAGGTGTATTCCTGCAAAAATTCCATGTGGATTGGTGAAATGCCCGTGGAAAGAATGCTCAACTTCAGGTGGCTTGATGATTATCGTGAGATAGGTGAAGTGAAGCAAGAGCTAAAGAAGCGAGAGAGCCAATACATTTTCTATAAAGATATAATGTACGTAAGCACTTATTTAATTTTATATTCTTATATTAATTTCCTTCTTCATTTACAGTATTTACTGTGCCACTTGGAATGTTAACAACAGACCATGCTGGGATAACAACAGCACACTGCGCCCTTGGTTGGCTCGCGGTGAGGCAGCCCCCCACATATATGCCATCGGAATCCAGGAGCTCGATACAACGGCTAAAATAATGCTCAACGGTAATCAGATGCAAATGTACGCCGCACAGTGGATGTAAGTGTGAACAATTTCCCTATTTGACTTACCTTTTGATGGTGTCATGTCCGTTTATCTGTTGAGTCAATATATAAGTAAGAACAACTTGAGAATTGTAAATACAAAAGATAAGATAACTTCTTTTATCGTAAAGATACTGCAACAGATTTCATTGAATTGAACAATTTGGGAATCTTAATCTAATTATATGCAATCTGGAAATATGAGCAATAATGATAAAATGATTAATACCTGCAATTGCAGAGCTTGACTATTCCGAGAATTATCTTTGATTTTCGTGTATTTTCTAATCCTTTCGATAGACGCAAGATGCTTGAAAATCTGCACGACGGTAATGGGATCGAGTATGAGGAGTTGAAGTCGGTTCGATTGTCTGGCATTATGTTAACAATCATTGTGCGCAAGCAGTTGCGACAACATATTCTACGTTGTCGCATCAATTCTGTGGCACGGGGTGTATTCAATGCACTGGGCAACAAGGGTGGTGTCGCCGTCAGTCTGCAATTGAATGAGGCGAACATATGCTTCGTCAACTCGCATCTGGCTGCGCATATGGGTAATGTGGCGGAGCGCAATGATGACTACAAAGCTATTGAAGAAAGCATGCGGTTTGATGAGGATGATAGGCCGTTTCGCACTATCAACGATCATGAGTAAGTCCAGCAACGTACACAATAACAATATGTGTAATTAATTCTGAATATTGCAGTCATATTTTCTGGCTTGGAGATCTGAACTATCGCGTTAACGAGCCGAGCGGGCAGCGCCAAGAACAGATTACCGATGGCCAAATTTTTGATCTGCGACTGCAACGAGACCAGCTGCGAATGGAGATGCGATTCGATCGGTGCTTTAAGGGTTATACGGAGGGTGAGATATTGTTTGAACCCACTTATAAATATGATGTGGGCACCGATACCTATGACTCGAGCGAAAAGCAAAGAGCACCAGCTTATTGTGATCGTGTGCTATGGAAGGGCAAGCGAATCGAACAGTTGACTTACAACAGCGTTATGGAGATACGACAAAGTGATCACAAACCGGTATATGCTATATTCAAGGTGAAGATCAAGACTCGCGATGAGACCAAGTATAAGCGTGTACATGAGGAGGTGCTCAAGGCTTTAGATAAGCGTGAGAATGATAATCAGCCGCAAATCGTTGCGGAGAAGACCGTGATAGACTTTGGTCTCGTGCGGTTCAATGAGCCGTCCATAAGGGACTTTAACGTATACAATAATTGTCCGCAGCAGGTGGACTTTAAGTTCAAAGTTAAGGATTCGCCGAATGACATTTGTGAGAAGTGGCTGCAAGTGGATCCACGTGCTGACAGCTTGATGATCGACTCAGCCCGTAGTATTCGTCTAAAGATGATGGCCGATGCCAACTCCATAACGGGGCTGCTAAATAAAATTTGCCTTACCCCCGGCAAATGCGACTTTGATATACTCATACTGGATGTGAAGTCCGGTCGAGACATATTCATAACTGTAATAGGCGAATACCAACCCAGCTGCTTTGGTCTATCTATGGAGACAATGTGCCGCACGGATCGGCCCATCAGTGAGTACAATCAGGAGGATATCAGGAAACTGGTAATGTTTTTGCGAATGGTGTAAACAATTAAATCTTAATCTTACTACCTTTGATTACGTATTAGATGATTGATGTATCACCCGAGTACCGTGTGACGATGCCACGCGAGTTCTTTCTACTCATCGATTATCTACACAAGCAAGGTGACCAGTTGAAGGGCATATTCCAGAGCTACGATCGGCGGCAACCACTCAGCAGTCAATTCAATGCTGTACGTGACTGGCTTGATACTTGGTCGGGAGAAGAATTTCGTGCGTTCACATGACATGGTTTTATATTGCTAAATCCAAGAATTAATCATCATCATTATATTATAGCGGGCACACCACAAACTGCCGCCGAGGCATTGCTACTGTTGCTCGATCTGCCTGATCAGGCGCTATTGGAGCCGTATGTGGAAGATCTACTGCTCAGTGAGAGCAAATCAGAAGCCATGGAGTTAATAGCGCATCTTAGACCGCCAAAGCGTAATGTCTTCATGCATCTATGCATGTTCCTTCGAGAGGGTATTGAAAAGCGTGTCTACGAGATATCTAACGTCGGTGGGTATCTCATATATATAAATATATTCATATATAAATATACAATTTATATAAAATGTTATCTCCTTTATATCTAGCTTCGATCTTTGGTCGCATTCTATTGCGCAGCAGCAAGTGCAACATTACAAGAGACCATCACAATCGTTGCAGCGAGTTCATGCTACGTTTTATATACATCGATCCAGCGAATTCTATTGCGGGTGGCAATGGCCATGGGGGAGCGACTGGAGCCAGTTTGCAGACATAGTCGATGACTCGGGGATATTCGTAAAAATCTGCGATACGAATGCGCTTGTACATGTATACATACATATATATATATATACATACATATATGGATGTAAATTAGTTACTTATTTATTTTAACTATAATTTGAATGTATTTGCTTAGTTTGTTGGTACGCTTATGAGTAGTTCCTCTACGGCTTAGCATTTACGTACATATCTGTTCTCTGTTTTACCTGTTAATTGTTTATGCACAGACTTATCTACATTTAATCATCGAAGCATATATTATCAATATATTTTGCTGTAGCCTATATTATTGGGCTATAAACAGCCTGACATGTATCATGTACAATTATGGAATGTTATCAGGCATACTTTAAGTGTACATACATATGTGTATACAATGATATTTGCTGTTGATTCCATGCAAACGACAAAAACACTTGGCTTCAACTTAAGGCATTTACGTACATATATGTGTATTACTTATATGCATTTTGTTGTTTTTTTCGATTATTTAGTAAATAAGTACATACCAATTTAGAAGTGAATTAAACACATTTATTGCAGTTAAACTACCAGTGAATCACTATGATTTTTCAATGTCGGCAGGGCTAAAAATTCAATTTTATGCTAAGGGGCTATGCTAGCCGCTGCTTATCTCTCCCTCACCTCATTTTAACAAAACACCTAAATAAATACAATGGTTTTTAATTGTCCCATTGTAACGAATGCATTCATGCCTTATTTATTTATCTACTTGAGCTTAAGTAGGTTATCCCATATGTTCAAATAAAAGATCGTTTACATTTTAATAAATGTAAAGGAAAACTGCCGAATTGAAAGTGCTTACACGGTAATGCAAACAGGTAAAAAAAAAAACATTCTTAATAAGCAACTCTTTTGTTGTTCAATAGCATTTTTTTCTTCAAAGCTCGAATTATAAAATTAACCATGGCGACTAAGCCCGTGCATTGAACTGATGGAACATTACTTTTTTTTATTGTCAAAATTCTGCATTGGAGTGCTAAATACAAAGCCTGTTCGATTAACAGATGGGCTAGCCTTGTTAACGCGCAATACATATGAATTCGTGTAATACATGCCCGTTTTTGCGCCAAAAAAGTGATTTATGTTACTCAACACTATTATCGGTCGATATATTGAAATTCCGCTTCATTCTTAAAAATCATTCAATAGAAGCTTTATGCATGTGAAAATATTCATGTGAATGAAATCTTATTGAATAAAAAATGATTGTCATTCTCTTGCGCAATTTATTATTTTAAGACTATAAAATGTTATCGGTATTTGTAATGTATCGATGTATCGGTGCTTAACAAGAATCATCCCTATTCCATAAATTCTGAGTTGTTTTATAAAGCCTAGAAACAAATGGAAAATTTGCGTTTCAAAAGTAAAGATGCAATTGCGTTACAAGAGGAACAAAAATGGGATAGCGAACAAAGCAGTAATCGCCCGCGCACGCCGCCGGGGGACGATGAGTCAACGGATCTCAATACTAGTCTTGACATCAGTGCATCTACGGAAGTCTCAGAAGGAGATGGAGCCGAAGCAGATCTGTCAAATGAAGCTAACGAAGCGCAAGAAAACTTGGATACAACCGTTGAATCAGAAGCAAGCACGAGTCAAAGGCAACCACGGATGGGAGACAGCCACAATCCCATCTCGGAGGACCTGACGGAGGAGGACAGTAGCGGCAGTAGTTCTTCTAGTAGTGGTGAACAGAGTGATTCAGGCACGTCACACTCTGAAGGTAGCGATGGTGACGATGATGCCACTGAAGATGAGCCCTCACCAAATACTGTCGTCTGCGTCAGTGATATCGCAGGCAGTGATGACTTTAGTGGTGGCGCCAATAATGATAATGTTAAAAATGTTGATGAATCTATCAACACTAATGAAGATGCAGTTGATGTTGTTCTGCATTCAGCACCTAGTGAAGTTGTTGAACTGGAAACCGAAGTGGTGCCACAAGTGGATGCAGAAGTTGAGGCGGAAGTGGAAGCGGAAGCCGAGGTGGAAACGCAAGTTGAAGCAGAAGTGCCTGAAACACCCGCTTCTCCGACCGATGATGGTGAGGATCCGATCGATATACTGCCGCCTTATAAACGTCCCCGTTACGTGTCTGAGCGAGCTGACGTGGAGCAACAGCTGCAAATGCATCCGCCAGAACCAGGAGTGTATCGACCTCAACAACAAACACATCTCCTTCCCAGAGATCCACGTCAAAGGGCAAAGCTTCAAATACCTTCTAAACCCACGTGCAATTTGCTAAACGAAGATATCGAAAGCATTTCGGGCAGCAGTGAAGAGAACACCAGCAGCGACGAGGGTGATGAAGCGGAACAAGAGTTTGAAGATGATACCATTGTAATAGAGCACGACAGCACATCGAGGGATACTGTAACTGCTCCGGAGACAACAGACGTGGAGGGTGATCTGCCACTGCAGAAGATTGAGATCAATGAGAATCCAGAAAAGATATACTATGTACGCCGCGACGATGGCACCGTTCATGCTGTGCAGGTACTGCAATCTCGCAGCACAGACAACTCGCCAATACCCAACGAATATTATGTACACTATGTGGGTCTTAATCGACGTTTGGATGCTTGGGTGGGCCGCCATCGCATATCTGATAATCCCGAAGACTTGGGCGGCATTACGGTGACCGCTCCAGCTCAGTCCAGCACAGTTACTGATCAGCCGGGCACCAGCAGCAGCAGTGGTAGCAGCCAGCCTGGAGTGGTGCGACCCAAGCGACAGGGCAACAAGGATTACTATCTTTCGGCATGTGAGAATAATCGCTACGACTACAGCGACAGAAAGATGACCCGTTACCAAAAGCGCCGCTACGATGAAATTAATCACGTGCAGAAAAGTCACGCCGAGCTGGCAGCCTGTGAGGCGGCCCTCGAGAAGGAGCACGAGAAAATAACAAAAATAAAATACATTGACAAGCTGCAGTTCGGTAACTATGAGATAGACACCTGGTACTTTAGTCCTTTTCCCGGTGAATACGGCAAGGCTCGGGTGCTGTACGTGTGCGAGTATTGCCTTAAATATATGCTTCTTGAGAAGAGCTATAGATACCATTTGTATCAGTGTAAGAAGCGAAAGCCACCTGGCCGGGAGATTTATCGCAAGGGCACGATATCCATATTCGAGGTGAATGGCAAAGAAGAGCCACTTTATTGCCAGTTGCTCTGCCTAATGGCCAAACTTTTCCTTGACCACAAGGGCTTGTTTTTCGATATGGATCCATTTTTTTTCTATGTGCTCTGCGAGATCGACATGGAAGGCAGCCACATTGTTGGCTATTTCTCAAAGGAGAAGAAGTCGCAGGCTAAGAATAATGTGGCTTGCATATTGGTGTTACCTCCTCACCAGCGTAAGGGTTATGGCAAACTGTTAATTGCATTCAGTTATGAGTTGTCTCGAAAAGAGGGCGTCATTGGCAGCCCAGAGAAGCCGCTCTCTGATCTGGGCAGACTCAGTTATCGTAGTTACTGGGCCTACACGCTGCTCGAGCTAATGAAGGGACGTTGCTCCGCCGAGCAGACCAGCATTATGGAGCTAAGCGAAGCGAGTGGCATCACGCCTGACGACATTATTTATACCCTGCAGTCCATGAAGATGATTAAATACTGGAAGGGCCAGAATGTGATTTGTGTGACCGCTAAAACTATTAACGATCATTTACAGCTGCCCCAGTTCAAACGACCTAAGCTGACCATCGACTTGGACTTTTTGATTTGGAAGCCGCATACAGTACCCAATCTCGTAACCCAGGTTAGAACTATTGTTCCCGCACCAATGACCCCATCTGCACCTGCGGCACTACCTGCCCCTGCGACTCCAGCTTCACCAGCGCCACCAGCGAGACCTCTTTAGTTATCTTCAAATATAAAAGTTAATTTTATATAATTTTTTTTTTTATTCTTAAGCATTTGCTTCAGGAAATCATCAAGGATTACTTCACAAATATTAGTTAAGATACGGAAATTAAAAAAAAAAATAATTTTGACATTTTACCGCTTAAGTAAGCTGACCTTTTTTTTCACTTTTTTTTTATAATTTAAGCATAAACCGAAATAAAATATGAAATAAACAGTTAAACAAATATCATGTGAGTCAAATTTTCCAATAAATATAAGAGAAAAGACAACTCGAATAACCTTGTGGAATTAATTAAATAAAATAGGCTCTTTCACAATTGAAGTTCAGCTTCTTATATATTAAATGAATGTACTTTCTCAGTGGAAGTCTACAGTTTCAAAGATGTGCACATCAATTAGCGCAATAATAAGGGTGTTGTCAATTTTAATTAAAAGGGTGAGAAAATTAACCTATGAGCTTCGCTTAATAAGGCGAACAGTGTGAATACAATTTGAAAGAAGTAAGCATTGTGTTCCAAGAAGTTATTAAAGTAATTTGAAATAAATCTGCAGTTATATTGTTGGTGTTATTATGCATTCCATTCAACTGTGTTCGTTTATCGATAAATCGTAAAATTCATATTGGACATCTTAAAAAAATGACAAGTAATTGTTGATGAGATATGCACTTAATAATATCTAAAATTGACATATTGTACAATATTAAGTCGAAAGTGCTGTTCCACCTTAAAAAATTTGTTATCAACAGGGATGAATAAAAATACAAAGCAATATTATCGATAACATCCACTAAAGTATTGTAGCCCTAGTGTGCCGGCTTAATTTTGTTTTCTGTTTTATGGAAACGAGAGCCTTCAATAATGGGTCTTCTGTCCGATCCATCGCTGTCAACGCATAATAAGCTGGTGGACAATCTGGCTAAACATGTTCGCAAGGTCTGCTACGCATTGTATACAGCGGGCGTGGTTTGGTTCCTATGTCTGGCTCTGCCGGAGTTCAACCATGGTACATACTTATCGGAGAATGCGCTATCCCCAGGTGAGTAATATGGTGTTTTTAAGTGAATAGTTGCATCCATGTTGATGATCGCAGGTCTGGTGTATCCCGAGATACGTATAGATGCTAATCGTCTGGCGGTGCAGCTGCTGGAGGAATTGCAACGGGAACGCAAGGATCATCAGTCCACAACGCCGCACGCTTGGATTGCGGCCAAGTTTAATGAGTTTGGCCTGGAGACGCACACGCACAACTATACGCTGCGCTATCCATTTGGTGGGGGTAAAGAGTTTCATGGCAAAAATATCTATGGTATATTGCGTGCACCACGAATTGGATCCACCGAGGGGATTGTGTTTTCGGCTCCATATCGTGTTCCCAGCTCAGTGCATGTGGATATTACTCCCAGCGTGCCATTGCTCTTGGCCTTTGCTGATTTTGCACGGCGTAAGTAGCAATTGCAATTGTATTTTATTGCGTAGAAAGCATATATCTGCACCGTAGGTAAAAACTATTGGGCCAAGGACTTGATTTTCTTGGTGACTGAGCAAGAGCAGCTGGGCATGCAGGCTTGGCTGGAAGCATATCATGACGGCGACAAAGAATCTGACAACTCCGATGCATATCTTCGGGCTGGCAATTTGCCAGCACGCGCCGGATCACTGCAAGCGGCTTTGAACATCGAAGTGCAAGACTTGGAAGTTGGTAAGCAGCTTTTAGACTTTGTACACATATCTGTAGAATTATCTATAAAATTTCATGCAGATTACATTGATGTAAAGATTGAGGGCTTAAACGGTAAACTGCCCAATTTAGATATGTTTAATTTGGTGCAGCGCATTATGGCACGCGAAGGCGTCACCTCGGGCTACAAGCAGTCGCCGAGGAAGAAGCGTCGTTCGCATCTCTCGAACTTTGAGCAAAATCTACGTCAAATGCTATCCATGCTTTCAACACAATCATCTGGCGTACCAAACGGTAATCACGGGCTATTTCATCGTTATCGCATCGATGCTCTAACCATAACTGCATCGAAACGCATGACCAACGCCAATGTGAAGAGCAATCCTACTTCAGCAGCTGTACCTTTACTGAAGGCCATCGAAGGTATTGCTCGCAGTCTGAACAATCTGTTGGAGAGGTTTCATCAGAGTTTCTTCTTCTACGTTATTGTTAATAACGATCGCTACATTTCCATCGGTGATTATATGCCAGCACTGGTAGCGCTTGTGGCATGTACTTTCATCAAGGCTTATTTGATGTGGTC
Organism: Drosophila funebris; assembly: GCA_018901825.1. Classification (NCBI taxonomy): domain Eukaryota; kingdom Metazoa; phylum Arthropoda; class Insecta; order Diptera; family Drosophilidae; genus Drosophila; species Drosophila funebris. The sequence continues at coordinate 2,371,256 of JAEIFK010000675.1, read as the reverse complement.
AACACTAGATGCGACTGTCTCTGCGTCTGGTCGTCAGACGAATAGTGGCAAGCCTAAATCTGCCGCAGAATTAACTAAGCTCTCTTTGCCATATGGTTCGGTATTAATCTTCCTCACAGTAGCCCTTCTCATCGGCTACGGCGGCAATGTGCTGCCACTGCAGCAATATTTCCTGGAACTACCGTTGACAGCAGCTCCACTAACTGCCTCTATACTCATCGGACTGACGCTGATAGGGCTCCTGCTGCCTTTTGTTGTGGTTCTACCGCCTGGTGGCCTTGAGCTGCTCCACATCGGTTTGCTGCTCATCTACGGTTGTGCTCTGATCGTCATTGGACTACTTAACTTTTCACTTGGCTTCTTTGTGGCAGTCATATCGGTGCCCTTAATGATTGCCTTGAATACAAACACTAAAAGCAACTCGATGCGCAATCTGACGCGAGCTTGGACGTTGCTTTTGAATCCATTGGTTGTCATCTACGTAATTGTGCTGATCATGAGTTTTTATCAGTTTCCTGAGCTGACGCTTCAACAATTGCTATTGCGTGCCGCAACCGCATCCATGGATGCTGCCACATTTGCCCTTATTGATTCAGTGGTAAGTCAAATCATTCCCACCAATTCGTCTAACTTTGATAATCATTCTTTGTATTATTTATTTTTTTAAACAGATTTATGGCAATTGGCTGTATTTTGTCATTTGCACAATATTCCTGCCCCTATGGATAATATGCTGGACATTGGCGCTGGCCAAGCGAAGGGACAACGAAGTTCCTCCGGCTAAGCTGAAAACAAATTGATCTGTCATTATATTATTTCCATTTATGTTTTATATGGTAATTTAATAAACGAAATATGTATGTTTATGTGTAAAAATGTTATTACATTAGATCTATTGCAATTTCCACATACTACAACATTTCATTGAATCATCTATTAAATAAATACAATAAAGGCAAGAAATGTTTTAAAAATATATTTATCTTTGAAAATGAATTATGTGTTAGGATAAATTATCTGTAAAGCAATTGATCTCAAGACTATGTATGGTTTTTTGTTAAGTTACTTAAGACTTCTATCTCTTGAAGTACTTGAGTTGATGTACCATTTGTATTTGAATAGGTGTACAGTTTGTATTCAATGGTTAACAATATATATATTGAATACACAAAAGGCATTAAATGTAAGTTGTGCACTTTCAGTTCCGGCTCAAAGTGTTACAAACAATTACTTCACCTACTCATATTCATAAACACCTGAGTGCTTTCGAAAATTTACTTCTATACTAGTTGGAAAATTTGTGGGAAACTGTGAAACGCAACATTTTCTATTGATAATAAATGGTTTCCTTAAACATTTTGAGAATTGGAAGTTTACCTGTCTATTTATTATACAATTGTGGAACAACTTAAAGGAAGCGTTTATAGCGGTTTCTAATAGAAAATCTTTCTTGTTTCTAGAGTTATCTCAACCGAACTCACAGATTGCGTAATAAAGCTGCAATAAGTCTGGGAAAATCTTTAAGTTCTTCTGGTGATTATACACTGTACAAGGATGCAAAAGTATGTGCAAAAAGTATGTAACAGGCAGAAGAAGGCGTGGCAGATCCTATTCTTGGTGAGTATCAACTGAGTTGATAGAACCATGCTCATGTGTCTGTCTGTATGAACGCAGCACTTTTGGCAACTATAAGAGATAGAAACTCCAAATTTTGCATCAAGTTTCACGTATACCATACGCAGATCAAGTTTATTTTAAATCTTGGATACTTCCCCCCCTTCCCCTGCAAATCAAAACTAATTATGACCACATTTCTCAGCATAGAGACTTCTAACTTAACAAGTGCGTAAATAATATTATATAGAAGGAATGCTGAAAGTTTCATTAAGATCGGTTTATAAATGAGACAGATAATCAGAAAAGAAATGAAAGTTATTTTTCATTATTGCGGTATTCGAGCAGCACATGTGTGCGAGCGAGACAGCGAACGTGCAGACATAAATGAAATGATGTAGCACTCAGCATTTGATCGAGTATGTATACATATATAAAAGCTTGCTGCTATAAGCAAGCAAAGAATTCATATGCTAAATGACAGTTTCAATGTAGTTTCAATGTAGTTCTTTAAGCACCTGTTATGTACTTGTTGTGGCTCAAGATTAGGAAATATTAATCAATAATACTTAAAAATTTATATAAATTTAAATACAGATATATGTATATGCAGTTTAGTACTAATTATTATCAAAATACTTTATTAACTTATAGAGAGCTGTACAGGGTATTATACAGCCTCGTGCACATTACTGATCCGCTTCATTTTATTTTCATTTTCATTTTAAAACTTATTATGAGCGGTTTATTAAGGAAGAAGTTACTTAGTGTTACTTTTTCCCAACGACTAATTGTGTATAGTGGGCTGCTTTCATTAACTTCTTAACGTAACTTGTGTAAACTATAAATAAGGTGTTATGTAATTATATTAAATATATAATACAATTAAATCACGCGCTGTCGAGGCCTTGACTGCGTTATTGAACTGGTCTTCCTTTCCGTATCCTTCATATCCCTCCATGTATTTTCAACTTATAATTCAATAACTTGGCTCATCCACTTCTTCATCCAACCAATTGATTAACGAATTTGAATTGGAACGAGTTTTTGTACCATAAAGAGAAGTTGGACTGTAATACAGCACACGTTATGCTTGACGGGAATCCAATGAATCGAGTTATTTCACTTCAAATGGCTCAGGAGCGAGTAACTTCTTCGGCCAAGTTGCAAGCTGAAAAAAGTTGAGATTCATTATTCTCTGTCTATATGAGGGGATTATGTGCATAACATGTATGTGTATGTGTGTACTTAGATGTGTATGTGTATGCGTACATAATTTGACAAAGTTGATTTATTGTGGCAGCTAGCGATAGCACGTTCCCAACTTGGAGAGGAGCACGAAGCTAGCTAGGTGGGTAAACTTTTCGACTATGACACGCAACTCAATTTAAAGTTTTCGAAGCGACGCGTCGCATTGGAGGCAACCGAGGTGGTAATTAGTTATGAACTAGAGCCAGAGCCAGGGCCAGAGCCAGGGCCAGAGCCAGGGCCAGAGCCAGAGCGAGAGTTGAGCTCAATCCGCTGCCAAGTGGCATGTGGTGGGTGCTAGATGGTAGCAACGCTGCAGTTGCCAGCGATGGCTTTCCGTCGTGGAGCTTAACAAGAAAAGTTAGCCATCCCCTCATATGAGGCTGACCAACCGTGGTAAGCATCTGTTAGCAGTTAGGGGATTTGAAAGCGAAGCAGAAAGTGACAGTAAATCGAGACCTTTATTGATTGTTAGCGACAATTTCAATCTGAAAATGAACTATTTTGTGATTTGCTCGGCTATAGCTATGTCTTGGGGCATCCCCTCTGGAATCATTCTGCCTTTGCTCGGGGACCCGTCCTTGTTATTGTCATTGTCATTGCCAATGTCATTGTCATTGTCCAATGTTAGCTCCTTTTGGTTATCATCCAGAGATTCTGGTGAGAGCAGCTCCTCGGCGATGGCTTCTTTGATGCTAGCAAGCCCTTCAAATAGTGTAACTGGAGTGTCTTTAATAGACTTGGGTGGATCAGAGTAAATACGCTCCTTGGCACGCTCCAGAGCACTGCAGCAGCGACGCATTATTTCCTTTAGATCCTGGCGTTCACATTCAGCGCTTAGAGCTTCGAACAGTGTGTCCAAAGAACGGTGTGTGGTCTCCATCTCGATCTCTTGCACCAAGGTGAGATCACGCTGATGCTGCGAGCAATAAATCATATCCCGGTTCAGGGTTGTGGCATCTGTGAGCATTTTATCAATTAGCTGATCAGTCTGATGGTACTCATCTCTTAGCTCCGCGATCATGCATGGCTCCCGTGGCGATGGTGGCGGCGGTGATGGTTCCAAATCCACTTTACGCGGCTTCCTGGCTGTGACAGCAGCACCTCGCTGGGTACCAGGGCTAGCTGAATTGAGAACCTTTGGCTTCTTTACATTGCCAACGGTGATGTTGCTATCGGAAAGACTTTGAATTGTTAAACGATTGCCGCAAGGCTCTACAGTGGACACGCTGCTTAACTGAAGGCGTTTGGCGCGCTCCACGAGATTGGCCAACGCTTGCTCCGCCATCATCTTAACTTGACTCTGGGTATCGCTCATATTGAAGAATGTATCTATGGTATTGTTAGGGATATATACAAAACTTCAATAGCGAATAAAAGATAGATTCGTTTTTACTTTGTTGTATTTGGTTTATATTCCTTTAGATTTTGAACGACTAGATTGTTGAGCAATCTTTATAGAAATTGAATTGCTCAAGTCACTTGCCTTACGACAGTAAGCTCAAAGAGTGCTATTGTATTTAAAGAGCATACACCCAAGGATCAGCTTAACCAACTACACAAATTTCCACTTCAACACCTTCCCGCGCCATAGAGAGCAATCACTAAGTCTCACTCTAAGTCCAATCTAAGTCCTTTACACACCTGCCTCAAATCTAATGAAAATCTCCGCACATTGCGTTGTTGCTTTAAATTTGAATTTACGACACTACGATAATGGGATTACGACACGTCTCATATCCTGTAACCATTATGAGTCGATGAAGGCCTGCTTCCATTCCTTGGATCTTTCCGACATTAAAACAATTGTATAACGCTTAGATTTCCGAAAATCAATTTAAATCGCACCGGAAAGTTTAAGTTGCCCAAAGCTGTGTTTCGAAATTATCCGTTCAAAGAAGAAGATGGGGAAGTGCATTTCTAAAAAATCTCTCAAAGAAATATCAATTAATATTTCTCACTGTAGGAAATGGGCATCTCCCGAATTCGTTCTGGCACAAATCCTTGAATGATCGCGATAAATATCCAAACATTGAAGGTTATACATATATGGAAGTTAGAGATTCATATTCAATTTTTTTAGAATATTCCCAAAACTATGAAAAGAGTTACTTGCAAGGATGTACAGTCGAGGCACAAATCGAAATTATAATAATAACAAATAATAAGCCCTTCTACCCTTTGGGTACCGGGTCTAATAAGAAATAAAAAAAAGAAATTTAAATACTTTCGGGACTTGAACGCATGTTGCTTGGGTTGGTGGTGGCTGCTATATCCACCGCTTTGTTCTTCATTTCAATATATCTGTGATTATAATTCGAGTGCAGTCAAAATTGGGACACTATTTATATTAATATAAGGCATTATCAAAGACATTAACTATTATCTGTAAGATTGTCTGAGTGAGATAAATAAAAGAGTTTGCGATACTTAGGGTTGTCTTTCAAGCGATTGTTCCTATGGCAGATTCTTGCATGAAAAAGTCGGACCTCTAACTGATGTATCAGCTGAATTAATTAAGAAGATAGACATTTAAAGGGTCAACAATGTAATTTCCAGGAATTAAGCTTTCCAGCAAGCTACTTTCAGCAAGAAAGTTCAGCTTGAAGTGTTTTAATTATTAAGTACGCAATACACAATACAATGAAAGATAATAGAAGTAACGGTAACACCAAATGGATTTGAATAACAAACAAACAAAAGAATAACAAAATCATTCTGCATTCATCAAAAATGTACTTATAATATTACAAAAGAAACACAAGCAATAATTTGTATGAAGTACCTGTGACTACTATGTACAGAATGAACCATCCACAAGCACGGGTAATGCCGGGCCTTACTGCATTCAAATTAGCTAACTTTGCTTTTAACTGCACATTCGCTGAGCGAGAGGCGTTTAACTTTGTGTATGTGAGCGACAGAGTAAGCGAAAGAACTGACTCGCGATCACGAACCGTTACTTGGATTTGAAATCAGCTATAATAAGCTAAAAATAAAGTAAAACATACCAAAAGAAACAGTCGACAGTATAATACCCTGTACAGGTTTCTATAATAAAAGTATTTTGATAATAAGTACTTTGATTATAATAGAAGCAAGTACATAACAGGTGTTTAAAGAATACCATTTTCAAACTCTCATTTAGCATATGAATTCTTTGCATGCTTATAGCTTGAAACTTTTGCATATGGTTACATACTCCATTAAAAGCTGAGTGTTACGTCACTTCATTTACGTCTGCACATGTGCTACCCGCAACGCACAACGATTCAATGGAACAATTACTTATATTTCATTTCTAATTATCTTTCTTATTTATAAACCGATCTTGATGAAACTTTCAGCATTCCTTCTATATAATATTGTTTACGCATTTGCTAATTTAGTGTCTACGTTGAGAAATGTGCCCACAATTAGTTTCCAAAATTTAAGATCGGCGTACGGTATACAGGAACCTTTATGCCAAATTTGGTATCTCTAGCTCTTATAGTTTCCGAGATCGACGCGTTCAAACAGACGGATGGACGGACAGGCAGACGGACTTGGTCAATCGACTCGGCTGTTGATACTGGGTATACAGGGTATAAAAATGCTGATAAGCAAGGTATATCCAAATGCAAAAAAACACATAAAATCCTTAGGTTTTTATTTATATTAAATTGGTTAATAAGCCATCGTTGTCATCGTTTTCCTCTTCACTTAAATAGCTATCATTTGTTTGAATGAGGCTAAGATATTATTGTGGCAAGTTGTAAGTGTGGCAACATTCACCATGCGTGCGCAATCCATATCTACGGAATTATAATAAAATAAATTTAAAGATCCTGTGTTTTCCAACTCTTTGCAGGGAAACATATTTTATTCGATTGAACTATTGAGCCCATTCCTGATATGTTTGTGGGACGCCGCATGCTGTTTTAAATCGAACAATTTTTCTGCTATTTTAGATTTGCAATAGCAGCAGTATGCTCTTCTTGACACCATTGATTAGAAAACAATTTCACGATGATGAGAATAAAGTTCATGTAGCAATCGGCAAAAAAGAACAAGTTACGATTATTTTAAATTTTTAAAATTTTAATGTTTTAAAATATTTCGTTTATGTCACAAATACATTTATTGCAAGAATAGGCTATTTGAACTTTTATAACTTAAATATGCTAGATTTCAGGCTATAAGCTATTTGCAAAATTTTGTCTAGCCTGAAATAAGCTAATCTGGCATCACTGCAGGCGAGAGAGTAAGAGCGTAAGTGAAATAAAACGACGCTGGCTATCAACGTACATACATATATATATATATATATATATATATATATATAGAGAGAGAGAGAGAGAGAGCCTCGGATTATCCTGATTTTTGCAAAAGAACGAAACTACTTTGATAATTTGAGCTGTGCAAATGTGCAGAGTTTTATATAAATAGATTAATATGCTATAATATACATAGGTTTTACAAGGTAACCCGTATGCTGCCAGCGTAAGTTCACTGAAAGCTCAATATGAAATATGAATGAAAGGCAAAACAAAGAAGAACAAGCAGTGCAAAAGCGGAGAGTGAGTTGCGAGAGTGAGTGAGATGCGTGAGTTACAGAGCTGCTTCCTCGTTCTGCTTTTCACCAAGAATCATATATTCAAGAGTCACTTTCTTGTGTCTGTTTGTTCAGTTAATGTAACTTGGTAAATGTACAGTTTGTAAGGCCAGCTCTAATCTTACATTACCACAACTTTATTATACCCACTTTACACATTCTTAATGGGTACAGGGTATAATAAATTTAAGTGAGCCACAAAGCAAACAAGTTAGATAAATAATTTGAGCAGAAAATAAAAAGGAGTTGACTTAAGTAAAATAAGGATCGACTGGGATGTAGTGCTCGCATAGACAAATAAAACAATGGGTTTACTGGGCAGCAGGTAGATTCCTGCTGACTCTGCACCTCCTGCCAATGGATGCGAGTGCTTAAATTTTCTTAAGTTCAATTCCTTTGTCCTTTAGCTACGCAGTTGTTTAGCACATTAATCCACTCAAACAACTACCAAACGCATATACACACACACACACACACACACAAGGAGATGGCTATGGCTATGAGAGATGGGAGATGGGAGACGGGGGATAGTGGGTGGGGTCGAGGGTGTGCCTCAGTGGGATGATGGCATCTTTATATCCTTGCGTTGGAGTTGTCAGCTGTTTTATGGCAAAGTTATGACGTGCCTCATTCAGAGGCTTACAGTCGCCCAAAAAATATCTACGACAACGTTGCCAAGGTAAAGAGCAGCAAGCCGAGCCACATCGAGCACCAAGAAGCAGCAACCAGGAACCAAGAGAAGATGGCGAGAGATGTGAGACGCCAGCTAAAGAAAAGAAAACTTTTATGCGACTCTCTCCTGGCGTACAGGCAACTTTTGCCTTTTATGTCCTTGTCGTTGTCGGCAGCTATCAGTTAGGGAGCTACCATGTGTATGGGTGTGTATGGGTGTGTGTGTGTGTGTGTGTGTGTGCGGGCGCGCTTATGGCGTTTTGTGTGACATTTATTGTTATTTAACTGTGACAAACTTTAAGGATAAGCATGCATAGACTTGTGTAGTCGTGTCTACCTCAACAGGCGCCAGACTTCACAATTTCCATGTATGTAAGTCGCCTCAATGGCGAGGTTACGCCCGGCTCCTGGTAGGCAGCTTGCCAGGCCCTCCTCCCGTTACTCCCTATCTAACTACTCTTTCTTAGCATACTGACAACTGAATTCGAAAGTCAACATAAAATACACGTATTGCGTCGTCTTTATTGTCCCACAAAAAATGTATGAAGCGAAATTGAAATCAAAACTATATATGAACTGATGCAATGGACGCAATAAAATATTTATAACACGTTCAATAAGATTCAATTTAGGCGGTACAGCCTGGAGGGATCCTTAGAGGCCTTACTTTAACTCTTTCTCTTTCTCTTACTCTTACTCTTACTCTTACTCTTACTCTTACTCTTACTCTTACTCTTACTCTTACTCTTACTCTTACTCTTACTCTTACTCTTACTCTTACTCTTACTCTTACTCTTACTCTTACTCTTACTCTTACTCTTACTCTTACTCTTACTCTTACTCTTACTCTTACTCTTACTCTTACTCTTACTCTTACTCTTACTCTTACTCTTACTCTTACTCTTACTCTTACTCTTACTCTTACTCTTACTCTTACTCTTACTCTTACTCTTACTCTTACTCTTACTCTTACTCTTACTCTTACTCTTACTCTTACTCTTACTCTTACTCTTACTCTTACTCTTACTCTTACTCTTACTCTTACTCTTACTCTTACTCTTACTCTTACTCTTACTCTTACTCTTACTCTTACTCTTACTCTTACTCTTACTCTTACTCTTACTCTTACTCTTACTCTTACTCTTACTCTTACTCTTACTCTTACTCTTACTCTTACTCTTACTCTTACTCTTACTCTTACTCTTACTCTTACTCTTACTCTTACTCTTACTCTTACTCTTACTCTTACTCTTACTCTTACTCTTACTCTTACTCTTACTCTTACTCTTACTCTTACTCTTACTCTTACTCTTACTCTTACTCTTACTCTTACTCTTACTCTTACTCTTACTCTTACTCTTACTCTTACTCTTACTCTTACTCTTACTCTTACTCTTACTCTTACTCTTACTCTTACTCTTACTCTTACTCTTACTCTTACTCTTACTCTTACTCTTACTCTTACTCTTACTCTTACTCTTACTCTTACTCTTACTCTTACTCTTACTCTTACTCTTACTCTTACTCTTACTCTTACTCTTACTCTTACTCTTACTCTTACTCTTACTCTTACTCTTACTCTTACTCTTACTCTTACTCTTACTCTTACTCTTACTCTTACTCTTACTCTTACTCTTACTCTTACTCTTACTCTTACTCTTACTCTTACTCTTACTCTTACTCTTACTCTTACTCTTACTCTTACTCTTACTCTTACTCTTACTCTTACTCTTACTCTTACTCTTACTCTTACTCTTACTCTTACTCTTACTCTTACTCTTACTCTTACTCTTACTCTTACTCTTACTCTTACTCTTACTCTTACTCTTACTCTTACTCTTACTCTTACTCTTACTCTTACTCTTACTCTTACTCTTACTCTTACTCTTACTCTTACTCTTACTCTTACTCTTACTCTTACTCTTACTCTTACTCTTACTCTTACTCTTACTCTTACTCTTACTCTTACTCTTACTCTTACTCTTACTCTTACTCTTACTCTTACTCTTACTCTTACTCTTACTCTTACTCTTACTCTTACTCTTACTCTTACTCTTACTCTTACTCTTACTCTTACTCTTACTCTTACTCTTACTCTTACTCTTACTCTTACTCTTACTCTTACTCTTACTCTTACTCTTACTCTTACTCTTACTCTTACTCTTACTCTTACTCTTACTCTTACTCTTACTCTTACTCTTACTCTTACTCTTACTCTTACTCTTACTCTTACTCTTACTCTTACTCTTACTCTTACTCTTACTCTTACTCTTACTCTTACTCTTACTCTTACTCTTACTCTTACTCTTACTCTTACTCTTACTCTTACTCTTACTCTTACTCTTACTCTTACTCTTACTCTTACTCTTACTCTTACTCTTACTCTTACTCTTACTCTTACTCTTACTCTTACTCTTACTCTTACTCTTACTCTTACTCTTACTCTTACTCTTACTCTTACTCTTACTCTTACTCTTACTCTTACTCTTACTCTTACTCTTACTCTTACTCTTACTCTTACTCTTACTCTTACTCTTACTCTTACTCTTACTCTTACTCTTACTCTTACTCTTACTCTTACTCTTACTCTTACTCTTACTCTTACTCTTACTCTTACTCTTACTCTTACTCTTACTCTTACTCTTACTCTTACTCTTACTCTTACTCTTACTCTTACTCTTACTCTTACTCTTACTCTTACTCTTACTCTTACTCTTACTCTTACTCTTACTCTTACTCTTACTCTTACTCTTACTCTTACTCTTACTCTTACTCTTACTCTTACTCTTACTCTTACTCTTACTCTTACTCTTACTCTTACTCTTACTCTTACTCTTACTCTTACTCTAACTTATACTGCAACTAATTGTAACTGTCATATTTCTTTCTGTTATATTCTGTTATATTTCACCATCTGTTGGCAGAAGAATGAACAAATTAACAGATAGTTTTATATGAGTAGTTGGGCGTAGGGCGTGGCACTAATGCTTTCCGCAATTCGCACCTTGTTGCGGCAACATGGACAACATGGCGGTAAATCAAAGCCAGGATGCCAAATGAAAAACAGCAGTCATAACCTGCCTCTACCTATTCACAGGATGACATTGCCATCCCCATCTCCCAGGGCGGCAGGGATGGAAAGGGAGATATGTCGTCAGCTCAGTGCACTGAATGCTAAAAGCTGATGGCGGCAACAGTGGTAGTGGCAGTGGCGGGGGCGGTGGCAGTGGAAGCGTTAGCGGATGCGCAGCATTTGAGCATTTGCACATTTCCGGCATTGTTCACTCAGCCCATGCATAATCGATTAACTGGTGCCCATAAACATGACCGTAAAATGTGCAAATGCGCGGTTGCACCACACTGACAACGGTTCTGACTTCAGAATTGAGTCGATGGGTTGGTGGGCTGGTGGGTCGGTGGGTCGATGAGTCGCCAGGCTGGCTACATGCATAAATGCAAATGCTATGGCAATACATATGCAAATATCACTTCACCCACTGCTTAAAAACAACAACAACAACAACAACAGAATCCCCACAAGGCGACGGAACGGCTATTAGACAATGTCTGGCATATGTGTATGTGGGTGTGTGTGTGTGTGCGTGTGAGTGTGAGTATGCGTGTGTGGATAAATGCCACACTGTTGTGACAACTAGTCCATGAACTAATTGCAAAATGTTGCCCTGTAAAGTTCTAAATCTACAAATTGTGTGTGAGGTTGCGTCTGCAAGAGAGTTAAGTTGTTTGATTCCAATTTTTAGATCTCAGACAGGCTAACACTTATTGGTCTCTCTTTCACTTCCTGTGTATATATCTCTTCTAGCTATCTCTCGTTATGCATACATATATGTAGATCACTGCTCTATATCTTTCCGTTGGATTTACTTCTGATCTGAAAAGTGTGTAACAGCTTAAAGAATCATTTAATTAGAACTTCTTGCTCTCAATATCTCTTTCTTTTTACTTATTTATCTATATATCTCCCTCTCTCTCTCTCTCTCTCTCTCTCAACATCGCTGTCTTCACATCTGTGAGTTAGCTTTCTCTTCTATTACTTACTAATAATTGTTAACTATTTATTACTATCTTATCGTGTTGGGTGTTAAGTTTTGGTGGTTGGCTTAGATAAAGTACTAGGTATACTATATGGGCTTTTAAGATCACAATTGTTTGGTAAATCATGATTAATCGTGACACGAACACGCACATATCTAGAAGCAATATGTTTTTCCATTATCAGACTGTTATGACATTGATTCAGCTTTTATACTACATATAAAAACAAGAAATAAAGAAGATAAGTCATATGGGACCAACAATAGAGATTGTACTTCAGGCATAGCTTTTAATGGAGGCTTCTGAACTGAAGTCGTGTTGCCTGTAGCCGTCCTACTGTTCCATTCTGTTCCGTTCCATATGCTGAATGGATGATAGCGGGCGAGTCTTCTCATCCTGCAGAACTTTCGCTGGCCAGGTTGCCAAATTGATTCAGCTGAAATACTTATACTTTTACTATTATGAATAAATGCAATTTGCCGTGCTGAATCGTGACACGCCCACGCCCATCTCTAGTAAGTCTCAATATATATTCATTCGCAAGCTCAAATTAGATAAATAGCGCAGATATACAGATACTTCTAAATATATTGCTAGATAATGTTTTTTATAATTCTAATATATAAGTTAGATATGTTTATCACCAAATTATGTTCAGTCGTGCTGAATCGTGACACGAAGATGCCCATCTCTAGCAAGTATATTGTTTGAACTTATGTATTCATGTTTCTATGTTGACTGGTGTTCGTGATGCGTGAATGGGTGGTTGAGTGGTGTTAAACAGCAGCCCAGCAGCAAGCCTGAAAAGGGACGGGACGGACCGTAATGGAATGGTAAAGTTGGCCCCGAAAATGTTGAGGCGCATAACTTTTGGCCATATTTATGCCGGCGAAAATTGAAAAGCGACGCAGCTGCAGCAGCTGAAAACCGAAATCTGAATTCTGAAATCAGAAATCTGAGATAAAAGTGTTGTACACGAGGTAAATACGAGCATTGCGACTTACGACAAGCGTTAGCGGGGGGATGGGTTGAAGCTGTAAAACTTTTGAATACAATATAATGGTTACGCTCTCCCTGTTAACCAGCAAGTCCTTAGCCAACTGACGACCGCCTGACTCCCCCCCGCCAAGCTATTATTTGATTTCCATGAAATGTATTGAAATTATTTCATAAGCACATGGGCGTTGGATGACAACAGCAGGCAATGCCGGGGCAAAAGTTGATCCTGCGAACTTCAGCCTTAACTTATGGCAGCCTTTTAGCTTATTGTTCCAGCTGCTGAGCACTGTGTGGGCTGTAAATGATTTTAGCAGTGAGTTCTCAAAATCACTTTTCCGATCATATTCAAAAAAAAAAAAGTAAGAATGCTGTAGATGAGGGTGCTCGACTGCGAGATACCCTGTGACCACAACTGCTATATACATATGTCACTCCGTGCTGCGTCTTCCTCCCTTCAAACTGATATTTTTACCAATGCTATATATTCTATGTTTATTATCGGATGGTTATGATATTTTGAGGATACATAAAGAGAGCATGGTTTTTATCATGTATTAAGATTCAAGACTTTAACTTTATTGATTATATTTTCTTCGAATTCCGAGTGAAAACAAACTTGATTTGCGGTTGGCTTAAAGAAACGTACATACTATATTTGGAGTCTTTAATTTGTATATGCTGATATGTAGTATATACTACAGTTAATCAAATTGCAAGAGCAATATTTAAACTAAAGATTAGTGAATTGAAACATACAATGGAAAGGGTAGACCAAATATGTCCTGAAAATCTTTTCACAATCGGATCTTTAATTCGAATGTTAATCAAGAAACAAATTTACTTACGACCGGGTCATATAAGGAGGAAAAGAAGAAGAGGTACGTATGTATTTATGTAGGTATGCTTAACTTGATTTGATGTTGAACATAACTTAGTTACTTGCAGAATAAGTACAGGGTCTCGACTGTAGTCGACTGTAACCTTTTCTAGTAGTTTTAGGATACTTTAGGAACAACTCTCGCTTATGCACAAATATGTGCTCATGAGTGTACACATACATACATATGTGTGTACATATGTTTTATTTGACATTAGTCGACATCGTGCACAATCAGCTTGTGGCTTTCACAGCAAAACCGCAAACTATGAGGGGCATTATAATAAGCAACAGTACAGGCAACATCAACAGCAATAGCAGTAACAACATCAGCAACAAACATCAGCGACAACATCAACATCAACAACAACATCAACAACAAGAACAACATCAACAGCAACAGCAACAACAAATCACAATGGCGGCAATGACAATGTGGTAAAAGTTTGTTTTAGTATTTTACTTAACATACATGTGTTTGTCCCTTACACACATAAGTCCAGATGGTTAAGAGTTTGCAAGATTTGTGACTGTTAGACTTGTCACTCCCCTACCCTCCACAACCATCCATGAAGATCGTCAAACCATCTGCGTTTATCCAACTGAGAAGTGCCCTTCTATCTGCAGCAGGCAGCAAAATGTTTGTCAAACTGCCAAAATGTCTGCCGCCTGACTGACGGACGTTGGGACATTGGACTCTGGACGTGGAGCGGGATTTTGGATGTTGGGACGTCGGTCGCATCACTGGCCGAGCGTCAAAGGGATTTGCAATTCACGTACATAAACAATGACAACCAACAACAGCAGCAGCAGCAGCACCAGGAGCAGCAGCAGCATCAGGCAACAGGCATGTGGCAGGGGACACGGGGCACGGGGCACGGGTCATGAGGCATCATTCAGTGTGCAGCTAACAGCAGGCGGCAATGCAGATGCCAAAGCCATCGGCCAACTTGCAATGCAAATGGAGTTTATTTATGGCTATGCGCAATATTTGTGTGCGTGTGTATGTGTGCGTGTGTGTAAGTGCGTGTGTATGTGCGAGTATGTGCGTTATTGTGGGAGTGCTGTGTAAGTACATTCATGGGCTCAACATACTCTAAGAAAAACTAGCTAACGACATGATACCGAAGAACTAATATCCTTGTAGATCGGTCTATGCAGTTTTTCCAAAGAAAGCGCCATATTAACTGCAATCTTAACGATTTTATAGAGTTACAATCGTAATCGAATAAATAAAAATATGTTAAGTAAACAAATGACAACACTAGAGTTGAGTTGAGAGAAAACAAGAGCTGATCGTTCCTTATGCATCCAGAATAAGACTTATATAACTTATATTTATAGAGTTATCGATAATAAAAGTGAGCTTTAAAGGCTCAGAAGAGTTTCCAGCACAGAGCTCTAGCTGAAATGAATATACCCTTTGCAAGAGTATTGCGAGTACTACAAAGGGAGTTGTATGTACTCAATTGTTGTGGCTCGGGAGTATACGACAACAATGTTATGCTGTAGCTCAAGATCGAGAGTTTCTACAATAGTTCTATTAACTACTATGAACCACTACAAGATTATCCTGCAATCTTTTCTTTTCTGTGCAGATTATGTATTTCTATCAATTAGATATGTTACCTTTTGCTTTCACATCTCTTCTATGTCTACAGTCTTACTATGTTGGTATGTCCAGCTGAAGCAATTCCTATTTGTACAGGGTATACAAAACGAACGCAGTGAAGCGCCTGACGCTTTGTACTCGTAGAAGTGCAAATTAGGAAAAATCTCTTCGTGTTGGAATGCAAATGGTACAGAATGGAGCAGCGAGTAGTAAACAGGGCTCATAACGTCACTTTTGTGGTCCTATTTATTTTAAGCTTCTCCGCATATGGCCTTTGTTGTTTAATACTGCAAATTTTCGAACCAGCGAAATACATGAGTAAGTACTCTGTACATATACATACATACATACATATGTATGTGAATGTGCACGTTCCTCTTTGACAGTTAAAGGCTGCGGTTAAAGTTAGTTTATTAACCAAAAGTTGACTTTGAACCACAGACCCGTTGAATTACAAAGAGCCATGAACAATGAAAGAATCATTTATTACATTATGAAATAACTCGCATCTCTAGTTCGTATTCTTAAATATATTTTTGTTATGTATGACCTGGTTAGTCGCTTGATTAGATTCGCGAGTCGCATAACTTAGGATTGTTCACCCATTCCGCCTGCAGTTCGGATGTGGAATTGGAAATGAAACCACGCATTGTGCTTCAATCATCTGCCTGATGCAAGTGTTTCTCATTTGTAATGTTGTAACGATGCGTCCACGTTCACATCCACATGCATGACGATGGCATTGTTGGCAGCACTAGGAGCAAAGTCCTGGCGCGTACAGTACAGCTTCAGGACAAGTCCCATTGGCGATGTGCATGCAAACACGTTTCTGATTAGAAATCATCCGAAATGACAGCATGAAAAGTCAACTGAATGGAAAGAAAGTTGTACTCGACTGCAAGACACCCCGTGTGACAGCATGAAAAGTCAGCTAAATGAAAGAAATGGCTTATCCGACTAATAGACACCTTGCATAACAGCATGGAAATCAAATGAATGAAATTAATATTATACTCGACTGCAAGACACCCTGTATGAAAGCATGAAAAGTCAACTGAATGGAAAGAAAGTTGTACTCGACTGCAAGACACCCCGTGTGACAGCATGAAAAGTCAATTGAATGAAATAAATGTTGTACTCGACTGCAAGACACCCCGTGTGACAGCATGAAAAGTCAGCTAAATGAAAGAAATGGCTATCCGACTAATAGACAACCTGCATGACATCATGAAAAGTCAACTGAATTAAATGAATATTATACTCGACTGACAGACACCCTGTATGAAAGCATGAAAAGTCAACGAATGGAAAGAAAGTTGTACTCGACTGCAAAGCACCCTGTATGACAGCGCGAAAAGTCAATTGAATGAAATGAATGTTGTACTCGACTGCAAGACACCCCGTGTGACAGCATGAAAAGTAAGCTAAATGAAAGAAATGGCTTATCCGACTAATAGACAACCTGCATAACATCATGGAAATCAACTGAATAAAATGAATATTATACTCGACTGACAGACACCCTGTATGAAAGCATGAAAAGTCAACTGAATGGAAAGAAAGTTGTACTCGACTGTAAAACATCCTGTATGACAGCGTGAAAAGTCAACTGAATGAAATTATTGTTGTACTCGACTGCAAGATACCCTGTATGACAGCATGAAAAGTCAACTGAATGAAATGAATGTTGTACTCGACTGCAAGACACCCTGTATGACAGCATGAAAAGTCAAATAAATGAAAGAAATGGTTTATCCAACTAATAGACACCCTGCATAACATCATGGAAATCAACTGAATGAAATGAATTTTGTACTCAACTACAATACATCCTGTATGAAAGCATCAAAAGTCAATTTAATGGAGAGAAAGTTGTACTCGACTGGAAGACACCCGGCATGACATCATGAAAAGTCAACTGAATAAAAGAAATGGGTTATCCGACTAATAGACACCCTGCATGACGTCATGAAAAGTCAACTGAATGACATGAATGTTGTACTCGACTGTAAAACATCCTGTATGACAGCGTGAAAAGTCAACTGAATGAAATTATTGTTGTACTCGACTGCAAGATACCCTGTATGACAGCATGAAAAGTCAACTGAATGAAATGAATGTTGTACTCGACTGCAAGACACCCTGTATGACAGCATGAAAAGTCAAATAAATGAAAGAAATGGTTTATCCAACTAATAGACACCCTGCATAACATCATGGAAATCAACTGAATGAAATGAATTTTGTATTCAACTACAATACATCCTGTATGAAAGCATCAAAAGTCAATTTAATGGAGAGAAAGTTGTACTCGACTGGAAGACACCCGGCATGACATCATGAAAAGTCAACTGAATAAAAGAAATGGGTTATCCGACTAATAGACACCCTGCATGACGTCATGAAAAGTCAACTGAATGACATGAATGTTGTACTCGACTGCAAGATACCCTGTATGACGTCATGAAAAGTCAACTGAATGAAATGAATGTTGTACTCGACTGCAAGACACCCTGTTTGACAGCGTGAAAAGTCAAATAAATGGTTTATCCGACTAATAGACACCCTGCATAACAGTATTGATATCAACTGAATGAAATTAATTTTGTACTCGACTACAATACACCCTGTATGACAGCATGCAAAGTTAACCAAATTAATGCAATGCTTACTCGTCTGGCATGAAATGCCAGTGGAATGAAGTTAAGGTTGTTCTCGACTACAAGACACCCTGTTTCACAGCATGAAAAGTAAGCCGAATGAAAGTAATGAATGATATAATCGACTACCATATAACAGCACCAAAATCAACTGAATGAAAGCAATATTTTACTCGTCTCCAAGACAAATTGTTTGATACATTTGATCTGATTAGGTTTTCCTTGGATCACTTTTCAACTTAATCTTTTAGATAACTTATAAAATAAATAATTTGCTTACTTATAACTAACTAATACTTTTGTTGAATTCTTTTAGTTGACGTAAAATAATAAACTGATTTTTTTTTTTAAATCAAACTTTCTAGGGTAAACTAGCTCTTATAGT
Organism: Drosophila funebris; assembly: GCA_018901825.1. Classification (NCBI taxonomy): domain Eukaryota; kingdom Metazoa; phylum Arthropoda; class Insecta; order Diptera; family Drosophilidae; genus Drosophila; species Drosophila funebris. Next base: position 2,352,539 of record JAEIFK010000675.1, on the reverse strand, counting down.
CTCTGAGATCTAGATGTTCTTACGGATGGACATGCAGACAGACGGACATGGCTATATCGTCTCGGCTGTTGATGCTGAACAAGAATAAAAATATACTTTATAGGGTCGGAGATGACTCCTTCTGCCTGTTGCGCACATTTCGCTTTCGCCAAACTTAATAGACTATGTACTTTTTTAAAGTACTGAGTCTAACAAAAGTATAGATAAAAGGACTCTTAAAGCAATAAAGGAATGCCCACTAATGGAGAGGTCTACCGGTACACAAACTGCCCTAATACATTCATATTAGCATATGTACTATATAAAAATAAAGGTTAAAGTAAATTATTTGAGCATTTCTGTGTCTTGATTGCCCCCTGTTTGCCCGAAGTTTTTTTTTTTTTTTTGGCTAAGTACACAAGTATTTATATGCCTTATTACTGTCGAAAGTTGTTTGGGCGATGGCTCTGATGCTAATCATTGACATAACGGCTTGGTTCTTGTTGCTGTAAATGGGGGAAAATTTATGCAACAGCTTTTGCAGCTGGCATCAAAAAGCTTAATCAACTTGTCCTAAATTGTGAAAAAATTAAATTTTTCCTGGCAAATCGCATAATAAATGCGAGAGAGCAGAAGATATAAAAATTTCAATTTTTGAAATGCAAATGGAATACAAATATTTGCATAAACACGAACAGCTCAGAAGCAGAATGGAAAGCACAGAACAGCCATCTGCCAGTTCCCTTGCTTTAGGAATTTGTAGCAAGAATTAGTGCAAAATATTGCGGCAAAAAGATAATACAATTATGCCATACCCTGTAGATAATTTAAAAACGAAACCTGAAGCAGTGGTTTAGTCCCAAAAAGCGGCAGAAATTGATATAAAACCCTTTATTCAGTCTGATACGACTACCAATCAGACATAGATGATGTATCAATCTATAGACCCAGAAATGCTAAGAAGGTATTCGAAATGGAAGTGCAATTAAAGTTGTAAGTTTGAGCAGAGATTAGCGTAATTTTATTAATTTTTAATTATAAATTTGAGGCAATTATCTCATTCACTTATTGGCTGCAATTAGAGGCAGAAAGCAGAATCCCCTTGATAGATGGGTCTCAGTTGATCGCCACAAAAAAACTACTTAGATGCGATTGTAGAGTGGATTAGTCAGCGTTATATCACAATTAAAAGATGTTTGACCCAAATCGGGTAGCCCACTGCACCTGCACTCCACTTTACCTATCCTCTCCACAACATAAACATTAGAGATCCTTCAAAACGCTTGCAAGCGGCGCTAATCAATGTCAAAATATGCGGGCAAAGCGGTTGGAGTTGATTGAAGAATAGTGATGGGGTCACCATGGATGGCAACTGCTGAGTGGTGGTTGGTGGTTGGTGGTTGCTGACTGGTGGCTGGCGGCTGGTGGCTGGTGACTGGTGGCTGGTGACTGGTCGCTCGACTTCAATCAATATGGAAAATAAGAACGTGATTCATATTCAGTACGCACAACGTTGTCGTCGAACCATTAAAAGGTAGAAATGAAATGAATTGAAATGAGCAGCAGCTAGTATATTTATAACAGAAGGAGGAAGAGCGAGTCTGGAGAAGGAAATTAGGTACAAGCGTTGTTTATGGGGCTTGGGCTTGGGCTTGGGGATGGTATTCGGTTATTTAAATTATGCCCGACTGCTGTTGAGAGGGAGCAGACACAAGAGCGCCAAGGACCTAGGCCTATGCCGTAGTCCTACGTAAAATTCCACGACTCTATGGGTATTTGTGGAGCAATCGGGAAATACACAAACAAAAACATTTTGTTATCTCAATTTATATCTGCGAATAAATTAACAATAAATTCGCAAATAATGATACAACGCTCGCTGTTCCAGCAAGCAAGTTGCAATGATTTGTTGCGCCACTTAAAAGTGAACGCATTTTAAGTATCTGATGATTACCCTGAAGCTGCTATGCTCCATTTGTCATGACAGACTAGGAGGTTTCCATTATTGAGTCAGATATAAAATATATGAAATATGACTGTACTGACTTCACTGAAGAAGAGCATTAATACCTTTATCCTCATTTAGCCTCCTTGGTTACATTAGACTACCCTAAGATTGGTGTCTTGATAATTGAAATACTCGCACTATGAGTATAAACTTTAAGGCATCCTCTTGTCCTCCATGTTCACTTATAGTGTCTTCATCATTTCATTTTGTACATTTCAATATATACTCTCACACTCATCGTCAAAATGTTAATTCGGAACGTGAACGCAGAGCGTCGGATGAAAGGACAATTTGCTTGTCGGCCCTTAGTTTAGTGTTGCCAAGTTCGGGCATATAATAGTTGAAACTGGTTCCAGCTGCGCTGATTGTATAATTTTTGAATATATATTCCTTGCAGCTATGACAAAGTACAGGATATTAGTTAAAATGACGAAAGAATCTGTGTTGAATTTTGCATAATAAGTGAATAATTCAATTCCACTTGGGATTGTATTTAGCTGGAAAGGCTCGGACTCGAGGCTAATTTTGAGCAGAGCTCATTGTTAGTTTGGTTAATGCGCCATGTCAATCTCAATCTCAATAGCAATCTCAATCTTCATCACAAACTCCAACTCAAATGCAAACGCAAACGCAAACTCAAACTCAAGCGAACACTGTGAGAGTATCCGTATCCGTGTTCGCTGTGTCTGCCTGACAGTATCCTTGGACGTTTTCAGTGACAGCCTCGCAGGATTTACCATTTGTATCCTACGCACGTCTTGCTGCCAACAAATCACGCACGTTAACACCTCCGAGGCACAAGGCGAAAGTCAGAGACATAGCAGAGAATGAGCGGGTGAGTTGGCACTCCGACTGGCCAATGGGCCGGAGGTTGGCCATGCCCACAATTGACAGACTGGAGACGACAGACGGATCTGGGTGTCTATGACAGCAGCGTCTACATCAGCGTCAACATTGGCGTCTGTCCCTCGACGAGGCGTCGTTGAAAGTTTTTCGCTGTTGTGTGCTGTTTTCAGCAACCGCACGTAGCATGCAACGCTTAATTAAGCCACCATTAAACTGTGTCGCATCCGCCCCACCAATGCATCAACAGCAGGAGCAGCAGCCGCAGCAGGAGCAGGAGCAGAAACAGGAGCAGCAGGAGCAGGAGTAGCAGTAGGAGCAGCAGCCACCATTACGTGCGTGTGCAGATGCGTGGCAACAACAACTGCCACAGAAGCAGCAGCAACAACAACAGTTCGTAATTGCAACGGCAACTGATTGATAATGTCGGGTTGGCCGCAAATGTGCATATCTGTGGACAGTTACGTCTCGTCGGCGGCTGAATGTGATTTGTGGCAAGTTGGTTTTACCCTGTTTCTGCCTCTAGCAGGGGAGTCTGTGGTGCAGCCAGGCGTAATGCTTAGCAGGCAGTTCAACTACATACATATGTACATATGTATGTATGCACTTATGTATGTACATATATCGAAAACATTTGCAATGAAAATACAATTGCAGAGTTGCCACCTCGCACAATTGTTGGTATGACCACCTCATTCTTTGGTATTACAAACTTTTTTTGCAGTCTAACTTTTAGATTAATATTTCAAATTAGCGCGTGCTTAATTTAAATAATAATAAATTAAAATGTTAACAATCAGCCGTAACTGTAGTCTGTAGCTGTAGTCTGTGGAAAGCTAACGAGTGCGATTCAAAGCAGAATTGATCTAATTAACTGCTCTCTCTCTCGAGAGAGTGAAGTTAAAGTCTGTTGGAAAATTAATCTCTAACTGGAGTATTGCTCAGCTTTAGTTAGCGTGTAACAAAAGTAATGAGAGTCATACTCTTTTTATGACAAACTTTAGTTGTAGGATTGTAATTATTTGTAACTTCTGTAATATATGAATTCTCAGCATTCATTTAACAAATTCCATTGACAAATGCCTTTGGCAATTGAAAATAGTTTGTGCACATGTTTGTACAAGCACGGATAATGCCGGGCTTCATCAATGATTGCTTCGAGGTGCAAATTTGCAGAGCGAAAGCAACCATCGTGAGCGAGCGTCGTATAAATGCGTGAGAGAGAGAGAGAGAGTGAGAGAGTAAACGAAAGAACAGACGGTCGATCACGACAATGGCTCTTGTTCAACGCATGTGCGAATGTTTAGAACCGTTACTTGGAGTTGAGCGTAACACATGAGAGGGAGTAAAAGAGTAAACGAAAGAACAGTTACTCACTCACTACGCATTAAGTAGGAATCTGATTGAGCGTTGTCCGTCTATCTGTCCGTCAGTATGCATGCCCATAGCAGTCAGCTTTTGCGACAGTACACATATTCTATAAAAAACTGAGAATTTGGCAGCGCTGTCATACATCACACTTGACGCCATTATGGGACAAGTCTAAAATTAATGTATACAAAATATTGTGAAAATTAAGCATTTATTTTAATATATGTAATATTTGAAAGAATTTGAGGCTCAGATTTGTGAATATTATGATATTAATATATATAAATATTCTTGAATAAATCTGAGATGTATTGCATAAGTTGTCAGACCAGATTGCTAAGTTTAAAATGTGCGTTCGTTTTGATAGATTGCTACAGATAATTTATCGGCGTTGTATTAATTTTGGGAATTGATGCAGTTAAGTAATTATGTATAATTATCAAAATACTTTTATTATACAGGGTATTATTCTGCCAAGTGTGCTCGACTGTGAAAATAAAGATTGTTCGATTATCGTTTAGTTGGGAACATGACTAAAGACTTCTTACTTGTTAATTCTCTTACTATTCTTTCAGTTATTACACACACGTAGACGGCCACACAAGATTACCCAGTTATCAATGCCAACATCAATTTGGGCTCACGACAAAACCAAACTATACAAATATAAAGTGATATTGTTTAAAAAACTCCCAATATTCTGTATAAAGGGTAAATGGGTAGCTTAAGCATTGCCCAATATGTTCTTGTAAATGGTTTACAAACATATGGAACTACACGAACTGAGCTGTTTAGAACACGATTCGGGGATAAATGTGGCCACAAGCAATGCCTCCCCCCCACCCCTCTTACACAGTCTCACTCCTCCATTCCATTTACACTCCCGCATCTTACCCACACCGCGAGCATCCCTCGAAAAGAAACGCCTAACAGCTTGTAAATGCTGAGAAGGAGCATTTGAGTGAGAGCTTCCGGTTCGCTTTTGAGCAGCTTTTAACGAGCTTACGTTTTGTGTACGGCAATAATGATGGGAGAGTGACGTTGCATATTTTAGCTATAAGCAATGCGGAGCGATACAAGGCCAAGGAGGTGAAGCAAATCGGGTCTCGTAATCTACCAAGGGCCACTTCAAGGGGGGCGGGTAAGCAGCAAAGATGCTGCTGCTTTTAATACCCTGTTTGAAATGCGATGAGTAGGACAGAACAACATTAAGTTGACAAATAAAACAGTCAGACAGGCAAAGAGCTGCGTGAAAAGGCAGTAACGTTTATTATGACTATTGTAGGGCATCATTACTTACAACACATAAACTGTCAGCTACTTGAAATAGACGGGTTATACTCAAGTAAGTTACATTACAGTACAGAGTATATGATAGTCGAGTGTTGTTGTCTTCAACATGTCTGCGAAATCCTTAAGCCCATAAGTTGTTGGAGCATTGATGGAAGTTGCATCTGTATTGACTTATGCTCAATACAGGGTATGTCCTAGTCGAGTGTAGCCGATGTACAGCATCGTTACTTGTTGGTACACATTGTGTGCGTTGGCAACACATTGTCTGCCGACTTCAAAAGTAAAATATGTAAAATGTTTTGTTTTCCTTTAGCCTTAACTGTAGCCGCTGCCATTGCTGTTACCGTTACCGTTACCGTTACCAACGCTGGCGAATTACCAAAATGGGCAACAACCGCCGCCGGAATTTCATAATTTCTGCACTCGGCACAAAGCATTTCTGCAGTCGCTACAGCCGTGATGCGGTTTGTGGTCGCTGCTTTGCTCACTGCGCGGAGATGGAGATTGGGGATTTTAGTTGGTGGGCGAGGGGGTGCCAACGGAGGGCTGAAAGCAGTTCGGTTAAAACATACTAATAAAATGGCCAATTTAGCCGCTGCAGCTGCGTCGTTATGTAAGTTAAATTGAAAAGTTCCTTGGCCGCAATTCAGGCCAAAAGCTTAGTCAAGCGCTCAGTCATATAACATTCATACTGCCTCCCAAAAATATATGCTGATTTACCCTGTAACTACTACAGTATTGCACGAGTGCCTACAAGAGGGCTTAGCACAGTGAGAACGAGTGAGAAGAGAGGAATGCTATGTAATCCCCTTTCGAATCAATTGCATTAGATTTTGTTGCATACAAAGCCAGAACTTTGATAGACTTTCCACAATAAGAGTATTTATATAGGAAAAACGTTTAAAAAGGTAAGACTGTTTATTTATTTATTACATATTATGTAGATCATTTGTATATATTAAGTAAATGATAACATTATTTAATAATAAATGTAAATTTGCCTTTGAACTTTTCATAGGGTATCTACAGGAGGACTCTTTGTTGTTGCTTTCTTTATTTTTCTGACTTTTTCCATTTTTAGCCACTGGCATTCAATTAAACTGCGCACTTCTCCGGCTATTAGTACGTAAATACGCAAATACGTAAATACTTCGTGCATAACAAATGCTGGCAGCCATTTGGAGTTGGAGCCGGCTGCTGTAGCTAATTAAATGCCGTACCTCAAGTGCAGTGAGAAAACTTTTTAATTGTTTTGCACGCAAGATGGCGCCACGAGCGCAATTCAACAAGATTTCACAAAAATTGACTACGATGCGATGTTCTAAGTATGCACATACATACATACATATATACCAGCTATAGTCTATAGTCTATAGTCTAAGAGACTAACGGCCCAGGCAACAGCATGAGGATTAAACAAAGCCTGCACTGCGTTTATTGTTATTTCTGCAGTGGCCAACGTCTTTAAGTCCTGGTCGATGTACGAGATGAGAAAAATGTGAATGAAAATATTACTTCGGGATAGCGAGGATGCAATACTCTAACCGAGTTGTTCCTACAGCAGTAACAAGTATATGTATGTATGTACATACATATGTATGTGCTCAACATAGTAAGATTGCAGTTGAGTTTGGTCAGAATTAAAAAATACGAGTATCTTGTTTGAGCTTTAATATCTTTCAAGTAGAGTCACTTCGAATTACATTAAATATTAACTGATATTAAAAGTAGGCAACAGAGTTTTTAGGTTTAATAGCGATGGTTGATTTCTCTTCTAAATTCCGCAGAAAGCAAAATAAATCTAAGATTATTATTACAATAATATATAATAATAATGATAATAGTATAATATTTTTAATAAAATATATAAGCAACTGATTCAATAATAATAATATAGTATAGTTCAAAAAATATATTATTATTCTTCTAATTAAATCAATTGATTGAACTTACAGTTTATGGCAACTCTGCTGAGTGTTAGTTCAGCGATCTGGCAACGCAATATTATTTCATTAGAGCATTAAGTTGGATGCGCTGGGGAATTTGGTAAATTAAAGAGGAATTCACAGAATGATTCCGCAAAAATGGACACAGCATAAAAGTAGTAAATAAAATCGAAAACGATTTGGGCCAAGTTGATTGCAACTATAAATTTAAGCGTGTGTAAGTGTGGGATACACACACACACACACACACACACACACACACACACACACACAGAGCACTACTTACCAGTAGCATGAGTACGAGTAGATACATAAGATACATAATACATTGGCTTGGGACAGAAGTGGGAGTAGCAATACGAATAGGATTGGAAATAGGAATAGGAATAGAAAAGCGTTGCGATTGTTGTCTCTCACTGGCCACAATGCTGGCTCGTACCGTAACATGTGGCATTTACTGGCGTTACATCGCGATATCTATAAGCGCCTCGGCTCAGTTGAGTTTAGCTCTGAACATTCGTTGCGGCTTTCGAGTTGGTTTATTGTCATGTCCTTTGTGGGGGGCACAAAGGACAACAGCGGCAGCATTTGTTAATATCGCTGGCTTAACTAAGTGCCAATGCCTTTTATGTGATTTTCGGCGTATATCCTGCACACACACACACACTCACACACACACACACACACACACACACACACACACACACACACACACACACACACACACACACACACACACGCAAACACACATCATTTTGGGTCCTTCTAAGTTTTCAATGTTTGTGTGCGTAAGTGTGTGTATATGGGAGGACTGTGCGTGTGTGCGTGTGTGTGTGTGTGAGTGTGTGTCCCAGTTCTGGTAAGGTGCTCAAATTACATATGTATTGTAATAGTACTAAAGCGTATTTACTGTCCTTTCTAGTTTAGTTCACACAGGTGTGACAATATGAGCAGTCGGGCCTTGTTTAAGTGTGACCGTATATCTAAGAGGTCAGAGTACGCTGCACATAATACTAGATCTCTGTATTTCAAGCCGTATTTATTTCGCTTTGTAGTAGGTTTTAGCTTGTTTCATCATTGTATCTTATTTCAAATTCAATAAAAACACAAACTCACACACACTCACACATACATTCGTACACCCACTAACACACTGACACATGTACGCACTTCCGAATTGGCGTGGCGTCCACGTGCTGCCACGCCCACTTTAGCGCCCTCTACAGCATACATAGTAAATTGCTTGTCTGGCATTTAATTTGATCTGTTGTTTGATTGTGTGCGTTTCGCTTTAATTGAATTTTATGATGATAAACACACACAGACACACACACACACACACACACAAGCAGGACAGGGAAAGATAATGGCCAGAGCGAGAGACTGAGAGAGTGAGAGAGGCAGAGAGGGAGCCGGAGCTTGAGAGTGAGTGGAATGGAATGGTTCACAATGGCTGCTCGCAACAACAGTTACAACAATGAACAGCTGAACTAGAAAAAGCATTTCGGACACATGTAAGCACTTAAGTTACATATGTATATGTAAAATAAAATTAAGAACCTTGCTTATAACTTACAAATAATCCAAGACACTCACACACACACACACACACGCACACACACACATTTCCACATGCTGTGTGTCTTTTGTTGTGCTCCTTTGTCCGATTCCATTGCATATTATTTAAATTGATTTCGAGAAATCACACATGGGTTGCAGCTGTTGAAAAAGACTTCTTGAGTGTTGACAGATCTCTTCAAAATGCAAAAATTACGATTAAAATGCTATAATTCCTTTAACGATTTAAATATTCAGCAACTGATGCAATTTCGAAATGACATTCAAATTGTGAGGTCTCAGATGGGCATGCACTAATGTTGTGCGGCCAACAAACTGAGTGCAGCCACAAAATCATAGCCACAACTAAATGTACATGCAACTTTACCACATGCAACACAATAGTACATGCAACAACACTATGCATACATACACACATATATATATATATATATATAGTATATATAAATTATTAGAGCCCTATTCCAGCCAAACACAACAGACGACAGTGTCAATGACATTGTTTAACATTATGAAATTTCAACGGGACTGCATTATTAATATAACAATGTAATAAATAATAAATGTGCAGCAAAGCGACAAAATTCCAGTGGGAAAACTAAAATCGCCAAAATACGAAGAACAAAAAATACAAATGTATTAGTTGTGCGCGCACTGCGCGACTAGAAAATACCCTTTACTTGAATCTGAAGTATTGAGAGTATGACATCTGTTTATGAAAAGGTTTCTTCTAAATAACATATTTATCAGTATTTCATAAATCGAGCAATCCCTTTACTCGGATATAGTTATATCACAGTTTATGTAAAGTCTCTTTATTGGGTAAACTGACAGCAAAACCAATGACAACGTTTATTGCTAAAGGCCCACTTCAAAATTGCATTTAGCTCTCGTTCTAAATGAGTTTAGCAATTATTCCGAATGGTTAACGCTCAAGTTACGTCTATTTTTACGCTTCACATTTGAGCTGACATTATATCTTTATGTTTATATCATTAAAGTTGTATTAAGAATATCAAATGTAGCAAATGAGAAATCCTTCTTCAAGCTCTGTAAATAGACTAAAGTTTATTGTATGAAATGTTCTTACAATCGTGAATCCTCCCGGGTGATTATGGGATTATATGGCAGAGGGTTAAGGTTATTAGATCAGATTCAAATTTGTTAGAAAAAGTACATAAAAAGTTAAATTACAATATTAATTGATTACCATTAAGATTAACATCAAATGTCACTAAATAATAATTGATGCAACCCTTTTAGAAATATTTTAATATTATTTCCCAAGTTGATTTCGATTTTCCTTTATATAGATAATTAAATTTAATATATAAAATAAATATAATATTCATATTTTTAACAATGTGCCCTGTAATTTTCCATTGTCAGTTGATTTAGCTTTGTTCTATTTTTTGTATTTTGTTGTTTATTCACTCTGATTATCTGTGTACTTAACAGGACTTGGCTCATCAACAGCTTGTTGAGGTTCATAATGCTTTCAGCTATTGGTAAAAGCGAGGTATAATGGATGGTATCCAAGTGCTACTTAGTTATTCAATTAATTTGTAATTTTAGGATTAGTTGACTCGAGCGAGCCTTAGTCTATGCTTCAAGTTATATTCAAGATCATGAAGTATTTATTAAGTGTTTTGGTTATACAGAAAGTCATAGATGAATTTGCACTGAAGCTCAACAAGAATAAGATTTTACACATGTGAAATATCCTAACCAAGTGTTTCTTATAGGAAGAATCAATGAATAAGTTCTACAATTTTGATTTTCAGTTTATTCAGGTTGCAATTAAGCAGCAAACAGCTATCACAGTCAACGGAAAAGGTCTACAAACTTAGGCATGTTATGAAGAATGTATGAGAAGAATCCCTCGACATATGAGAAGAACGATGGACGAACAAGAGCAATGGAATGGATAGTCAGGAAGATTTTGGATCAATCTGGCATATCGCAGTCTTTATATGGGATAGCAACCGAAAAAACAAAGTTGCTTCTATTAACTAGGCTACAAATCCCACTGGAGATGGATATGAGGATAGACATTGCATAACTTAGGGACTCGGCTTAAGTTAAAGTTAACCTATTGGCTCGAGAGTGCACGAAAATACATGAGGTTCGCCAAATAGGAAGAACTACAAAACAGTCAGCCGATATCTGTAGCCAGAAATCCCTCAACTTAGGACAAGAAAGGTGGGCAACGACAACCAGGTGAAGGTGAACAGCAAGACTTCTACCTGATCTCAAAGTCTGGATACAGAGAAAACACGGTGATTTAGACTATTATGTTACACATATGCTGACAGGACACGGGTATTTCAGTTCCTCATTCTCTTTACTCTGAAGGTAAAACCACAGAGCCTAGCTGCGTGTATGGGGATACTGGAAGAGACAATGTAGAGCACACAGTCTTCCACTGCGAGTGATTTGCATATCTGGACACAGACAAAAGATCGAAGGAATGCTAAAGATTTTCCGAAGTGGAGATAGGCCTGAAGAGGAGGGGTTGTGTGCAGAAGGAAGAAAATGCAGAAAACATTTCCCTCACTTCCAAAAAAACAAAAAAAAATTATATTGTTATTATTATAATAATAATAATAATTATTATTATTATTAGAATTATTATCATTATTAATATTATTAATAATAATATTATTATTATTATTAGTTGTGATCTTATAAGTTGATCCACTTACTTGTGCTCTCTCTTTGAGCCAATTTAACTAAAAGGGCAAATGGAGCTGAATTGGCCAACATTTTATCCTTGTAAATGTATTTATCCTTCAGTACTTGACTGTAAGTAAATAGACGCTGGTGTGTGCGCTCTCTCTCCCTTCCTCTCCCTGCGTTTCTCCTCCTTCCACTCTCTATTTATCTCTGCGTGTGTCTGTGTGTGTGTGTGTGTGTGTGTGTCAATGTGTGCTTGTGTGTATGACAATAACAATGCCATTATTCTTCGAGGCTTTTGCCGCAATTTGAAATGGCTTTGCCGGCGGTTTGCTTGTGGTCCTGTGGTGCTGTGTTCCTCTGCTTCTGTGGTTCTATCTCTGCCTCTGTCTCTGAGAGTCTGTGACTATCCGTTACTTACAGTTAAGCAATTGCGACAACTATACACTACCAGGGCTGAGCTAATCAGCTAATTAGAAGTAAAATGCAACCCCATAAAGTCCCATTGACAATATTATCCACATTAACTATTGAGCAAGTCTTTACAAACTGATAAATGAAATATGATGCAAAATCATTTGCTAAGTAAGCAAAGAAGAGTGTCAACCAGTTAATAGTATAGTGAGTACAACGACTAGTTAAATGGACAACATTTATGCATATCACAGATGGAAATTGCTAACTAACACCTGCTAACTGCGTTGGGAGTTTCAGTTTGTACAGCTAAATACAACAATTATTATGCTCTAAATAATATTATTGTCATTGCTATTGTTTTAATTTGGAAAACGCTTTAATGTTATGTATGCATACTCAATTATTAGACCCGGTACCCAAAGCGTACAGGGCTAATAAGTTTATCCAAAAGTATGTGACAGGCCGAAGGGGGCATCTCAGAGCCTATGAAGTACATATATTCATGTTCAGCATAAACAGCCGCGTCGTAGGTCTGAACACTTCAAATTTGGCACCAAATTTGGAATGAGGGTTTCTGTAAACCATACGTAGATCATGTATGTTTTAAGTATTAGATACATAATTTCTCAACGTAGACACTTCACACTTAACAAGTGCGTAAAGAATATTATAAGGAAGCAATGAAAGTTTCATCAAGATCGGTCTATAAATAAGACAGATAATCAGAAAAGAAATAAAAGTAATTTTTCCATTGAATCGTTGTGCTTCGCGGGCAGTACATGTGTGCGAGCGAGACAGCGAAAGACTGTGATGCGTGCAGACGTAAATGAAGTGATGTAGCACTCAGCTTGTGATTGAGTATGTATACATATGCAAAAGCTTGCTGCTATATATATTGGAGTGTTACATTTGAGTTCTTTTATAATTGAGAACTGTACAGGGTATTATACTGCCGCGTGCGCTCGACTGATCCGCTTGTGTGTTCACATGAATATATGAATGTTTGTGTGTTATATATCATTATATTTATATTATAATACGTTGTAGATGATAGTGTTTAGATATGAATACCGGGTCTTATACTGTCGAGCACCTCGACTATAACTTTCCGACTGGTTATTATTTAATTTATTCCCTTATCAGTCACATTTATCTGTCTATAAATTAAATAGTTGCAGTCAGAAGAAGTGGAGTTTATGGCGTATGACTAATACTATTGTTGGTTTAAGTATATTATTTAAATACTTGCCAAATTAATATTCGTTAAATCACTTTCAATTTGCTTTACGTATACGTAATAAGTTTTTCCTTTTGTGTGTAATTTAATATGTTGATGCAAAAATAAATACTTTTTAATTAGGTTGATTAGTTAATGAGTGGGGTATAATTAAATATAATTATAATAAATGTAATATAATTATTATTGCCATCATTTGCACAAATGAATATTAAGTTCATGCTAAATTTGTCAAGTTAACTAAATCAGTTTAGATGGAGCTTATTGTGTCTAAAATAGAGTTTCCTTTCAGTGCGTTAAGCTGTCGCTTTAGATATTTGGTCAGAACGAGCCCAAATGTTGTCATGTTTGTTAACTTTTTGCAATCCGTATTGTCCCAGTTAAGGATGTGGCATATTTTCCACTCGGGCAACTCTTATAAGAACAATTGCTTACACTCCGAAGTTGCATGCAGGTGTCTTAATAAAATATTTTATTTCATGCCAAATGATTCTCATTTGTTGGACTCTTGTGTCTTTCGTGCTGCTTAACTCCTCTCTCTCTTTTTTGTTTTCCTTCTCTCTCTCTCTCTCCGTCCGTGCGTCTTTCAGTTTGTTTGTCAGTTGCATTTAATTTGCCGCCCAAGTTGACTGTAAAAACGCGTCGTTGACGAGGTAAATAAAAGTGGAATAAAAACAAGTCATTCTGAGTTATTCGCGAATGTGCGACCCGTAGATACCCTTTAGCGGGAACCGACGTCTGCCTCAGTTATTCATCTTGTTTAACGACAGACTTTGTTATGCAAACATGAGGCATCAACACACGCTCGAAGTTCTCAGCACTATAGAATGCTTATGGTAACGCGTATATGCCTTTTACAGGCACTTACATAGCTTTATTATACCCTTTTAGGTATTTTATGTGCACAGGGTATAATAAAAATAATAAAAACACAAATGCTCACAGAATTCGCACTTGGCATAAATTTGCTGCGTGCTCGTCTGTCAAATGTAACTTAACCTCCCCACTCACACCCGCACACACGCACACACACTCTCCTCTCCGTAAACACACACACACACACACACTACAGTCAGCTTGAGGTTGTGCAAGCAAAAGGATTAACAGTAAACAGAGAAATTACAATTTTAAGCATAAGAATTATTGCACACAACATGTTTGGATGAGTAAACACACACACACACACACACACACACACACACACACACACACACACACACAGAGTGTGTCTCCCACTCGAATAGAGAAAATTCATCATATTTTTAAAGTCAACGCTCTTTAAAAATCAATGTGGTGCTTTGTGGTTGGGGTGGGTGAGTCTGCGTTATTGGTGCTGTATTTGCCCTGATGTTAGCCACGCTGTGCAGGGCCCTGAATGCCAAACGCTTCCGGTGGCTATCCAGAAAACCGTTCGCCGATGACAGCAATTGCCCCGGCCAGAAGCAAGCGTCAACGCTTCATTGGATTTTAGGCAATCATAAGTAGGATGTTGCTTCCCTCTCCTGTTCGCCGTCTCGCGTCTCTCCTGCTCTGCTCTGTCACCGTATCTGACGACAGCGACAGCAACTGAGACTGGCCTCTGAGCTGTCCATCTGCGATGCCCTTTTTGCTAACAAGGAAATGCTCTACAAAAAGAAGAAGAGAAAATAAAAGAAGCGGGAGCCCCTACAGCAACGACGGGATGCTGGGGACACCAGACCAGCGGCTACCACAAACGAAACCGGAAAGCAGTGTTGGCCTTGGCAGAGCTTTCAGTTGCAGAATATGCCCCGTTGCCAGCCACCATCTCTCTGTGTTTGTGTGTCTTGGTGGTGGTGTGTGTGTGTGTGTGTGTGTGTGTGTGTGTGTGTCTGTCCAGGGTGCGAGTTTCCAGGGCGGCTGCGAACCAAAGCAGGCGGCGTTCACTTTGTTGCATGCTAAGCACTTTAACACAAATTTTTAGATATGTACCGAAGCATCCATTGAATATTCATGAGTATTCGCATTCGCATTCACTTGTACGAGTGTGAGTGTGAGTGCGAGTGCGAGTGCGAGCAGGAGTATTCGTAGTTCAAGACCAACGAACTCTCCTCTCCTGCAACGAACTCCTCTACTTACCTTCTCAGTGATATTTCCATGGCATTGAGCATTTCATGAGGCACGCGCTAATACTGGTTGAGAATTCTAAATGAAATTTAAGCAGTAGCGCAGTGACTGTAAAATGTTTCCAAATTGCAATTCAAATAAAATCACGCATATAGTTTTAATAGTTTTTCTTTTGGATGGGGTTTTATTCATATTTAATTATTTATTCGGTATATATTTAGACTATTTACGCATAGACTATTTCGCTTTGTCCTTTCGCTAGACCCGACGCGTCCTCTCGCCCGATTTGTTCATTGCTCTTATTTCATTGCTGAATTTTTGAAAACTGCTGCAAACCGTTTGTTTGCCTTGTCGTTCACTCATTGTTTATTATTCATTTGTTAGTAAAAGTGTCGCTCTAATTACTGAGAAATTTCATGCGAGATTTGTTGGCGATTTGTGTGATTTTCTTATTTTTTAAGTAAATACGTTACGATCGCTTGGCCAAAAATCCTACTGTGCTGCTGTGCATGTTTTAATAACGATGCCAACGTTCAAAACCTGTCTGTATCGAGTGTCTTACATGCGAGTACATACATATACATATATAGATTTATATTCACTATTTGGACAAAAAAAAAAAAAATAACTATTTCATAATTGCATACATCAATTTATCAATAATTGTATTATATCGAGGCCTGTTTCGAATTCCGTTAAAGTTCAAGTCGAGGTCAAAGTTGAAGTGGGAAGTTGGAAGTTTGAAGTTTGAAGTTTGCAGTTTGAAGTTTGCGGTTTGAATTGGAATAATACTTATGTTTAATACTGAATAGTATTCGTACTATTACTGCTACGAGTACTCATATTCATGAATATGAAAATTAAATATTGACTTATACTTTAGTGTGGAATTTGAATTGTGGTTGCTATTGTTGTTGCTATTGTTATTGTTATTGCTATTGGTAAAGGTAAACGCAATTTGAAACAGACTCTCTACTTATGTATGTATGTAGTATACTACCTCTGTAAACACATTTTTGTATTTATCATACTTAAGATTTGGCCTCTGCAATTCTCTGCTCTCTCCCATCCTCCACCTCTCTCCATCTCTCGCCACTCTCTTGAATACTTTGCCTCTGTCTCTGTCTTCTCTTTTTCTGCTTACTTTGACAGACTTCGGACTGCGTCTTTACTTCGCTGCCTCTATGAATGTGTGTGTCGCTGTGTGTGTGTGTGTGTGTGTGTGTGTGCTTTGTGGTGCGATACTTTGTGGGTTGTGCGGAAGAATTGACATATTTGGTGCTTTCAACTGGAACCTGCTGCTGCTGCCACTCGGAGAGCTTGAGTTTTCTTTGGCTGCTTTGCGTTTCCGCTTGGCGTTGACTAACAGCTTGAGCTTCCGGTCGAAGGGCGAGGGATAAGCTGGGGCTGTATTGCCAAGTTTTACAAACTTTGGCCAGAATGTGGATATGTAGGATGATGATGATGATGATGATGCTGGGGATGTGAATCTGATTGTGAATGGAAGTCGAATCAGGGGTCGACATCAACTGATTCAATTTACTAGCAATGCAGCTTGGATTTTTGTAGACCAATTACGTTGCACAGAGAGAGGCAGAGAGCGAGAGAGGCAGAGAGACGGAGAGAGAGCGAGAGAGAGAGCGAGAGAGCGAGAGAGAGAGGGAGAGAGAAGGAGAGAGAAGGAGAGAGAGGGAGAGAGAGAAAGTTGGGAAGGGAAAGGGAGGGATGCTTGGTGTACTGCCATCGGAAATGTGTGTTAACTGTAAAAGTCGCTTCAGTTACAGTTACAGTTACAGTTTAGCCCAAGATCTTCTTGAAATAGCTAACAGTTTCCGGTTTTGTTAGCGAACGTCGTCGATTTGGCTTGAATGGCGCCTCAGTTTCCTCCTGTAGGAAGTTGTGTCGTGTTGTGGCGCTCATTGCATCAATTTCATCATCATCCTCATCCAGCTCCGCATCCTCAACACGCCCACTCTCACTTGCCAGCCGCATCTTGGTGTCGCTTTTCATTTGAGCTGCTTCTGTTGCTGCTGTTGCAGCTGTTGCAGCTGTTGCTGTTGCTGTTGCTGCGGTTGCATTTGAGCTGTTTTCATTAGATGTTGTTGGCTGTTTTGTTGTGGTCGTTGCCAGCAGATGAGGCGCCTCAGTGGTCAATATGTTTGTTGCTGTTGCTGTTGCTTCTGCAGTTGTTGTTGCTGCTGCTGCTGCTGCTATTTGCGTTGTGCTTGTGATTGTTGGCGTAGCTGCTGTTGTTGCTATGATTGTTGTTGTTGAGGCTATCATATTTTTTGTTGGTACTCCTGCTGCTGCTGTTGTTGTTGCTCGCTCTGCTGCTTCTGTTGTTGTTTCCATGGCCTTTGTTGCAGTTACAGTGGTGCCTGGCACTGTTGCTGTTGGCACGCCAGCGGCAGCAGCTGCAGCAGCAACATTGAGGCGACTCAACGTAGACGGTTTCTCGTTCAACTGCGCACTTGTTGTTGTTGTAGCTGCTGGCGTTGTTGTTGTTGCTGTTATCTTTATTGTAGTTGCTGGCATTGGGCTAGATGTGATGTGCTCAACGTGCTCCATCTTATGCTCCTCGCGCTCCAAGTGCTCGTTATGCTCCCCATGCTCAATATGGTCAGCGTGCTTGGCCGGCGGCACATAGTGTGATTTGACTAGGAGCATTGGTGGTATAAAATGCGAGTTGTCCGCTGTTTCCTTAATGTGTGGATGGGGCACTTCCTCGCGCGACTGTTGTGCCGGATGTATAGGATGTGCGATACTGACCGTAGACGTTGCCATTGGCATTGCTGCTGTGGTGGTCGGTGCCGGGCTATTGTTGTTGTTGTTGTTGTTGTTGTTGTTGTTGTTGTTGTTGTGGTTGTTGTTCATGCCGTGAGTTGTGCTGCTAGTGTGGGAGTTGGAGGGGCTGCCGGTTGCGGCAGCAACTGTTGTATCTGCTACCGTTTCCACTTCCGTTGCTGTTCCTCCTCGTGTTGCTGTTGCTGTTGTTGTTGTTGTTGTGCTCATAATGTTGATTTCAGTTGTTGCTCTTGTTGTTGCTGTCGTTAATGGCGCCGTTGCTTTTGTCGTTGTTGTTGCTGGCGCATGCGAGCTGCGACCGATTGTTGTTGTTGCTGGTGTTGCTTCGGTTGTTGTTGGCGCTGCTGTAGTTGTTGTTGTTGTTGTTGTTGTTGTTGGTACCGTGGTTGTTGTTGCTGGCGCTGATGTTGTTGTTGTTGTTGGCGCTGCTGCTGTTGTTGTTGTTGTTGCTGTTGGTTCTGACGTGGTTACTGGAGCTGCAGTGGTTGTTACCAGAGGTGCTGCAGCAGTCGTTGTTGTTGTCTTTGTTGTTGTTGTCGTCGTCGGTGCAACAGTTGTTGTTGAGACAGCTTCCTCAGGTATTGGCGACATGGTTCTCAAGTCCTGAGGCAATATCTTCTTTTTGTGAGGCAATGGCTCAAAGATTTCATTGGAAACATCGCCATCGCTGACATCCTCCGGCAACTGTTCGTCACTTAGGGCCGGCTGATCGCCCATCATCATATCCAGATGAGACAACGGCTTGGCGGTCACTTTGCGCTCCTCCAGCTTCTGCTGTTGCTGCTGTTGTTGTTGTTGCTGCTGTTGCTGTTGCGTCTTGTGCTGGGCCAATAGCTTCTTGGCGTACTCATCGTGGATATTCACTTTCTTGGCAGATTTCTTGACCGGCATTGGCACCTCATCTGGTATATGATAACGTGAGAATGGCACTGGTGCATCTGCCATCATAAGCTTGTCCAGGCCGAAGCGTTCGACGGGTGCTGGAACGGATGTGGGCACCTCAATCTTAAGGGCACTTGCCCCATAGTTGGGCACCAGCGGCAACAGCGCGATGTCGTTGTTTTCATTGTTGTCGGTGCGTATGTTGTTGATGATCTGAAGCGACTTGAAGTGCGAGTTGGTGATGTCGTTGATGCGCTGTGCCTCCAAACGCTCCTTGGGACAGATAAGCTCACGAATGGCACGTTCACGGTCCTGGAAGCAGAACGAAGAGCAAGTCGAAGAGAGATAGAGAGAGAGAGAGAGAGAGAGAGAGAGAGAGAGAGAGAGAGAGAGAGAGAGAGAGAGAGAGAGAGAGAGAGGGAGAGTGAACGATAAGGAAACACTCTGTCCATACCTCAGAGGTTTAACCCAGCACGTGACTTACCTCCTTGCCCCGGCAGGTGTGTCGCAGCAGACCCTCTTCCTGACAGTTCCTGATCAACTCAATGCTCGCCGTATCAGCCATATACTGCATGGTCAGATTGGGCATCTCCTTCAGTATGCAAGCGTCTGCCCAACTTGGAACTGTGCGGCACAAGTGTCCAATGAATGAAATAAGGGAATATAGCATCTTTCCTTTCCCATTCCATCCCATTCCCTTCCCTTCCCTATTTATACTTACCAGGCATTTCGCAGAGGAACGAGGCCGTCTCTGGGCCGCCGCAGCGCAGTGCGTGCCATCGATAATCGCGTATGGGATCGATAACAGCACACAGGGGAGCATCCATTAGGGGAAGTGACTCAGCCCAGTAACCGGTATCCACCACCAAGGGACGTGAGTTGCTGTGGGATAACAGTTACTGGATGTATATCTAAGGTTTTAAAGCAGTTCAAGCGAATAATCGTTCGTTTGAGGAATAATCGATTGTGTTGGAGTTTGGATCGATTGCATTAGAATGACGAAATCAAATGAAAATCGTAAATATTGTCGGACATATAGAAGTATTGCTCGAGACACTTTCGATGGAAATTTATCGTAGGGAAACTCCCTAAAACGATTATTATTAACTTTTCAACAATACAAACAATTTGAAAGAAACGTGAAACAATTGCATTTGATGTATTATCATAACAATAAGTAATAATAATTGTGCTAATGCGACGATTACAGCGCTTGACACATGGTTAGCGTCACGTGCCTAACGTGCTCTATATTGTTATACAATATATATGTGTGTATATATGTATATATACATATATATATCACATATTTGAGGTGACTCTGTTGAGAGATTTCAGGCTGTTTCGGATAGATAGATTGATAGGTTAATCAACACGATTAAAGAGCTCGTTACGCTGTTAACGACTCTCAACTCGGAGCAGAAGTGGTTATTATTCACATACTTAAGAATAATTCTAGACCATAAATACAGATATCAACGGACGCAAAACAATTACAACACATTATTTGTTGTTTTTGTTTGCTTCTGTCTGTGGGGTGTTTGCTGTTTGGGTGGTTGCCGCTGTACTTACGACCACATAAAACGATCCGAGTTCTGCGGTCGCATGAGTCCAATCCAAACGATGTCGTTCACATCCAATTCCCTCAGCAGGTCGCGCGTTGCATCAAATTGAAAACTGTTGTCGACTGGAAAAAACAACACAACACAACACAACACAAACAACAACAATAACAATAATAAAATAAAAAAGGGGTACAAAAACAACAAATGAATAAAACGAATAAAACGAATACAACAAGAACAAGAACAAGAACGAGAATGTGAATGTGAATGAGAATGAGAACGATACAAATGGTTTTTATTTGTACGATACTAATATTTCTATTAAATTTGCCAAGCGCATTGTTTCTCTCGTGTCGGGCTGAGTATTCGGGACAGTGACCAGACCAGACTAGTCCCCCCCCACCTCCAAAAAAAAAAAAAAAAACACCCCAACCAGCCATAACATTCAAGCCACCCAATGTATCCAGAAGACCCAACACGCCAGCTGCCAGTCCAACCCGATCGTTTGGGCCCCGTTCCCCCTCTTGTGTCAACACAAATTGTTAAAACACATAAAAGAGAAGTACAGGGAGCCATATGCTAGCTGAGTGGCTCGACTACGAAATACCCTTTATATATTTGTATTTGATACATATTTAAAATGCGTCTTTAAATCAAGTTTCAGTTGCCAATCACTAAACATAACATAATCTTACAATACGCAACGTTTAATTGCACTTTTGTCGATTATTCTGATATTTTAATCATTTTTATAAATGTGTAGAGTGTAATCTGGAATATCTTCCAAGTTTCTTATTCAATCTTTATCAAATTTGTAGAACATTGAGCTAATGTATTATGTTGGCTGTGTGCTCTTTACTTGTCATTGCCAAGTGAATATATTGTTATTATAAGTCATATATCAGATCTGATCACAAATGCTTTCTGTTAGTGTTCTAAGTGAACTCTCTTTCTTTCTGTTTCTTTATCAAAATACTTCTGTTTCAATTTGTAGTATTACATTGCACTGTACTCAATAGCGAATATACCCTGTTGTCGACTATTTTTCTGTTTGATATATCTATTTATTTATTTGGTTATACTCTCTCGTGGTTATTTAGCTGTGTACATTCAGTTCTTCATATTTGTTGTTCATCTGTTTCACACATTTACATGGATCCGTGAGCTGCAACTTATTTATGCGCACTGACCCTACCACCCCCTCTCCAATAGCCCCTTCACTTCTGCTCCTTCTTCAGTTTTGTATTTGTACACAAGTTAATACAATATAAAAGACAACGATACCTAACTACAAGGGACGGAAGGGCCATCGGGCCACCAGACAATCAGGCATCTCATCTGTGCAAGTTTCTGAGATTGTACTCATACTTTGAGCCGGAAACTGGGCGATTCCCTCAATGGCTAATGCTTTGTCTCGTCTCATTGTGCAGATAAAGAGAAAGACAGAGAGACAGAGAGAGAGAGAGAGAGAGAGAGAGAGAGAGTTGGCCCAATGACATACTTACATATTTTTAGATATTCAGAGCTTCCATTGAATTTCCATTGTCATTGAGTGGCATGAACAATTTATCGACTGAACATACATACATATATCTAAGTATTTATTCATAAATAGAATGAATACAGTATGCACATGGAATGGTTGACCGCTGTTTGATTTACATTGAACATTGAACTATTTGCTGTTCTCTGATCCCCAAGCACTATGCACTAAACACTGAACCCTGTACCCTGAACTCTGCACCATACTGAACCATGAATACTGATCTCTGTCCCTCAATGCAGCGGTCAGTATTTGTCACATGGATTTATTGTGTTATTGGCGCTGCAAGTATGAGCTATGGACATGGCGCATGCACATGATAGGCGCTTGTCGGGCTGACACTGGGATTGCCATCGCACACGACCTCAAATAGACCCCTTTTGCCCAAGTTCTCTGCACGCCTTTGTCTTTGTTTCCGCAGCCATTTTGCAGTCCACTCTATTCATTTGCGAATCCCAGTGTCCAGTGTCCAGTGTCCAGTGCCCAGTGGTTGTCTCCTAGACAAGCTGCACCTAGTGCCTTAAAGCTTGTCACAACAGCTGCCGGACATTTGCAATAATGTGCAACCAGCTACGTCGAGTCCCATTTCCGTGTTACTCTCGTTGAGCTCCATGTTTCGTGCTCTGTGCTCTGTGCTCTGTGCTCTCTGCTCCATGTACCTTGCTCTATGCTCTGGCATTGTTTTCTGTTGGTCTTGTCATTGGGCTTATTTGCATATCACATTTTGTTGGCATTTAGTATTCCTTTACATCCCCTTTTCCTCTCTTCTTACCCCCCCCAGCAGTGTCTGCCTCTGTGTATTGAATATATTTCACCACGACTCTGACTAAAGCTTTAGCATGACAATCTTGACTTGGCTTTGTGGCTATCTGTCTCTCTGTCTGTACATCTGTCTCTCTGTCCACCTGTCCGCCTGTCCACCTGTCCACCTGTCCATCTGTCCATCTGTCCGTACTTCTGTCTGCGCTGCCTATCGCTTACCTGTCACCAGATTGGCATGATGGAACTGGCATACAGCGTCGGCTTCGAACCAGGAGATGCGATCACGGAAGAATCGATAGAACACATTCAGACCCTCCTGTGGCATTGTCCAGGTGTTGCTCACGTTCACCTGTAACATTGTAAAAACAAAAAAAATAAAAAAAAATAAAAAGCGTATGAGAAAATCAGATGCATGAAAGATTTTTCCGCTTTTCTTGACAGCGCAAAACCTTTGAGGATTGACTGAGGCACATGCTCTCAACGCGGCGTATACTTAATGTATTAAGCATACGCTACGTAAAACGCCTTCATTTTTAATGTTGTTGCTCGTTCACAAGCACCCACACTCACACTCACACACACGCACAAACACACAAGCACACACACACACACACGCACACACATGTATAATGAGCCAACGACATAAAAAACCAGTCGAAAAGTTACAGTCGAGGTGCTCGACAGTATAAGACCCGGTATTCATATCTATGCCGTTATATACAACTTATTATTACAATAAGTATTAATATAATAATACAAAGATTATTAATGGCAAGCGTGATATGTTAATTTGAGGGCAATGCTTTTCCACTCGAAAAGAATTGTCTAAGCAGCATTCATATTTTCATGTAAAATATAAAAAGAAGAGATTATTCACCACTTCATCACATCAAATATTTTGTAATAAGCAAGACAAATCGACCAAGACTCGAACGCAGGATCTCCTGAATGCTGTGCTAACGCTCTAGCACCTGCGCCATTGCAACTGACGTCAAAGCCTGACAAATGCATAACATATTCTCGCATTCCTCTCATTGTCCGTTTTGCAAGTTTCTATTGCTTCAATGATTCTCTCTGAATATCGATCACTTTTAGAAGAGAGGGGGAATAGAGAGCGGCGGTAACTGAGAGAGAAATGCCGTTACTTTTTTTGCATTGCTGCATATGCGTGTACATGCATACATATATTTGAAATCAAATTTCTAACAAAACTTTGTTATTTCTTCTTCTTATGACATATTGGCAAAATTAATAACATATATATAAATAAAATAATAGTAAAAAGTTAATTTTTATAAATATATAAAAAAAAAAGTGAAATAAAAAATGGTCAGCACCGAGACTTGAACTCGGGTACTCGCACAGAATGCCTTGTTTTTGTTGTTGTTACATTTAATGCAATTAATTGTCGCTAAAGCTGCCATGAGCTTGTGGTAATTAGATATCTTATTAACTGCTTTGTTTATGGTCCGATCTTCATGCAATTTTCACAAAATATCCAGACATGAGCACACATTATGTGTGCCAAATCTGAAGTATGTAGCTATATATGGAGTCTAGTTATACGTTTTATTCGATTTGCGTGGGCGGAAGGGGGCGTGGCAAAATTCTAAAACAAACTTGATCTGCGTGCACATTATAGGAGTGTTGTCACCAAATTTGTTAGCTCTAGCTCTTATAGTCTCTGAGATCTAGGTGTTCATACGGACAGACAGACGGACAGACGGACAGACGGACAGACGGACAGACGGACAGACGGACAGACGGACATGGCTATATCGTCTCGGCTATTGATGCTGATCAAGAATATATATACTTTATAGGGTCGGAGATGCTTCCTTCTGCCTGTTACATACATAGCACAAATACATAAGCCCCTGTACCCTTTGGGTACCGGGTCTAATAAATACACAACACACACACTCGCGTATTATGTATGCAAATGTATGTGAACGTGTGTCTGTGTGTGTGTGTGTGTGTGTGTGTGTGTGTGTGTGTGTGTGTGTGTGTGTGTGTGTGTGTGTGGTGCGTGCCTATGTGTAAATGCGGCTAAAAAAAATATGCTTTGAAGGCTGCCATGTGTACGAGTAGATGTACTTCATTAGCTTAGGCAGCAGCCGGTTGAGGGAGGATGTGAGGCCAGAAACATGGATGGGTACAAGGCTAAGAGAAGGGGAAGGGGAAGTGGAAGGGGAGTGGGTAGTACATGGGGACTGAATAACGAATGGGACAGCTGGTATAAAGCCCTGCATAGCATAGCGCATAACACAACCCAAACCCAGCGAATTTTTCCTTTGTAACAACCACCAAGAGAGGAAGCGGTTGCAGAGGGGCGAGGGGGGATTGGTATCTGGGGTATGGGGTCTGGTCGGAACGGGCGGTGCCTCCCGAGGACTGTCGCGGTGCTTAGGCGCTGTAATGCCAATGCGACTGACTACGCCGGCACATTAACTAATTACGAATGAAAGTAGAGACTAACAGTGAGTGAGATAGATAGGAGATGTGGGAAAGGGGGATGGGGGATGGGGGAAGGGGGAAGGGGGGAAGAGAGGATGTGTGTGCGAAAATAAATATGCATATAAACATAAGCCAGAGCAAGATTAAGAGCACATCAAATCTTTTTATGCTCGTATGCGACCCACTGGGGCTTAACAAAGGCATCCAAAGGAAGGCAACGAAAGAACGAACAAAGTAACGGTTAGACGAATTAGACGAAGATGAAGATGAAGATGAAGAGGAGAAAGAGGAAGCGGAAGCGGAAGCGGAAGAGGTAGAGTGTAGTTAAACATTGCCTAAGACAGCAACAGCGATAGGGACAGGAGAGAACAGAACAGAACAGAACAGACCGGACATCAGGATTAACTAAAGACCAAGAGTTGATTAAATAACTATTTATACCCTGTACTGACTCATTGAGTCGTGCATACCCCGTCGCAGCTCTTCTGCAACTATTAAGAAACTAACAGAATTGAAATGAATTGAATTACATTTGCATTCAACTGCTCACGTTCATGGTCAGATCCATTTGTTGATGTCTGAATTATTGCAATCAATTATTAAACAATCATTGTTGAAAGGTTGTTTGAAGAACAGTTGAAGCTGAAATGGATACAAGTGCTGCAATTTGGTGTACACATCGAGTGAGGTATCGAGCGCTCACCGACGAGGTGGCATTAAGAATGTGCATTGCGCATACGCCGGGTGGGCCAAAGTTATATTTTGTGTGAGGCAACAAAGTGCAAAAACGAGCCAAACGTTTCATTAAGTTAATTAACTTTTAATTGAAATTGTTTGACAGACGCGAAAAGCACGCGGCGGTGTACTTTCATCTTTTAATTGCAATTTGAAAGCGCAAAAAACTCAACATAAAAAAAAAAATACAAAAATGAACAATAAAATTTGTTGACTTAAGAGCGCACAGCCTCAAGACCAGAGCGTGGCATACCAAACAGCAAAAAAGAGGAAATATTTGAAGAAGACCAAGTCAAGAATTTTCAATTAATGAGCACAGAAAATGTATGCAGACATAAGAGCAGCTGCTTTGCCATTAAGACTCTGATTAGTCAAGACATTTCACAAAATTCAAATTAGATTTTCAAAAGAATAGTGAGATTCCTCTTAATGTACATATAATTCATTTATTTTGTTTTTAAACTCAATCTCGATGCCAGCAACTTGAAACGTGTCTCTTCTTTCAACGTGAATCGCTGCATTTTATACAATTGATAACAAACTTCTATTCCCTCCTCATTAGGTGTAAACATTTCCCGTGTCGATATTTGTGGCTCGACTTGGGGCCAATCGCATGCAATAATATTAAAGTTGTATATTAAAGTTGATCAACAGTTTTACTTTATTAATTAATGAAGCAACTATCGATTAACTTTTAGTGTCACACATTGAAACTGAGTTTGAGGTTGATTAATCATCATTTAAACATACTAAACATACATATCCTCAAATTTGTGGATATAGACAACACACATGTCAATCAATGAGTGCAGAACTGGACCCAGACCCCTTCCCCCCACAACCCCTCAGTATAGGGTCCCTGATTAACTTTCATAATGCAAACTAATGGAAAAAGTGCTGCTGTCAATCTCTGATTGGAGCTGTGCGTTGATTGCCAATCAATCAGCGCGAACAGTTTTACATATTGAGCTCTATTATATTCTCCCTCTCTCTCGCACACACACACACACACACACACACACACACACAACTATAGCCAGCTGTGTGAAATTGATCAACATTGTTGACAGCCGCAAATTGAATACAACAATTGTATAATCTAAATAATTGCCAGCATACATTTTTCAGCTTGTGCATGTGCATGTGTGTGCGTGTGCGTGTGTGTGTGTGTGTGTGCGCTTCAATATGAAAATATGCAATTATTCAGAGCATACTTTTGCTGAAGGTATACATAATTATTCAATTACTTATTTACACATGGAAATTCCATAAATAATTCGCATGATTCATGAAATGGCTAAAAAATTAACTCAAATTAAGCATACGCCGCGTGCACCCGAATAAATTTAACTGCATTGCCAGCAATCTCTGCAATCTCAACATGATTTCAAAAAGTAATGAAATTTATATGCATAAAATATTTATATATATATATGTATGTATGTATGTATGTATGTATGTATGTATGTATGCATGCATGTATGTGTATAAAAATGTATGAGTAAATTCTTTGTCATCACTTCAACAAAATGTAGTTTTTATTTGTCTCCCTATGTCGGAGTAATGAAAAATTGTATTTTGTATGCATTTATTTACGTATTTATATAATTTTTTTGTTGTTTTTTTTTGGTGAAATCCTTGTACAAATCTGGGGGAACGAAAACTTGCACACTCCTGTGCCTATGTTGCTTGCTTTGTCTCCTAGAAGTTTGTTGACTCTCTTGCCTTTTATTTTTATTATGCTATTTGCTGTTGTTTGTGTTAGAGTCGAAGAAGGAGTGGGGCATGGGGGATGGGGGAGGACCACTTAGCAAGTTGCAGTGCAAATAGTTCAGGTTCTTCAGTTGTTTGACTGTTTGCCTCGTTATTCTTTGTTTGTAGTTATGATGAAGACGTGCAAAGGGCGCCCAGTAGAATAAGAGCCTGTTACAATTTAAACAATAGAATAAGTGAAAGCACTAAACAATTCTGTATACCCTGTAGGACCTCAAATTGCTACAAATGGGCATAACAATTGAGCAACATTTGGTAGTCAGAGTACAAATTATCCTAGAGTATCTTTAGGTTGCACAAATGTTAAGTGTAATAACGAGCACACTTATTTTTGATTTCTCTTGTATAATTTGGGCATTTGCATTTACGTCCTTACCCCTTGCCCTTTCGTGCTTACTTTGTCCCATTCCGTATCACTATTTGCCCTGCACTTAAGCACAAGTTTTGCGTCCGCTTTGTGTTTGTGCTCCTGAGCAAAAACGCTTGGACCCCGCACGGGGACAGCCTACAACAACAGGGACTGCAGGGACCACAGGGAGTACATGGGACTGGGATGGGACTCGGTTGGGGCTGGACAATGCAATGCTAACTGCAGTCAAAGCCTTTGTCTTTATACTGTGCTGTGCTGCTGTTAGGAATCAGGCCAAGAGTCGCGCTAACGGCTCCAACCAAGGCGCTGAAACTCGGCTTACAAATGGAATTTTTAAGAGCATCGTTGCATGTTGACTGGCTGTAAAAATTAAGACAAGATTATCTTTTTCCCATTTGCTATTTTCCATTTACCATTGTACTTCTGCTAATATTAACATATTAATAAAACATTTCCCTCAATCTGAGAGCGAGAGAGAGAGAGAGAGAGAGAGAGAGAGAGAGAGAGACAGTGAGAGAGAGAAACCAAATAGCCAAATAATCATTGAGTTTTATACATGAATGCCAAATAAATAGCTGCCTACACGATTGTCGATTAATAATGGCTGCATTAAGCCAACATAATTGTGGGTATACAGTGGGTCACGATAAGCGTGCTTAGCATTCACAAGTAGCAATAATTTTGATTGTGTAATCCCCCCTTGAACCACGACCCCCGATCGTTCATTGCCATCAGCTCGATTGGCTTCTAAAGGTACTTTTGTATAATCAAATTCAATGTTAGCTCTACACTTTATGCATAGGCATTTACATTAGACACACTGATACACACACACACACACACACACACACACACACACACGCACACACATATACATACTTATACACTGGAACAAGTACCGTTTCAGTGGCGCTTAAAAAATCAAAAGTGCGCAGCATCCTTGTCACTAGATGTCATAGAGATAGCTAGCGATAGACAGTCATGACAGAGAGAGAGAGAGAGAGGTAGAGAGAGAGAGAGGATAGAGGGGGGAGATAAAGAGGTAGATAGATGGGTGGGAGTTCGGGGAGTCTGGGTATTGAATATTGGCTTTTTGGCATTGGGTTAAAGTTTGACTGTCGAGTGCCGCACACACCTGTATTAGCAATCCTTTTGATGTATTGTAATATTTTATGCATGCCAACGCTTTCAACTTATTTTGGAACACACACAACCTCCAACCACCAACCACCAACCCCTTACATCTCCCCCTACAACTCCCCCTCCCACCCACCACTAAGTACACTTAACTGTGTCAAATGTCATGTCATTCACAAACTCACATCCGTATTCGTACTCGGCGGTGTTCACGGCTACAAAGTATGGCCCAAAAAATAAAGAAGAAGAAGCAGAATATCTACACGCATGCAACACCTGTCGGTACATTGTCGCATTGCGTTGGCTTGGGCTTGAGATGTCCCTGATTGCTGAGTGCTTCTTATGGCCATTAAGGCAAATATGGCCCAAAACGTTGTCAGATGCCAGTTGAGTGAATGTTCCGTTCTGAATAAAATACGAGTATGCTCGTATATTCGTTTATTCATCTACTCGTCTTTACTCCGTCACAGCAGGCACTTCAAATGTTGTTTAATTTTAAAACAACGCTAGATATTTCCTCTTCTAATTGAAGGACCAAATCCTTCAGCAATTCTAATGAATTCTCTGTCCTCTCTAGATGATGGATAGGATAAGGCAATGTTTCCTCCGATAGTCCTTAAGCTTGAAGCGATTTATCGATTGTATCATCGATAATCAGAAACGCTTTCAGTTCAAAAACTTTTTATATCATCAGTTTTCTCATTATTGGTTGGTAAATTAATGGACAACCTCGCATTAGCCAAACTTTGTAATTGATTCCATTTGGTACCAACTTTTGAAACTATATTTTGCATATTCTTTCATTAGAGAGGGAGAGAGAGAGAGAGAGAGAGAGAGGGAGAGAGAGAGAGAGAGAGAGGGAGAGAGAGAAGTCAGCATTAGAATAGTTCACATTCAAATGAAAACGCTGCGTATGCGTAATTTGAGGTCCTCTTTGCTATTACGATTCAACCACCTGAACAAGGGAGTTTTTCGCTGGTGGAGGGGGGGCGTGGCGGCTATCAAAACTGTTCCATTTTCATTTATATTAGTCGAACAATCAGGAGTCAGAAGTTGCCGAAGCTGTTACAGCATTGGACGCTCAATTTGTTGGCGCTTGGCGTGAAGCATCCTTGATAAACGGTACAATGACTCCAACAATTCGACAGTCGGACAGCCTGATAGCCTGGCAGCCCGATAGTCTGTCTGACAGTCAGGTGAAATGGAGGGGGGGGTGTCGCGGCAGCTGTATGTGAGAGCTGACCCCAAATGATAAATAGCACTGACGCTCTGAGAGAAAAATGTACAAAAATATATGTGAAATGAGCACATGGGTTGGGCTGGGAGGAAAGTGGGCTGCTTGTTGGCCAATAGAATCGGCGTGGCAAGACTTATAAATAAAGCGACGACCGCAAGCATCAGCCATACACACACACACACACTCACACACTCACACAACTGCATTGTCCTTGGCGTGACCCACTCTCTCCCCTTTTTCACTCCGTGGCAGCCATCAGATATACCCGACTAGAAGCTCTAACTGTAACAGTCTGTGCCACAATAGGAGCAATATCAACGTGGCAACAATGTTGCCTGCGTCAAGCAAAATTGTAGACAAAGTGACGCCACGTCGAAGTCGATGTCGACACCGACGCCACGGTGTTGGTCCTTCCTCCTTCCTCCTTCCTCCTTGCTCATTCCTGATTCCTCCTCCATCCGTCCACCTTCATCCATTTCCTCTTTCTCTGCGTCTTCGTCTTCTCATGTAGCTGTCAACTGTCGCGCTTGCTTGCATACGACTACATGCACCCAAAATTTATTAAAATTGAAGACAACTTGAATGTCACGCAGTCATTCAGTCAGTCAGTCAGTCAGCATAGTAAGGAGGTGTAGTAGTGTGTGTGTGTGTGTGTGTGTGTGTGTGTGTATCATGCACCCGGCACTTGCACTTGCGGCACTTCACATCACATAACACAAAATGCAAAACAAATAAAATATTCCAATATTTTTTAAAGTTTTATCTACATTTTAGAACTTTTTAACATTTTAGAAATCTTATTAACAAAATTTCACATTTTAGGTAAGATATACATTGATTTAAATTGAATTTGCTCAATTACGTGTATTCAACGAAAACCCATTTAATTGTGATTGTTTTGAAGGACTTACTATCGATTCCTACCCTGATTTATATTTTTAAAGGAAAATATAATTGTTCATAAAACTTGTACGGCAATCAAAACCAATAATCTTGTTCATTATCAATGCAACCGATTTTGTCTCGCTCTAACCAAGGGTATTGCATATGAAAGCAGCATACTCGTAATACACAATAATAAAGCGGTTAAGCAAGCAGTTTACGTCTCGCAAGCAGTTTACTGAGCAGTTATCTTGTCCTGGATGGCTTTTTGCTACTAATTCGCCTTCAGTCTCTCTCAATCTCTTCGCTGTGGCTCGTTTTCGGCGGTCGCTGTTGCAGTTGACATGCATTTTAAGCCCAAGGATACTAACGTCATTTTCTGTGCATCGTCAAATCCTTGCGCTACTTTCGAGCCATTGCTGTATCATACACTCAAAGACGCAAACTATTAACAGTCGCACTTAAGTATATAAGTTTATATACATATGTATGTATATGTACTTAGATACATACATATGTCATTTTAAATACAATATTCTAAGCAGTTAGTAGCTGTGTATGCGTTTGTCTGTCTGTGACTATGAATGGTTGGGGCCACAGTTGCCAGTGTAAGAATTTCTGCGCTCTTTTATTTATTTATTTTTTTTTTTGCAACTGACTTAAGTGATTTACTTTAATAGTGAGCTCCATACACACAAAACACACATACAAGTATATACATGTATATATGTATATTCGACTGCAGTAGGTGGGGGAGGTGCTGGTGAATTGCCAAGTCGCTGCAGCTTCATCACAAGACGTTACGAATGGCAGCTGAAAAGAAATTAAATTGCTCTCTCCGAACACTGCGTTGGAAAAGAAACGCACAGCAATGCGCTGCCAGCATCTGCTGCACCAGAGACGGAGACAGAGACAGAGACGGAGACAGTGGCGAAGGCAACAGCAGAGGCGGCGGCAGCGGCAGCGGTAGCAGAAGCCAGGCGCTGCAGCTGCTGACGACAATTTGAAAAGCAGCACAGCACATCTGAGACTGCTTTGGTGTGTGAGGCAGTTAAAGTTTCTAATTGAAATTGAAAGAGAGCGCCCGGCGCTGATGGCTGCTGTTAAACTTGTACTCAGAGAGAAGGCAAAGAAGATGGCCGAGCAAATACAACGGTAATAGTTGCTGACACAAAGAAAATAGACGAAACAAGAGATAAATTTTAGCGACCAATGTTACTTTTGTTTTTTTGTTCGTTAAGGCTATTCGTCAATGTATAAAGGTGTGACCATACACACACTTACACATATTTATACAGTATTTTATTGAGTAAGTATAATATAAAGTTTTATTTTATCTTTGGGGCTTTTCAATTTCACTGAGCACAAAATTGAATAGTTTGTCGTACGTCTAACCACTAAGCTAACTTTGAGGATACTTATCTGAACTTTAGCTCAATTAAATTGGCGACTGAAAAGTTTGAACAGTCACCAACACAACCATGTGCATGTGCTTAATATTGAAGTTCCATCATCATGTCATTTATTGTACGGTCTGCACACAGCACATAGCACACGACTTGCCTTTTATAGATGAACCCCCCGGCGCGTTGACAAACTTTGATTGCGTCCCACTCCCCTGACTCCCTTACCTGTCAG
Source organism: Drosophila funebris (assembly GCA_018901825.1). Lineage (NCBI taxonomy): Eukaryota > Metazoa > Arthropoda > Insecta > Diptera > Drosophilidae > Drosophila > Drosophila funebris. Next base: position 2,319,320 of record JAEIFK010000675.1, on the reverse strand, counting down.
CCCCATCCTCTCCCAAAACACCGCACAGCCACGAGATAAAATTTGCCCAGGGATATCCTTAGGATTCGATTTCTAATTAAAAGCGCAAAAGTTTTGGTTTACGAATTTTTGCCATTGATCGATATCAATATCGAAATTTACGCATATGATGTGCTGGCTGTGCCAGGGGTGGAGGGCTTGAAGGTCGCAGGCCGCCAAGCGTATGTTGCAATAATGTCATGTTCAGTTATAATTAAAATACCCGAATATGGTGGGTCCTGTAAGAGGTAAAGTTGTTTTAATTACACTCGCTTTCCAGATTATGGCTTTCCAAAGTTGTACGATATTTGAGCTGATTGATTTTCCCTAACAGTTAATCATACACAAAGTATGCAACGGAAACATGACATCAATTGATTGGAAACTGTTTCGCTTGCAATAGGAAATTGATTCGAATTACAACTTACTTAGATAAATGTCTTTTGATATCATTTCACTTAATTGTTAATCATCAATGTAACTGAAACACACAGCTCAATTTTAAACAAATAAAATTCCAATAAAATAACTTTATCTTTAAAAAACATGTTGCTATTAACATTAGATATATTTGTCAGTTTAATTTCTGATCATTTTATTGCAATGTCGCATTCAATTCAATCATAAAAGTGCTTTGTTTAAATATTTCATTTCATTCGAAATGTTGCTTGTTGCTTCCTGTTCTTGGAAGATTGTCAAATTGAAATATTTATATTATTATAGAGATATTTCTCAATTTACAAGCTTCTTACACGCAATTAAGTCACATTCCAGGGTGAAACGAAGAGAGATTCTCTGGAGCTCGTTGCATTTAAGTTGAAGCTACTAATTTGCTAATATTATTGCTTAATTTACTAAGGGCTATAAGCATATATCATATCCCATGGAGTTTGATTACAGGGTGCAACGAAGCAACAGCCCAAAGAAAAGTTGTTAAAGTTGTGTCACATTTAATTAACATGAATCAGTGTCTTTATTTGGGGGAAGGGCCTTTTGATAGTAAGCATGTGTAAGGCCTGCGGGTGTGTGTGTGCGTGTGTGTGTTTGTGTGAGTGTGTGTGTGTGTGTGTGTGTATGTGTGTGTGTGTGCACTGTAGGGATAAGTCTTTCATTTGCTGCAAATGCCGCACATCTGTAATTTGTTGGCGCTGAGTTGGGCAATAAACTTTAAAATTTCATGCCCACGAATCATTAAACTTAAACGAGCACTAAATTAACAATTAATGCACATGTGAGCGTGTGTGTATGTGTGTGCATGTGGGTGTATGTTTTATGGCTTAGCATACACAAATTACTTAATGACATTCTTTATTGTTCAATTATTAAGCAGAACATGGGCAACATAAAAAGTTTAACACGCATTAGAGCCCAATTGCTGGCCAGTTGCAAGTTACCAGTTGTGTTTGGGTTTGTGCCTGTTTGCTTGTGGGTGTGTTAGCTTGGCTTAATCAGGCAGGCATCATCAACAGCAATCCAACAACAAAACCAGCAACTCTTGCTTACTGCCTCGATTAATGGGCCAACATTAGTTATCAATGATGCCCAAGTGAACGATAATGTTTCAACGCTAGCATCCCCAAAAAGCATCTCATCAACATCAACATCAACATCAGCAACATTTTCATTATCATCATCATCATCATCATCATCATCATCATCATCATCATCATCATCATCATCATGTTCAGCATGGCATCAATGATTGCCATCGACATGGACAAGAGCAACTGTGCCCCATTATTGCTGCGCCTATGCTCATTATCATCAGTCGGATTCGTTCTTTCGGACGAACTTTGACCGTCTCAAATGTCCGCAAATTAATTTGCCTTCATTGCTGTAGCAGCTGCTGCTTTCACATTTCTCTAGCTGCTGTTCGGGCTGTGGCTGCCCCGAGTAATTAGGAAGGTTCCAGTGAGCCAGGTCTACCAAATAATCTGAAGATCACTTGCAACACTCTGTGTCATTGTATGTATTGAAATCATTGACCAGATTGAAAATAATATTCGTTCTCTAGTAACTAAACTTCAGTTTATACAATATTAAAGTGCACACATATCATCTGAAGGAATGCAAGTTTTAAGTGAAAACTTCAATTTGTAAGCAACTTAATATCTAAGAGTTGACAGAGATATACAGAAATCATTCCAGACTGATACTAATATTTACCACAAATCGTATTTGATGTTGCCACTTATGCATATGCATAACAAGGTGGCAGCACTGCAAACTTGCTTATGCTTGGTGGCTTATCCTAAAGTTAGTGTGAAATACTGTGTTAAATAAAATCCGAGCTTAGCTTCAAATCGCCTTGGGCAATGCTTAAGAGAACTATCGAAAACATATTGCTATCGATAGTATTAAGCTGCACGTGCAACTTGTGTAGCAAAAAGCTTCTGCTGCTGCTGCCTCTGCTGCTGCTGACTCTTATAATTTGCTGCCAAATTGAAGTGAGACGCTTTGTTTGTGCATAACGAGGCGTGCAGCGCGTTAAACAAAGAACCCGGACCGAAAGGCACCAGCAATGCCAAACCTAACCGAGAGAAGGGCTAAAGGTTGTGAGGATATGGGCAGGGGTAAGTGCTGCCGCGTTAGCTTTGTGTTAGTTCGTTCGTTGCAAAAAGCTAGCAGAGTTACGTGGGCGGAACAGCATAGTGTGGGATGCGGGAATGGGGACGGGGACGGGGACGGGGACGGGGATAAAGATGGATATGGATGGTATGGACAAAGAAGTGAAATAAACCAACTGCGAGTGCACCCGCATATGCAACACAACGCAACGCAACGCAAGGCAACTCAACGCAACGCGACGCAACACAACGGAAGGCAACGCAACGTTGAGGGACTCCCGAATCGGGTCAAAGGAGACAAGGACGAGCGCAATTGAGTTGATTACCGCCAGTCAGGACAAAGACAAAGCTTGTGTTGCATCCCCAGCAAATGGCGGGCCAAGTGGCAAATGCATCACCATTGCACCATTGCACCATTACATCATTGCTCCACTGCACCACTGCACCACTGCATCATTGCTCCCTCTTCAAGTCGATTACATTCCCAATAAATTCGAGTAAATCGTGCGCAATTATCTCACAATAAAAATAGAAATTGTTAAGCCAATTGATCTAAATTATAAGATTAAGATAGTAGACTTACTAATAATATATATTTCTAAGATTTCATCTTTAATTTTGAACTGCTCTAAGAAAATCAAACTGAAATATGACTTAAGATATTTCAGAAATTGTAATGATATTATAAATATGTTCTTATTTTGTTGATTTTAACAAATTTTGATAATTGATAATACTAAAATGATAAATGATGAAATGAAATGATAATTATTAAATATTAATTATTATAATTAATTTATTATTACTTTTTTGTTGTTGTTGTTGTTAAAAGAACACAAACAAATTTGTAGACCGATCAAACTTGACTGTAGCGATTAACTTTTGCTAGTCTAAAATAAATAATAATAATTATAATAATAATAATAAATAAATAAAAAGTGTGCAGTGTGATCTAGTTATACTCTGGGCAGGGCTATAATATTGTTGTGTATGTAACAGGCAGAAGGAGGCGTGGCAGTCGATTCGATTGAGTCATGTCCGTCTGTCTGTTTTTATGAACGCGTTTACCGTCCCGCTATTTCCCCCTATTTCTCAACGTAGACACTTCTAACTTGACAGGTGTTTGAATATCATATAGAAGCAATGCTGAAAGTTTCATTAAGATCGGTCTATAAATAAGAAAAGTAATAATTTGCATTGAATCGTTGGGCTTTGCGGCAAACACAAGTGTGCGAGCGAGACAGCGATATATGCATTCGTAAATGAAGCGATGTAGCTGCTAAGAGCATGCATTCACATTCTTCACATACATATACATATATGATATTAATTAACACTTCTCTAATTGAGCTCAGAATGTCAGATGAAGGGACCGATATTTCAGTGCCTCGTGTCCTTGTTTCTCCAATAATCCAATAACGCTGTATGCCAGATAAGCGCTACATGTGTGGAATCTAATCATGAAAAATAAGGGAAGGCTAAGCAAATTTACACATAATAGCCAATTTAATGATGTTACCACAAGTCACGAAAACAAGCAAAAAATGCAACGACAGCGTTGCCACCTGTTTATAAAACTGTGTTAATTGATTGACACATTATCTAATGTGAATTACAACAATGCTTGAGTTTGTTTGGACATTGAAAAGTCTACCCAAATAGTTACCTTCGAAATGTATATTATATTAAACTTATCGAATTGTAAATAATATGTCCTGTAACCTGGTAAAGTATTAATTACTTTAGAAGTAAGTTGGCAACCCCATGTGTGTCATTACATCTATTATCTACAAACTCAGAGATACTTTTTGCCCAACAATTTTAATAATGTTTATGAAATTCGAGATACGAAGCGAACTACTTAGATAGAGCCCCAGTGCAATGGATACAATGTACAATGTTCGTGAAAAGGTTAAGCCAAAGGTTACACAGGTCTGGCAACTCGAGTCTCCGATTACAGTGTAATTGAGGGAACCTATTTAGATGATGGGTCCTGCGTGATGGCCTCAGGCAGGTTTTGGCCTGTGTGTGAATATGGCCTTTCAGCTGGAAATTTGAAATTAGGTCTGACTTCGTGTGGAGTTTTCGAGGTCTGCCTTATATTGCCTGCCTGCCACATGCAGCACATTCCATGTGATTTCCGTTTCCGCTTGCCGTTTTTACTTTTTTTTTGTTATTTTTTTTTTTTTTATTCTTTTTACCAGGCGGGGCGCGAAGTAATTGGCTGCGAAAATGCTGCCATAAATCAAAGCGATAATTATGTGGGCGACTGCGTACCGCCAGTTTCCACTTGCCACTTGCCAGTTGCCAGTTGCTAGTTGAGCGTTGCCAGTTGCCAGTTGCCAAACGCGAGAGGTAGGCAAGGAGGAGGCATGTTGCAGGCTCACTTTGATTGCCATTCGCTCGATTTTGGGGGGCAGAGGGCCATAAATTATGATTTGATGTGCGAAATAGTTGCAGCTGGCTCAAGGTCGAATACTTTTTGCCTTCTTTTCTCTGTTTTTCTTCAGTTTTTTTTTTTTTTTTTTTGTTGTATTCTCGTTGTTCTTGTCTGTGCTCTATGTCCTGTGCTTCGGCGGCCTTCGCCTGGCCGACGCGTCCTTGGTGTGTTTTAGTAAAAACTGAAAGTGGAGCAGACAGTGGCTGTTTTGGCAATGACTATGCCAATCTTGGGGACCATCCGGGCGGGGGTGTACTATGATTAATTGCACGTTGTTGCGGCGACTACATCGTAAATTGCTTTCAGTCGTGTCACCCGCACGTGGATGTGGATGTTGATGTGGATGTGGATGCCATGAATAAAATGGAAAACATTTGCCAACGTGGCAGCTTCAATTCCCGCATGTTTCGTTATGTTATGTTATGTTACGCTGCTTTACGTTGCCGTTGTTGTCTCTGCTAATGTTGCATTATTAATGCATCTGCAACTAGCATGCCGCATGCCGCTTGCCGCTTGACGCTTGCTGCTTGCCACATGCCGCATGCTACCCCAAAAAACTAGGCAAACATTTTTGTCTTAAGCCAAGACCAAACCAAGCAAGGCAACCAACCAACCAAAAAGTAAAATGACCAACAAGCAAAGCAGCAAAGACAGCATGAACCACAGCACCACAGCACCACAGCACCACAGCACTGTGTATGTATGCAAGGACTCTGCGGGCAGCCACAAAAGTTGTTGATGGAAACTAAAGATATCTAATACGAAATACGAATCGCATTGGCAATAGACTTGCTTTAATTTAACAGACTATAATTAATACTCTCTTAAATCTCTTACAGTCTTATAAGTAGACAATCCACGACTGTTTAAGATGTCGGGGAATTAACTGTCTTTGCATCTATAATGCTGGCAGTAAGATCTTCAAAATATTGGTACTCTACTTCGTACTAGAGTGAGGTCTACTGCTGTGTGTATTTGCCAGCAAAGGGAATAGATAGATGGATAGATAGATATATTGTATAAAAAAATTAACTCATGTCTGCTAACAACTACTGGAACATCCCTCGCTGGGATGTATTTGTATGTAAGTGCGTAATGCTGTAGAGGCAGCTCCTGCGGCGACTATGGCTATGGCTATGGCTATGGCTCTCGCTACGGGTAAAAGCAATCACGATAATAAGCATAAATAAAAAGCCCAACAAAAAATTACACGACCATAAAAAAAGGGCAAATGGCAAAGGCTGTGATGTGGTGGGGTGGTGCGGTGGCAGTGGCAAACGAAGGGGTAGGGAAATACGAACTGGGGGACCAGAGGATGGCGGTACATACAAAATGGCACCGCAAGGCAACCCTCCAAGTCCTTTAGTCCCTCTTCCCCCCCCCATTGCTCCCTCTAGGACGCAACAACAAGAACATCATGAAAAACAAGAAGAACCACAACAACAAACAACAGGGGGAATGAGAACACAAATAAGTTTTGTAGTGGCTTGCAACCGCTGAACAACGTCGTAAAAACTTATTTAATTTGTGATTTATATGAATAAAATTTTCTAGTAAATTCCCAGAAATTATTCATTTCGCAGCGTGCTTACGGGCGGGTGGACAACGGCAACAACAATAGCTACAACAACAGCAAAACAAGCGGAAGAAAAATGGCACTGGTAACCGGATGGTTGCGGCGTGGTGAAGGGAATGCGGTACGTGGGGCAAGTCGGCCAGTCGAAAGGATAAACTCGACGACCAAAACAAGTCACCCAACAAGGAGTTGGCAGTTAGACCGGGCGAATTGCTGGCAGACGACAGCAATGGCGACGATGACGTCGCTATCGACGCCGCTTTTCCCCCAACCAAAAAAAAAAAAAATGGAGAAGAAAAAACTTTTTGGCTTGGCTAGCCAAGAGTTCACGTTTTTGATTTACTCCCAAAACAAACAGACACACACACACACACACACACAGAGACACAGAAATACACACACAGTCACAACTTTGCGCATATAAATTGGGCAATTCGAAGTGGTGCCAGAAGCAGAGCAAGCACCACCCGACGGCCTACGCCCACCGGACGCCAACATTGGCGCCTGCCATGAAAAACAATTTCCAATTTTTGGTGGGGAGTAACGCTTAAATCGTTCTATTTACTGACCATAGACGAATCGTCGTCCAATTGCCAAATAGAACTTGCACATCAAATTAACTGAAACTGTACAGCTTTAACAACTTTTGCTCTCACTTTAAAAGGTCAGCTGTGACTAGACCATTACTGTTCCAATCCAATCTAAGAATCAAGCAGAATCTGCAGTATCTATCAACCATGTGAGAGTTGAATCACATAATTGGCTCAAGAAGTAATCTTGGTTAACATACTTAACCACAATTCCTTGCGTGATAATGCCTCCTATTTCTACTTTATTGCAAAAAAGGGGACCGTCATTAGCTGCTAGGGTTGAACGTTATACACTTAAATGTTATCGGTGCTTATCGATATTTTATGTTAACAATTATGTTAATTAGCAGTTAGCACGATCCATTGAACATTTGCACATCTAGAGCTATTGGAGAATTCATATAAACATCTTTATAATTTCGAAATATAGAAATGTTTCCATTTAACTAGCATAATGTTAAACTAGGGTATTACATAGGTATGCACTAATTCACTTACAAATTAGTAATATTGCTTTTTCCACTGTGTCGATCAGTATCAATCATTTGTTCAATCAATTATGAATTTAAATTCTCTTTTACATTTCTTCTATTTATAGAAATAAATGAAAGAAAAATCTCAGCATGAAATATACAATTCTGTTGCGATTTCCGATTGACTACAAAGCATACAAGCTCTTGGCACTTATGCTCGCACCCAAGCGCATTTACTCTCTTGAGAGCACTTAATTTAACAATTCTTCTTTCTGCGACATCCTTAAACGTTTTACTGACAGCCCAGCGCATCGCAACGTAACGCAACGCAACGCAGCACAGTTCAGCTTTCAAGATGAAGTAATCGCGATTGAGATTGTGTTTAGGATTTCGGTTAACGAATCGCGTTGAATATGGCCAACTGCCAAGTGGAGTGGAGTGCATGTTTGTGTGGAATTTGGAATGTGATGCATGTTGTGTGTTATGTGAGTGTGGCATGCTACGAAGAAAGGAAATAAAGGAAAGAACTGCCACTTACCGCACGTGCATCGCATCGCAGAACAAAGCTGGCGACGCATAGGCCAAGAAGCGGCAACATCCACAGCCGGCTGGAGTTGACAGTGGTGCGTCTTTGTTGCACCTCTCGCAGCATTTTCAGTTTGTTTTTATTTATTTTGTTTTTCTATTTTATTTGTATTCTTGATTTTTATTATGGCTCTTTACTTCTTTCCAATTGGATCTCAGTGCAAGTTTGTGGTTGGCTTTTATTGTGAATTGCTAGCGATTTGCACTATAAAAAATAACAAAAACAGTTCTCATAAACGAGTGCGAATTTCAATAAAATGAATAAATGGATTTCAATCTCCAGTCTTTTTGGGCTTCACTTGCTGTTTCCAATGTTCGACGGAGTTGGTGGTTCACATTTTGCTGGTTTTTCTGCTTTGTCGAATTGCCGGCGCCCGTGCGGCTTGTTTACTTTCACTAGAACATACGCACACACACACACACACAGACAGGGACACAGGCACAGACATACATACACATGCAGACTCACACGCAGACAGACAGGCAGAGGGACAAGAAAACTGGCGCCACGTATTTGCGGGCGCATAACAATTGCGACAACAGCACAAAAGCCAGCGAAAGCAACAACATTAACAACAACGACAACAACAACAAGAACACTGAAAACCAACAACAACAGCTCAAGTCACTGGTTAACGAAACGAACCGAACGCGCACGCGGCACGAATTGTTCTGGCGTCTCGACAGCGTTGGCAGCTGCTTTTGAATAGCGCCAGCAGCGGCGAACAGGATATGCGGCGAAAGCGAAAGCTTCACGGCGAATTCAATACGGCCACTTGGCTGACGAGCGCAAACGAGATAGTATCAAATGTACATGCCTAGGTGAGTGAGAATGCGAGAGTGAGAGAGAGCAAGCGAACGGGCAAGCGAGAGAGTAGAAATTAGATAGAGATAGAGAGACAAAAGGGCCTGGCGTGCCATGAAGTTTATAAAATGTACGTGACTGTGGCTCGCTTAGCGCTTGAAGTGTGTGTTAAGCTTTGCCGCTGCCGCTGCCGATGCCGCTGCTACTGTTGCTGCTGCTGCTGTTGCTGCTGTTGCTCCTCTTCTTTGACTTCACCCCCTGCTGTTGCCAAGCAATGCCTATGCATTTGGCACAAAATGCTCAAGGACACACTCATACACACACACGCACACAACCAGACACGAACACACACACAGAGATAAACTCAAAGTTAATGCTTTTATTGTGCAGCATTTCTTTATTTTTAGTTGATTTGTTTGGACATTTTCGGTTGGTTGTTTTTGGGCAATGCCTGACCTTGGACACCCGACCTCCATTCCTCCTCCATCTCCCAGACGCACTCCCCTGTCCCGACTCCATCGAACTTTGCTCCAATTACCACAATTTTCGATGGACAATGGTCGCCACTTAAACTTCACGCGCTCGATTTCACTTCTACAAGCTTCAGTGGAATAATCCCTACCCTATTCCGCTCCGAGTCCCGTTGCCACTTTCCACTTCCTTCCTGCCCCGTTGCTGACGGTAGTTCACTTTGCGGATTACATTTGTTGTTGCCTCATGACACAAGGAATACATTATCCTAATCAGTGCACACAGAGCAGCTGCGCATAAATAGGCAAATATGAGAGGAACAGAGAGATGGGGCGGCAGAAAGGAAACTGGCATTTAGGTATTAATTGATCACTTCAATGACAGATTTTCAAAACCCGATTGATATAATCGTGAAGTGTGAGGTTTGTTTCAATTTGCAGTTTCAATTAAAGGTGTCGCTAACAAATTTGTTAACTCTTCCTCTTTCGAAAATCTCATAAATCATTCACTCATCCACTGTGATCAATCAGAATGAAAAGCAGTCTAATAATCCCTATCCTTATCTGTAATACTTCACAGCCATTGTTAATCGTTTGGAAACTGTTTGAATATTTCTTTAATAATGTCAAATCAAAATAGTTGATATTAAAAAAAAAAAAAAACAATAAACAAAATTAATTAACTCGTTAGCTTTTGAAAAAAGTTTTAATTGATAATCGCAAATTACCCATTCCAATTTAGAAATATTAACAATGGAATAAATATTTCATGATAAATCAAATTAAATGAAATTATTTTAAATATTTATATGAATTATAACATTTGAGTGGTTTTGTTATAAGATTTAAAACTAATATTGGGTTATAAACAATTGAAATGTACTTAAGATGATATAGCATACTTTTTGGGGCGGAAATGAAGAATATGGATAACCGTTTATTTCTATACTGATATCGATTAAACTGTATTTTTATAAAATTAAGCATTAATAATATGCATTTGTGGATCTGTCGTTTCGATATTAGAGACTAGAACCATAGAACTTATACAATGCAATTTATGGTAAAATCTCTTAGGTCTCCTTCTGATCGGAGAATTAACTCGATCTATTTAAAATTACCTGGCTCATATCGAAAATCGATCGATCGAAAATCAATATACAGTCTGAATACAATTTGTTGAGGAGATTTGTGATTTGCGTTAGTCGTTGTGATCTCATGCTCTTTAAACATCAGGCAGATACAAGAATGTCCACAGTCACGTATTCAGTCAAAGGCAGTTTGTTGAGCAGTTCGTTACCCACACTTTCACTAATATTCTGTTAGGAATACATGATAGGTTAAAAGTGTGTATTCACTCTACAATTAGCTTGCTAATGCTTTTTCAATTTGTGGGCAAACTTGATTTGTGTATGGTATAGAGGTACCTTCATTACAAATTTGGTGTCTCTACCTTTTAGAGTTGCTGAGATCGAGAGACAGACATACAGCTGATGATACTGATCAAGAATACTACCCTACTCTATATACATATACTTTATAGGGTCTGCCTTGCCTTCTCTTGCCTGTTACACAATTTTTGCCCAAAGTAAATATATCAATTTACAGGGCTTAACAAATTCGAAAAGCCAGAATCAAGCGCAGACTACAGCATGCTAACCTGTACCAGCGTCTTTAAAAAGGTAACTGGATAATATATTATATTATACTATGTATATTCATATGCATGAATGAGCACACAAGCATGCAGGTTTAGGACCAAAACCTTTGGCTCATGGTGTCCTCAAATCGATTTATGGTTTCCAAATTCAAGCTGATATATTTGGGATTTTAAATTTACTGATTAAAGGTGTTGGCTTTAATATGTTCATATCAGCATTAAAGAGAAGTCCAGTATATTCTAGTGATGACAACGACTACGACACTCTCAACTGGATTACTTTATTACTTTAATTAGTCATCTTATATTATCTGAGGAAAATCGACCAACTTAATACTCTTTGAATTGACTGGCAACGAATTACATTCCTAGTATTTGCGACCACAAGTAGTAATACATTTGTCGATATATTTTATCTTGATCGTTATCAATATTACACATATGTATTTATATATATTTAGTTCATAAATATTTAAACTCATAACTCATAATAATGATGTGTATATACATCTATATGAATGTATTTAAAGCCCGCTTATAATAAATTATCGTTTAATTAAATGTTTTTTTCAGAAAAATGATAAGATTTGGTAAGTAAGAATGGGTTTGAATCTGCTACAATCGCAACACGTAGGTTTCCACGTATTCGTGTGGGGCTGGTGGTTTGATAAGTTGCTCTCCCGCGTCATCCACGTAGTCGGTGTAGGGCAGTTTATTGATCAGCTCAAAGTCTAATCGTTGCATCATGCGCGCAGAATATACACTGGTGCAGTCGACGGTGAGCACTGGATAACCCAATTCTCGTCCCCGGTTTGACAGAGCTGTCACGAGACGCGCGCCGATACGCAGACCACGAAGCGTCGAGTCCACGCCTATTGCATGCACATGTAATGCTTTGTTCACATCGAAACGTTTGAAAACGTTGGCATCGCGTTCTACAATCGCCAATAAGCCTAATATGCGTCCCCACTTGCTGCCTGCAAGGCGTTCAGCCTCTTCGAAAAGATGGTCCGCCTCATCGGGCATTTTAGGGCCAGCCACAGCTGCGCCCACAATGCGCCCTTCGTGCATTGCCATTAAGCAGGTGCCATGCGGCAGATTAGAAAGCAGGAAATCCTCATCCTCTGCATCTGGCTCCGGAGGTTCGCAGCCGATGGTCAATGGTTCCTCTTTGTAGTAATGCACATGCAGAAATTTCAACAGTCTCTCGCTGTCATTAATCGTTGCAACGATGATTTCAACATTGTTAATATCCACGGGGAACTCATTGCAACCGATTCAAGTTGCTAACCCAGCTGATCGCGAATAGCAGCAAATACACAGAATAGTGCTGAGTGTGACCAAAGTGCGAGTAGCGAAAGTTCCAAATAAATTTAAAATATAAATACTAAATATACTTACAACGATTTAATGTTATCGATAATGAAATGTGGCTAGTTGTCGTTAATTAAATGAGTTAAAGCGGAACAAGTTCTACAATAGTATCTTAGCTAAGCACAGGTAATGCCAAGCACTACTGTGACAACTGCAGCTCGCAGACTATTTTACACGTATACATACATATGTACATATGTACATATGTATGTACACAACAAAATGAAAGTAAAAGATCTACTTTGAAGATCTTATATTTTATTAGATATGCCACAAATATAAATATGTACTCTTATTACCTCGGTAAACTATGAACCCATTGAATTGGGTACAAACGAAAATACTCTCCAAGTATCTTCGAATACAATTTAATAGCAATAATTGTTGGTTATAATGCATTTGTAAATATGTTCTATCTTGATCGTATGGGGCTCTTACATAAAAATTTATCTGAATAAAAGTAATTGTATTGACAACTAAATTCGATATTGCAGATTACAAATATAAAATAAATAACATTTTCTCATTCACTTTCATGAAATTATTGTCCGTAAAGTCAGCAGACATGCATGTATAAGCATGCACATGCATGTAATAAGCACGAAATGTGGCTAGCTGACAAGGGATGTAAAGGGATGCAAAGGGAGCAAAGGGTGCAGAGTGCGGGAGTGCAATTTCAGTCGTTGCCAGGATACAACAATTGCAATTGCATATCTTTTTGGTTTGCCCCATCTTATGCAATCCGGCACTCATATCAGAATAATTAGTGAACCGTCTCTAATGTCCCACTCAATTAGGCGCACATGTTCATGGTTGGAATGGAATGTGGCAATGTGGTTGTTACTCTGGCAACAACGTTCACATGGAGTTGCCTCCAAATCACTGTACGAGTACGTTGTAGACACTGCTCTGTGTCATTTGAGATACTCATCCTTGAATCAATGCAATTACAATGGAATATTTAAATTTCATCTTATGCTCGACCTTAAGCTCAATATGTAAGCATATAAAGTTTATAATTATGACAAAATTGTTGAATTCATTTATTTGCACTATTCGCTCAATCAAATCATTTACGCCTGCCCCTTCTGAATAATTTGGGATTATAAACAGGCAGAAGAAGGTGTGGTAGACCCTATAAAGTATATATATTCTTGATCAGTATCAAAAGCCGAGTCGATTAAGCCATGTCCGTCTGTCTGACCGTCCGTCCATCGATCTCAGCAACTATAAGAGCTAGAGACACCAAATTTGACATCAAGGTTCCTGTATACCATACGCAGATCAAGTTTATTTTAAATTGTGGATACCACATTTCTTAACGTGGACACTTCTAACTTAACAGGCGCTTGAATAATATCATATAGAAGGAATGCTGAAAGTGTCATCAGGATCGGTTTATAAATAAAAGAGATAATCAGAAAAGAAATGTTGTTTTGCATGCAGCACATGTGTGTGAGCAAGACAGCGAACGACAGCATCACAAGCATATGTATATGAAGTGTCGTAACACTCAGCTTTGATCGTGTATGTATGTATACATATGTGTGCGAGCGAGACAGCGAACGACTGCGTCACAAGCATATGTAAATGAAGTGTCGTAACAATCATAACACCTGTTATGTTCTTACTTCTATTATAATCAAAATACTTAACTTAGAAAACTGCACAGGGCATTAAAACTTGGCATAGAGTACTCTCCGCTTGAACAGATTCAGATTAATTAATTATCACGAGATTAAATTAAAAGGTACAGCTAATCTGTGAGGGAATGTAGCTTTCTTTGAGGCAGAAGCCACCTGTTGTAGCAGCTACTTTTCGTAGGGACAAGAACTAGCTGAGTTGCACCACCATCCGCCCAGGCATGTGGTTGCTTTGATTAAGTGGACGCCGCAGTGGAAATGTACCGCAATGGCAGCTGGCAACAGACCGCAGACGATTTGGAATCATGCAGATGCGTATTGCTGTGTGGTTGCGTGGTTGACTAGCTATGTGGTGTTGCGTGGTTGCGTGGTTGCGCCACTGCATCACTGCATCACTACATCACTACATCACTGTGTCGCTGCCTTAACGCTCTGACTGTGGCCAAGGTAACCGGCAAATTATTCATTGCGCATACGCCGCGTCTGCCCCGCTAATTAGGCGCAAGTGTTGTCGATAATGAAGTGGCGCTCTGTGCTCTGTTAAAGCACATTATGTGTTAGTGCGCCAACTATCTGCCGGGCAGAACATGGATGTCAGGACACAACTGAGCGCAAGAGAGGGCTATGGAGAGGGAGGGGGCGACTGAGCGAGTCAGTGAGTGAGTGAGTGAGTGAGAGGGCTTCCTTGTACGCCCTCCGGTCGACATATGCCCGGACACTGTTTAAGCTGTGAAGCACGTCGCCAGACGTGGCATGCATTCCACGACGGACATTGAGGCAACCGTGTGCGATATCTGCTCTTGGCTATGCGCGTGCTCCATTGTCCTGACTGATGCCACTGGCAGTGCCTGCTAAATGGCAGTCGGATAACTTTTTTGTTCACCAAAGACAAACAAGCGGCTCGAGCAAAAGTTGCAAAATGAGGGAAACCTTCTTTCAGTTGCAACCATGGAGCTGAAGCTGGAGCTGGGCGGTGGGCAACGTGATGTGGGTGTGCGTCCAAAAAACTTGCTACAGCGCTCAAATTTCAAAAGGACAACAAACTAGTTGGCGTGGTGAGAGCCTTACACAACTACCCTAACTCACAGTCCCCCCCTCCACCCTTCACCCCACGGGAAAACGTGCCCCTCTTTTTCAGTTAGTCACGATAAATGGCAACCCAATCACATGGCCCTGTTTGATATGCAACAACACGTGGAGCATGCGCGACAATTTTTTGATAGCTAACGGATATGCGAACGGATTACGAGGATGATGAGCGGGATGTGCCCGATCATCTCCCAGGTGTTGGCATCGCTAACCCAAATGCAGACGGAAAGTGAAATTTAATTAATTCACTTATTTAATTTACTATCAAATTCTATTACACTGTTAGAAGTGAGTCAGTAGAACAGTGAAGGACATCACAACAAAGAGGAATTGAAAAGTAAAGAGTAAATGCTAAGAATACTTAAAGTATTCTGTTAACTACACTTGACAAACGGCCAACTTACTGAACACCCCTCGTATGTAGTGTGTCCGAGCCATTGCATACTCATCTCTCTTCTTCCTCGTCCTCCTGGTCCTCCTCGTCCAACTGTCCAAACACACTGTACACTTGTTCGTATGCCAGATCACGTGCTATGTCTCTGTCCAAGATCCACGACAAACCTGGGCCTCCTCATCCACAACATCCACACGGACTGAGGCATTGGCCGTGCACAGAATTTTTATGTGTGTCACAGTGTCACAGAGTTATCCCCTTTGGCTACAACGGCTATAATTAATATAAATGTATGTATGTACAATTATAATCGAAGGATGCGCCAGAAGACTTAAAGACAAACTGTAACTAATGGAAATCCTTATCGATATTGAAAGGCTTTTGATGAGTGGTTTGCCCCACTGTGCCTGGACAACTGCAGGCAGTTAAAGAGTAATGGATAATATTACCGAACCAAACTGAACCGAACCGAATCTTACCAAACCAATCTGAACATCTTGACGAGGCACTGCATGTGTTGCAACCTTTTTGTGAGCCGCAACCTGATCTCAATTGAAACCCATCAGAGTCGTCAACTGGCAACTGGCAAGTGGCAAGTCGCAAGTGGCAAGTGGCAAGTGGCAAAATGAAGTAGCTCTACATACATACATATATACCATAAATATATATATATATATATATATATATATATAGATGCATACATATATATAGTCGTGTATATGTATATCCGTATAAATAAGCAATGTGTTGGGTTCCTTTTGTCTGCAGTTGGTGTCGCTGTTGTCGCCTTTTGTCCTTTTTATTGCCCGCCTGTCAATATCCGGCGACACATTGCTTGGCTTGAGCGACAAATTTGTAGGATTCACTGTTTGTATGGTTTCGGTTTGCCTTTTTCACAGTTCGCCCTTTGATTCCATTTCCCGTGCGGCACATAAGTAATGCATCCCGAGACGGAGACGGAGACGGAGATGTAGATGGAGATGGAGACGAAGCTGGAGATGGATATAGAGATGAAGATGAAGATGAAGATGGAAATGTTGCTGGACCGAGTTCTGGGCAGCCAGTAAAGCCGTTGTTTGCATGTTTGAACTTTAAGGATATGTGCCCATAAACAACAGGATGTAAAATGGCAGCTTCAAGTGCCTGCGGGAGCTGTGAAGCAGTGAAACGAATGCCCCATTCGTCCAACCCCTCGTCCCCAACCGCCGCCAGTTTTCCCCCTGCTCCACTTTATAACCATTTTATTCCCCCCCGACTGGTTGTTACTCAAATGTGTGCTCCACTCCACTCCCGCCAGCGATACCCGTAGAACGTAGAAAACACTGAGCTTGTATAGGATCCCCTGCAAGTGTGAGGCTGAGAATGCGAAAAGGACGTACAGGAGGAGAAGGAGAAGAAGGAGGAACCGGAGTTGTCGCCAACGTAACCGTAACGGTTGCCCTTGGCTACGCACGATTTGAATTAAATTGCACTCGACGCATTTGCCTGCAGTGGGTAGAGCAAAATACATTCACAGCAGAGTACTCCATGCCTCATGCCCCTTGCCCCGTGCCCCATGCCCCATGCCCCTTGCCCCTTGCCCCTAACCAGCACACGACGATTCAATTAATTCGAGGAGGGGGCTTGAGAGCCACCTGCTGCCATTTGTATACAAATAATAAAGTTAAGTTCAGATTTAGTTGGCAAAGTCAAGAGCAGAAATTTATTATGTTGACAAATTGGCTTTTCCATCCCGCAAACAGAAATATTTAAATGATACCAAAAAAATACAAGTGAAACTGTGAGGAAACGAGCAAAATGAGATAACTAGCAAATTGATATTGTAGGGTGCGCAGCTGATATGAGATTTTGGCAAATTGTTAAGTAAATTCTATGAAAGTTCTGATATGGCCACAAGTTACAGGGATTTTGTGCGGCTCTGTCATTTGCCAGTTACCAGAGTATGTACCTAAGCACCTAACCAAAAGAAATCAAACGAGCGCAACAGAAACAGAGACAGAGACAGATAGAAAGAGAGAGCGAGAGAGAGAGAGAGAGAGAGGAACAAGGCATTGTGATAGAGAGAGAGAGAGAGAGAGAGAGAGGTGATGGGGAACTAGAGAGATAGAACTGTCAGCCACAGCTCGACAGGAAACAAACAGCACACACAGAGAAATTTAATTTAAAATGTGCAATGCACACAGACATGTTTATAAGTACCAGGAACACTAGATGGAGCACCTGAGCTCGAGCTACACTCAAAGCATTGCCCAAGGACGGCTGTTACAGGCTGTTACGGAGCGGAGTGGAGCGGTGAGGTGAGGGGGTGCATGCAACAGCAGGCAGGCGCCACAATAAAGGTAAGAGCAAATCAACTGCAGCATTCAGTAGTAGCCAGGACGCTGCTGCATGACCAACTGTTCTTAGCCACATACATTTGCTGATGGACGTGAGGTAGCAACAAATACAATTTGCAATAGCTTCATCAGTCCATACCTAATTACTAAAGTAATCTACAGATCTGTACAGGAATTTCAAAGTTGCAGCCATAATACGATTGAAATTCTGTGAAACAGAACACAAGGATTCCAATGTTGAAGGAGGACAGGTCTACATATGAATCTGTTAGTGCCGATTCACTGACTCACTGAATAACTGTCTGACTGACTGGCTGGCTGACTAACTGACTGACTGACTGTTTGATTGGTAATCAACGCACATACCACAACGTAAGAGCCAAAAAGCCAAAAATTTCCATAGCACAGCCTTTAGGAAATTCCACTCCCAAGGGGTGAAAAACTGTTGAATGAAACTTTCATTTCGATTCATTTTCACAAAATTAAAATTTCCTTTTGACAGATATGAGTTGCTTACATCGACCGCATCTACTCCAGGGAATTTCACACAGATTTATACCCTGTAAATTATTCATAATTTGGTTACATTATTACTGACTCACTACGAATCACAGCAGCAGTTCCAAAGGTAAATGCGTATATTGCTTAGGCGAATATTAAATCAGTAGTTGAGTACGTCCGGCATTGCCCGTGTTATCATAGACATAAGACTTAGTGTGGACCAGACCTGATGAAATACATTCTGCATTTTTATCTTTATCTCTTGTTCTTATGGGTTATTATGGAGTTTATTATGAGCTTTGTAAAGCATCCAACGTTTTTCTCAAAGATTTTCTCCCTTTTATCGGATATAAAAACCACTAAATACAAATACAGGCGATCGAACCCGACAGTGAAAGACCCTGTACTTATTCGGTAAAATGCTGCTACAGTTCTCAACGCCTGTTCCCCCTTTTGGTCAGCACTTCATTCCTGTATCACTAGGTCTTCTGCTTGTTGGCATTTCTAAGACTCACAATTTTCGTTTTTATTCCAAATATATTCACTGTGGATTTAGTTTATTGAATCAGGTTATGCGAATAAAATACATCTACACTTAATCATTTCTTTCCGGCGATTGCGGTTGTGTGCCCATGGATGAGTCCGGCTGAGATGTGGACTGGGATTCAGATTCGAGGAAGGAGGAGGTTTGGGAGGGGTGATAGGTGCGCTCCTCACTGATCTCAATGTCCTGCACCGACATGCTCTTCACAAGCGTCGTGTTGGGCAGGAAGGAGTACTTGCCCATTCGCTCTCCCCGCTCACTGGCTATGGTCTCGGTGCGGAGGGGCGTGGCACCGTCAGCAGTGATCACACAGAGATCAATGTTGGAGCCGGAGCCAAGATCGTTAAAGACACCAGCGCTAATGGCCTCTCGCACCAATTGTTTGCCTTGTTCCAGATCAATGTTTGGATGCCAGCCATTCTCCATAACAGCCATGGCGGCCAGAGTACCCGAACCCATCGCGGCATAAGGTATTTTATCAATGGAACCATGTGGATGGATGCAGTTAATGTGCGGCCCATACTTGTCCACACCGCCCATAACCAAGGCGGCACTAATATGGCCCTGGTAACGGAAGAGCGTGTGACGGAGCAACATGCTGGCACAGATCACAGGCACTTGCCGGCCAGTGTTAAGCTCATGCAGATCCATCTCAGCGGAGGTCATCAGTGTTATCTGTTCCGTATCCGCAGCTGTGCCGGCACCACAGCAGCTGAGGAAGGCAATGAATATAACGAGATTATTCCCGGATAGATTTCTCAACTTACTAAATATGATCTTGCAGGCGATGGATCTTCGAGCAGTTCTTGTCGGACACAATGGGTCCCTCGGTGGCACGTGTGTCAGCACCGAGGATGACGCCATCCTTAAAGATTATGCCCACAATGGAGGTGCCCGTGCGGACGGCTAGCGGAGGCTTATAACCTTTGATCAGCAGCTCACTATTGCTGTAGTGAAAAGGTTAGTAATTTACTCGGATAAAGGATAATAAAGGACATTATGAGGACCTACCGTTTGCTATTGATAAAGTTAAAGCCGTTGCCAAAGTCAATCGGAACAAAGCTGTCGCTACGAGACTCGGTCAACATCTTGGTGTGAGGATGAGGATGGGGATGAGGATGTGAGATGCACAAAGGATTTGACTCACAATTCTAATTAATAATTTCAATTTTCTAAAATTTCAGTTTTTATATTTTCTCGTATTCATTTGTGTTTTGCTAAGTAGAGTTTGATCTATGACATGAGATTCAAGTATTTGCAGCTGTGTTGTATAAATCAAAGGATGAAACGCCTACTAAAACTAATTGGACCTGTATCTCAGCATTGGCTGCTTATACAATTGTTGAAATGCCATGCCAAACAGACAGAGAAAGACAGTGAGAGAGAGAGAGAGAGAGAGAGAGAGAGAGAGAGAGAGAGAGAGAGAGAGAGAGAGAGAAAGGACAGTGTGAGACTATGTACAAGGCATTGCATTGGCCTCCCAATTCCACTTGCCCAACAATTTGACTGAGCCTAATTGCTAAGTGTGTGCAATTCTCTTTCCATCTTCAAGCTGTCTGCTTTGTGTGTGCAGGTGTGTGCGTGTGCGTGTGCGTGTGTGCGTGTGCTTTCTATACATAGTTTGCCTATTTGCCAGTTTCTCCGTTTATCCTGGCACATGACACGACATTCATACAGGCATCTCTGCCTAAAGGCTATTCGTAATTACGGTTACTTTAATTAAGGCTTACACAGCTGATCATTGATCAATAAGGAACTCTTTTCAAATGTCAAACATGTTTGTCATTTAATCATTTAATCTAAAATATAATTAATCAATGTTCTGACTGAAGACTTACAATAAATATTAATACTTAAGTCTATACCAACAAATGTCTAAGTATTTCTATGGCAATCGCTTTAGAAATAAATGTGGTTTGTCTGAAATGTGAGAGATATAATTATTCGAATATATGTACATAGTTTCGCAGTCACAAATATTACCTATTATTATATTATGCCAGGGTTGCCACCCTTGACACTTGAGTACCCAAACTGGCACTGAATTGTTAGTTGGTACTTTGTCACTTTTTGTTGTAACAAAATGCTTTAATTGTATATAATTTTAGTTTAAACGGCAAACGTTTTCAATTATTTATTTATTTTATGTTTTAATAACATATTTAAACTAGATTATTGTACATAATTATTTATAAAATTGTCGCTTTTTGTTTAAAATGTGATTTTTTTGTCATGAAGTAAATTAAATTATAAATTATAGGCACTTTGTAAACAGTTTTATTGCTGTGGCGAACTTTTACTTGTTAATAGAGTCTCGTTTAGCCAGCTCGATGTCCTATTAAAAATAAATATTTAACGTGTTTATTGTCTCTTTATTTACTTTAAATTTTAATTTAATACAACGAGACATTGTAAATCTTTCTTTTCAATTTTGCATATAATTTATAATTAATTTCAAGCAACAAAAAATATGTATTATCAAATTATATGTATTATAATATTTCACAATTAAAAAGACTCTAAATGTAATTATATTTAAAAGAAGTTGATAAGGACCACTCGCAACGCATTAAGTATACGTAATCTTGATATTTAGTCCTTATGGTCTGATAATAAGCACAGAAATTATTTTCAAATCAATTTCCATCACTGGTATTATCTGGCGACCACATACATAGCTCTTAGGAGACTTCTATCTGTATGTATCGGTGTGTATTCTCTGTCTGGTAGTCGGGCGATCCCATTTGTTAGCCCATCATTTGTGTTGTGCGATTAATTTGACGTTAGTAAAATGATTTATAATAATTTATGGTTTTCAAAATGTCATTTATATCAATAAACTGGTCGAATTTTCCGCTTGCAGCTATTTTGCATATTTGGCCGCAATTAACCTAAATTTGACGGGAAAAACGCTGAATTGGCATCACTGTCGCCAGTGCTGATGCGGCAGCCCGCATCATGTGGAGTGAATGGGGAATGCGGAATATGGAAAGTGGAAAATGGGATGCGGAATGTGGAATGTGGACTGCGGCATGTGGACTGCGGAATGCGGTTGATGCTTCCTAAGTAAATCAATATTGAAACACTTGAGCTTAAGGAACAGCGACAGAGCAACAACAACTGGGCGCATGTCAAACGAGTCAATTAGCATTAATTAGAGCCCGGTTATATTTTAATCAACACTTGGATTGGCGATAGACAGGTTCCATGTGGCACCCACCCGCAGGAATGCACTCAAGCCTACTATGCAAATCGCACTCACTTTGATTTGCAATGGGGGGATGGAAATGAGAGTGCGGTGGGTTGGCACATAGGCGGAGAGTGAGTGAAGGGAGTGATGGACGAAAGGGTGGGGGGGGGAGGAGGCAACTGGACATGCGGCAGGCATGTCTGCGACTCGAAGTTGCGACTTGCAAATCATGGAGCCAACTTTTGAGTAACTTAATTACGAGGAGGGTGGGTGGGGGGTGTTTGGCTTATGGCAAACGGGGTGAGCAAGACTAGCTAAGGCTTTAGATACTGGACTTCAACTAGCAGCAGGGCAAGTCACCAATCGCCAGTTGCAAGTTGCAAGTTGCAAGTTACCAGCTGCTGGCGAACTTCAAGTTGCAAGTTTACTTAAACAATTTTGCGCTGCATTTGGCCAAAACTTTTGTAGCAACATCAGCGCAACGACAACAACAATGACAACAACGGCAGCAACAACAAAGCCAAATCCAACGCCAAATCCAAATCCGAATCCGAATCCGAATCCGAATGCAAATGCAACTTTCTTTGAGCAATTTAGATTTTTGCTTTTGGCATTCGAGCAGCTTCCCAGCCAGTTGTGCCACTTGGGCCTAATAGGGATTGTCCGGGCAGCTGCAGACCGGAGTGAGGGGCTGACATTTCAATTAAATTGCCAACGACTTACTTAGCACCGCTACAACTTTTATCTCAATATCGAAAACTCTTTTCATAACACTGCCGAACAACATTTAAGTTTTGCGGCTTTTGTCTGCTAATATTTGCTGTTTTCTCACATTTATTTATATATTTATTTAAATATATATTCGAGTTCATTACTTAGTCCAACTATTTCTTCTTATTATTTCCTAAGCTTATTCTCATGACTTTCAGTAATGGATAATAACTGCATTTGATAACAAAAAGTAAGGAATACAAGCTGGGACAGTATAGACAGTTATAGACACACTTAGTGAATGAGAATACTTAATAGTATGCTCAAAGTGTTGGACAGTGTTACTAATCAAGAACCAATGAATATACATTTCCAAAGTTTATTCATTATTCCTCGCAACTATTTTGGCTCTAAAACTTTTTTTAACTTTTCATATAATGATGCAACTGGACCTTTCACTTTCCCAGCTGTTATATCATTGAAATTGTTGTTAAATGTGTGTGTTTAATTGGCTTTGGATTAATTAGACACAGCGAGAGGCTTCAGTTAATGCTTGGACGGGCATTAGGAACAATCTTAGATGGAATCTAAATAGCCTCAGACAAGACTGCCCATGTACTAACACCAAGAAGCAACGATACCAGCTCCATAACATCTTCATCCACTGTTGGATAGGATCTGTATTCTATCTGTTAATAAATCATTTGGACGCCAACGCGTCATTAATGCCGCTTAAGCTGCTGTCGGAAATTTGGAAGTTTATTAGCTTGGCTGCCAGTCTAGACGCGGCATGTCCTGCTGCCATTCTGCCTACAAGCCATCATCCCGCTGCTCCCTTTCTTCGACTTGTTTTTCGGTTTAATGTCCGCAACGGGCTCAGTTTAGTCATTTCAAGGGGGAGTGGGTGTGGAAGGGGCTCAGCTGAGTGGAGAAGCCAGTCGACAAATTTGAGTCAATGGCTTGGAATCGCGATATCCACCGCCGTCAAAGAAAGCTCAAGCCACCCTCCTCCATCACGTTCCATGATTTATGCAACCAAAGCAGCAGCAACAACAGCAACAACAACAACAACAACAATAACTTACGCTGCAATTTGGCCGCATAATTAAATTTGTTATTGCTGAGCTTGTCCTTTGTATACCCTGCTTGGTGTGTGTGTGGTAGGGTCTGACTTTGTTCTACCCTTGAATTGGCTTTACTCTTATCAACTCCTTATTGAAACTCCTTTCAAGTCAAATTAAGAGCTTTAAAAGCTTTTGAATTAAATGGTATTTTAGTGATGATTTAATTACCCTTTGCTATCAATGAAAAGTTTCACGTTTTAGATTTGTCCAAATGTTATCCTGATTTTCGTGCTATCTTCCTTATATATTGTGTGTATACTATATATGTGAGTGTGTGTGTGGTGTCTGAGTGTGTGTATGTATGTGCAACATGTGTGAAACAATTAAAGCAGAATTCAGCTTTGGTTAGAGCATGCACATCAAATGGTTCCAGAGTCACGGATGCTGGCGAGGGCGGTTGCGAAGCTGCGGTCGGGAAGTCGTGCCACGCAGACACTGCCACTGCCACAGCCACTGCCACAGCCAACATCGTGGCCATGGCCCTAACCATGGCCGTAGCCGTAGTCGTAGTTGCATTTGCACTTGCAGTCGTAGCTGAAGTCGTAGTTGAAGTCGTAGTCGTAGTCGTAGTCGTAGTCATATTCATAGCCACTGCCACGTAATGGTAAACTAGAAAAATACTCAGTAAATGCATAACGAGAAAGAACAATAAGCAAATCGTTAAGATTCGCAAACTTTGTACACCACAACTGCAGCAGATCCAGACACACACACATACCAACACACTGTGTGTATGTAACACTCACTCACACAGACAAACGGATGCCGAGTAGCTTGGCCATAAGTTCAGTGTTCATTGTTGAGGCTCCGAGAGCCTCCATTGCCATTCCACAGTCCTTGCCATACTCATTCAGGCATGCACACACCCATATGAACACACACACACACACACACCCACCACACACACCACACTCACATACACTTAACATACACGCTTCCTGGCTCTGGTCTGTGTGTTTTCTTTGCCATAGTTGCTTTCAATGTGGCTGTGGCTGTGGCTGTTGCCCTTTGGCTGCATCAGGTGTGAAATGCATCTAGCGCACAGTGGTGCAGCACACAAGTTATCAGATTGAAATATAAATTCAATTAACTACTCAAAGCAACTAACTTAAAACTAACTTATAGTTAGTTATAGCAAAGTTGAGTTACGCGAAAATAATAAAATGTAATCAACATATATAAACAGAGCTATATAATCTACAATCTGATTACCTATAATCAGATTCTCTGAAACAAGGTTTAGTGGCAATTTGTCTCGCAAATTCTCTCTGAAACATATATATATACCCTGTGCCCATTAAAAATGGGCAAAAAAGGGTATAATAATTTTGTGCAAATGCATGTAACAGGCACAAGTAGGCATCTCCGACTCCATAAAGTATATATATTTTTAATCAGCATTGATAGCCGAGACGATTGACCCATGTCCGTCCGTCTGTCTGTATGAACGCATCGATCTCAGCAACTATAAGAGCTAGAGATGCCAAATTTGGAAGAGTTCCTGTTTACCCTCTCCATATGCAAATGCTTATTTTTTATATTTAATTTAATTTAATTTTTGATATTTATTGTTAGTTTCTTTTAATTGTATTATATTTTGTTTTAATTTACTTTTTAATTTTTCCATTATTTTATTTTATTTTTTTACATTAACTTTTTTTATTTAGATTTAATTTGTTTTTTTTTTTATTTTTGCTTTTAATTATTTGTATGTTTTATTTTGTTTTATTTTATATACATATGTATTTATATATTTATATTATATACACTGTGCCCATTAGCTATTGTTTGTAACTCTATGTTATTGTTCGTACGATCTTAAACGCATAAAAAATATCTTGAAAGTCGTCTAGTAGTTCACTGTAGTTGACGATTAATTTAAACTGTCGACCCACTGTGCGGAAACAGCGCGACGTTCGGATGCAATGGCCGCATAGTTGTTTTCATAGGGGTGTGTTTGTGTGTAACGTGTGTATGTGTGGCATGTACGTATGTGTTAGAGTGAATGTGCAACAGCCGTGTTGCATGGTGTATAACTGTGCCTGTAGCTAGCTGAAGCTTATGACTTAATAAATACTTCGCAGTGTGCGCAATGTGGCTGGCAATTTAATAACGAAAGCAAACGGCATGGAGAAACAGAACAGGATGAAGAAGGTGAAGAAGAAGAAGAACATCAGAGGAGTAAAAACAGGGAGGAAGACAACACTTTTGATTTACTCATACGAGTATGCATGCCACATGCCGCACTCGCTCCCCCGCTGCCTACCACATGCCACATACCAGGATAAATAACCAGTATTTGAATACATATTTGGTATTTTTAGCACTCAACTTGTGATTGAAATACATTTCACACACGAGTGATGTAATAAAGTGATATAAAACCCATTAGAACCACATGCTTTCTACCGAAGTACGTATAACCTTCGTTCGTATAACCTTCCTATGACCTCTCACTTCCTACTCTTCTCTTTATCTCTCTCTACAAGCCTGAGGAATAATTGTATATGATACTATAAAGTAAGAATTTAAAAAATGACGATAGTAAAGTGTTAGTTCAGGAGATGGTTGGAGTGTACTTAATGTGAGCCTTGAACATGCAGTTCTTCAGCTTTACATTTGTATTTGTTTATAATTTGTAGTCTTGAAAAATGTTAACTGTATATCAGACTTCTTCTTAAGGCACAGTTTGAAAATAATATAATCATGTTAATGTTGCTGTTAAATGATAAATGTTTAGTGTTAAATATCAAATGTTAAGTGTTAAATGTTAATTATTAAATGATAAGTGTGAAATGTTAAAATGTTCAAATTTTAATTGTTCAATGTTAAATCTTAATGATAATTGTTAAATAATTAATGATAAATGTTAAAAATTAAATGTTAAGTATTAAATATTAAATATCAAATGTTAAATGTTATGTGTCAAATTTTAATTATGAAATTATAAGTCTTAAATGTTAAATGTTAAATGTTAAATGTTAAATGTTAAATGTTAAATGTTAAATGTTAAATGTTAAATGTTAAATGTTAAATGTTAAATGTTAAATGTTAAATGTTAAATGTTAAATGTTAAATGTTAAATGTTAAATGTTAAATGTTAAATGTTAAATGTTAAATGTTAAATGTTAAATGTTAAATGTTAAATGTTAAATGTTAAATGTTAAATGTTAAATGTTAAATGTTAAATGTTAAATGTTAAATGTTAAATGTTAAATGTTAAATGTTAAATGTTAAATGTTAAATGTTAAATGTTAAATGTTAAATGTTAAATGTTAAATGTTAAATGTTAAATGTTAAATGTTAAATGTTAAATGTTAAATGTTAAATGTTAAATGTTAAATGTTAAATGTTAAATGTTAAATGTTAAATGTTAAATGTTAAATGTTAAATGTTAAATGTTAAATGTTAAATGTTAAATGTTAAATGTTAAATGTTAAATGTTAAATGTTAAATGTTAAATGTTAAATGTTAAATGTTAAATGTTAAATGTTAAATGTTAAATGTTAAATGTTAAATGTTAAATGTTAAATGTTAAATGTTAAATGTTAAATGTTAAATGTTAAATGTTAAATGTTAAATGTTAAATGTTAAATGTTAAATGTTAAATGTTAAATGTTAAATGTTAAATGTTAAATGTTAAATGTTAAATGTTAAATGTTAAATGTTAAATGTTAAATGTTAAATGTTAAATGTTAAATGTTAAATGTTAAATGTTAAATGTTAAATGTTAAATGTTAAATGTTAAATGTTAAATGTTAAATGTTAAATGTTAAATGTTAAATGTCAAATGTTAAATATTAAATGTAAAATATTAAATGTTAAATGATAAATATTTAATGATAAATGGTAAATGTTAAATGTCAAGTGCCGAATGTTTAATCATAAATGCTAAATGTTAAGTATTTATTGTTAATTGTCATATGCTAAATGTAAAATGTTAAATGTTAGATGTTAAATGTTAAATGTTAAATATCCAATATTAAGTGTTAAATGTCAATTATTAAATGATAAGCGTTAAATGTTAAATATTAAATGTTAAATATTAAATGTTAAATCTTAAGTGTTAATTGTTTAATATTAAATGTAAAATATTAAATGTTAATTATTAAATGATAAGTTTTACATGTTAAATATTAAATGTAAAATATTAAATGGTAAATGTTAAATGTTAAATGATAAATATTTAATGATAAATGTTAAATGTTAAGTATTTTTTGTTAATTGTTATATGCTAAATGTTAAATGTCAAATGCTAAATATTAAATTTTAAATATTAAATGTTAAATGATAAATGTTTAATGTTAAATGTTAATTTTTAAATATTAATTTTTAAATTCTAAATGTTAAATGTTATATGCTAAATGTTAAATGTTAAATATTAAATGTTAAATGATAAATGTTTAATGTTAAATGTTAAATATTAATTGTTAAATTCTAAATGTTAAATGTTATATGCTAAATTTTAAATGTTAAATTTTAAATATTAAATGTTAAATGATAAATGTTTAATGATAAATGTTAATTGTTAATTTCTAAATGTTAAAAGTTAATTTAAATGAGAAAACTAAAAGGCGTCTCAAGGTGACATACACGTATTAAAGCTTTAGGAAATTAATAAAAGGTAAATTGAATGACAAGGAAAGACTCAAAAATAAGGAAATAGGGAAAAGAGGACAAGAGTAATTTAAGAAATGAACTCTGCGGATCCGGAAGCATAAATATATTCTCCTTAATTATGACATAACAATTCATCGATTATAAGGAAGCAAGCCCCACTGTCATTATTGTCGTTGTCTTTTTTATTTTATGATATTCTTTTATAAATTTTGCTTTGTTATTTTTTTGTTGTTCTTTGGCTGTGGGGGGATGGAGCTGTTCCTTAAGTAGGCTGGGGTGTAAATGGTGCGCGATGCTGCTAAATATTTGTTCTATCAAATTCAATTAAAGTTGACATGGGTTCACAGCTGGCAAGAAAAACACCCAGACACAGAAAGCTCCGAAAGACCGAGAGTCAAGCCAGACCTAGACCCAAAGGCAAACCCTGTTCAAGACCGAGTCCCGAGACCCGAGACCGAATATCATTGGCATTGGCACAGGGTGAGCCTCTGGCTAAGCTGACATCTCGTTGGAGTTGGAGGCAGATGTGTGCGTGTGCTCTAGTCGAAAGTCAACGGCTAGTCATGCAGGCAGACGATGCTGCAGTCCCAATGACCGCCACGACCTGACTGAAACCAATTTTTGATTCAATTTCAACGACAAACATACACCATTCTGGCCAGGACGTGGAACCCGGCCACGACACGGCACGGCACGGCACGGTACGGCCAAAAAGCAAAGCGAACTCAAAGAAATACTCATAAAAGATGCTGCAGCCGACCATTAAGGCTGGCCGCCTTTACTGTGGGCGTGGCATGGTATTGCGGGGCGCGGCAGGTCGATGGTTCAGTCTGTACTGATACGCACAGCAGGCCTTGTTGTAAAAGTTGGTAACGCCCTCGACTCTCGGCCTTTGGCCCCTGCACCCAACATCAACAATAGGAGATGGAGCTGAAGATGAAGCAGGAGCAGGAGCAGAAGCAGGAGCATCATCAGAGACAGCGTAATAAGACAGCTGGAGAAGAGAAACGTTCCATCGGCCACGAGTTTTTTGGGGCAATTGCTGTGCTGTGTTCCCTAAATTAAAACAGGCACACACAAATCCACAGACACACTCACAGATACACCGAGAGAGAGAGAGAGAGAGAGAGAGAGAGAGAGAGAGGTATACAGAACGAGAGAGAGAGAAGTAACAGCCACTGCCTCGGGGTCCGGAAGTGCAAACACAAAATTTACAACTGGCTGACGATGCTCCGCTTTTTGCCAAGCTGCTGCTGAAGTCCCATTTTGATCTGGCTACAATTTGGTGAAGGGCAGGGAGTATATGGTGGCAGGCAGGGTGGCTCGTTGGCTTGGCTCGTTGGCTAACAGAAGCGGACACCCGCTGCCCGGCACCCCCTACAAGTCGCTTTTCAACTGTATTCCGTTCCGTGGCCGCTGCTCGAGTGTAAATTTGCTCGTTAAATTTGTTGGCACTCTTGACTAATTTGCACTTGCAACGCAACGGACATGGGCCGGGGACTGGGAACTGAGGAATCGGAGGGAATAGGAGAGATGGGGCGGGGCGGTAAGTTGTCTGAGGCTGTGAATTGCTGGTTAAGTTTCTGCATTCTCGAGGTAATTGAAAAGACAACTGGCCAGAAGAAAATGACCAACAGACGAATATGAAACTACAGAGAAAATAAGCAAACTAAATCCACTTGTCAACATCATTTCCTTGGAAAAGCACTACACAGCTTTAGATAACTAGCTAGTTGAAGCCGGCATTGTCCGGGATGTAAAATATATCGATTAGCAAATAAACTATTTAGGATTTCAAATTACTTTCATATTAAGTTTCGAGTTGGAACATTGCGCTGAAGTACAATTAGTAAATAGGACTTTTCCTAAACTAGACTAGACTAGTCTATTATAGACTCTCGGTTCCCAAGGAGCTGCATATTATTAAAGCACTGAAATATGTAAGATATGTGTATGTATGTATGAATGAGAGTCTTCAGTTGATCTAGCAAAAGACATTAAACACTTTTGGATATTAAATGTTGTTGTCCCATGCAGTCTTATGCCTTAAGTTGGATTGATGCTCGTTTAATTTTCATAGATAAATTAAATAAGATTACTAGAAATTTAAAATTTAAATTTGTAATGCAAGCGGAGTAAAGGAAAAACTAAAAACTATAATATATATGTAAATAGAATATATCCAAAAGTAAAGATTAAGATATAGTTAAGAAACTGTTACAAATTCAACGTTTTATTTGATATAAATGTAGCTGCAATATACTCATATGCATATCAAACGAAACTGATTTTAATTGTTAAATGGAATTTGGATTATAACTCAATTAATCTTGCTTCCAAAAGTGGAATTTGGAATAAGCTTAAGTATTGACAAGCGTATTCAATGTTTCAGCTGTCGAATCCCATAAAGTTTAAATCAAAACTAAGCCTAACCTGAAAGAACACGAACAAGGTGACATGGTGATGAAGAGACGAGACACAATGGATACCGCACAGAGATTGCCTCATAGTTAAACTCATCAGCATTCTCCCACTCGGCTCATTCGAATTCACCGCAGCCATCAACTGGCTTTTGGCCGGGAGCTAGAAGTGTGCCGATGAAATGAATAATTGTGCCACATTATGTTGCATTGTTATTCGTCATCGGCAAATCAGTTGCTAAATTAATCGTATTGAATTCATTGGCGGGCCACGAAGCCATCCATCCGGTGGGTCGGCTCCATTTGCGCAGCTGTCTGATTGATGGCTCTGGATATTTTTCGATAAATGCCAAATGAAGCATTGTTCCATGGGCAACAACTTTGAGCTGATTCTCGAGACAGGGATTGAGTTACGGGCTGGGGGTTCGAGCGAAATGGGAATGAAAATGTGGGTCGGTCGGTCGGTCGCTTGGGGAGCTCAGTGATTACAGCACCCGGTGGCGCCTATTTGCGAACTAAGTCTACGATCTGGCGGCTGGCGGCTGGCGGCTGATGCCTGGCGCCTGGCGCCGTGTGTCGGGATTCACAATGAGCCACTGGCTCATTATTATGCAGCTCATGAGTCTCGTTAGTGGCAAAGTTATATGAGCATACATCAGCAAGCCGCACAACTTTGCAACATGCGGCTGGCGTTGAGACGGGCGCTGCTAGTTGGAAGTTGGGAGTTGGGAGTTGGGAGTTGCGGATGCGACTTGCAAGCGGAAAGTGTTAAGCACAACGAAGTAAATGCTACCAACTTTCGAGATGGCCATACACCAAAAGGCGGCCCCACACAATGTTATCATAGCCCCAACGTCAACTAAACTGAAAGCGCGTGCAAGTGGCGGAAGTGGCCCCGACTTGACTTAGACCAATTTCCCCCGTCTCCACTTCCATTCTTGTCTCCTCACATAAACTCTGCCAACTCTACCAACTCTGCCAACTAACGGCAACTAGCCGTAACTCCCCCGATTGCCGCAAAGCCGTGTCGCAAAGCTTTCCCAATTCGCCGCAAATTGTTGGGGCGAAGTTGTTGCTCACGCACCGCCAACACGCTCGGGTTCGGTTTCGGTTTCGGGTTCGGTGGCGTTTGTATGGGGTTTTGTTTTCAACAAATCGACTATGTTTGCAACGAAGCGCCCCTCCCCGTCTATCCATGCCTGTATTCCTGCCTCTGTCACGCCAAAGTCGGTTTGTTAGCCCAAGCTTTGAGAATGTTAAGAGAAAGCGCAACTACACTGAGAGAAATGCCTATTGTTTGTAAGAAATATAAATAATAAGAGAAATATATAAATCTAAATATTAAAAACATTTTGATTTATACTGACAATTTCATTCATTCATTTCATTTCATTTGTTCAGCCTCAAGAAGTATGCTATATACATTAGAATATCACTTGATTTCTCGCAGTGTACAGCACTTTCAGCTGAATAGCGAAAGAGGCAACAACAGTGGCAGTTGAACGTAGACTCGACTCGACAACACGATTAGCTTTAATTAGCTCCAAGTGGACAGGCAGGCAGCTCGAACTGGACAAGGACAATGAACACATTGGCCCAAGGAATTCAAGTGATTGCCTCGAAGGCATGGCAAGTAACCCCCCTCCCTTCCCTGCGCCCCGACATCTGAGAAAAAAGGGCATGCAATGATTTCGCCGAAATTCAATTATCCAAGTTTCTATTTGGAATGAAGCGAAGAAGTGAAGGGGCTGGCTACTGGCTACTGGCAGCTCTGCTTATGAATTATGTGGCAGCTAATGGGGCACAAATGAAGTCCAAACTGCGAATGGATATCCAAATGACTGATTTGTGGCTATGGCGCGAACAATTTGACGCTCGATGTGGATGCCACAGAAAATGTGGCTTGATTTATGGGTATGGCAGGGTATGGCATGGTATGGCATGGTATGGCATGCCACTTGGCAGCAGGTGGAGAAAAATCGTTAAGTGTAGCAATGCTGACAGCTGTTTAGTCTGCCACGCCCCACAGCGGACCCGTCCAGTTAACTGTTTAACAAAAGCAACAGCAGTGTGGCAGCAACATCGGCTGCGGCAGCCAGTAAAATGAATCCCTCGGGTGCAGTTGTTGCCGTTGCATCTGTTAAATTGTACTGCAATCCTTGCTGGTTAGCTCGCGAGATCGGGAAACTGGTAGAATGGGAGACTGGGAGACCATGAACCGGGTCCGTCGTGTGCACTCAGCTGACCGAAAGCGCAGCGCAGCAATAATTAGCAACAACTGAGGAGGCAGGGCAGGGCACAGGCGAGGTAGGATTGCTGTTGTAGTTGGTGGCTAGGTCCGTGACGGGGCATTTTGTGCGCCGAACTTAATTGAAACGAGCGCCAGCTGCAATTATTTCTCATTCTAATTCGAGTTGCTCCTCTGAGGCCAGGCGGCAGACCCTCGCCTCCCGCCTCCCAGCTCCCGCCTCCCATCTCCCGGCTCCCATCCGACATCACCCGTTCGCCATCTCCCGTCCGCCATCTCCCGTCCGCTATCTCCCTTCCTCAGGCCCAAACCCGTTGCACTTGCCCACGTTTGGTTTCCATTTCAACTCATGCCTCTCACTGCCGCATCCGTGTCCGCATCCGCGTGCGCTTCTAATTCGTAACCTCGTGCAGGTTTTAGCTTGTTGTTGTATTCAATTTCAATTTAGTTGCAGCTCGAATTGAATTTCAATTGGCATAGAAAAGTGCAACAACAACAACGCAATTGGCAAGGGCCCTGCACTATGTGAGTCGGGGGGGGGAATGACCCACCTCCGCCCTCAGTCCTCAGTCCAGCAATTTGCTGTCATCCATCCGCCTGCCGCCATCCCGCTCCTAGACTACAATCATTTGGCAGTTTTGCAGTTACAATTTCAATGTGTGCCACTGTGCAGGCTCATGCAATTTTCGCGTTTAATTAGCTGCAACGTCATGCGGCCGCAACGCATTGGCCAGTCTACAGCAGTTTTCTGTTGGCCATATGCCAAATTCGTGTCTGCAACTGATGCAATATGCAATTTGTGCATCCATGTTGCAGTCCATCAACACCTTTTTATTTGTCGCTTCCCAGCTGTCCAGCAGTCCCAATGTCCCACTGTCCCACTGTCCCAATGTCCCACTGTCCCGTCACCCAATCGTCCAATCGTCCAATTGTCCAATTGTCCCTACTGTCCGCCTGGCCGCAAAAATTCAATTGCCACACGCCCTGCTGCATAATGGGCTGCGCATATGGATGAACATGGGATTGGAGATGGGAATGTGAATGTGAATGCCGCTACGAGTGCGAATACCAAAACGAATACGAATATGCCAAGGGGCACGCAACGTGAGTTACCCCACACTTACAGTTATAGCTACACGTACAACGGGTCTCGGTGCTCACTGGGGCACAGTTACCCCCCCGAAGCACTGCAACAAATACTACAAGAGTGACTCTATGTAAATTTCTAATTGAATTTTTTTTGATTCCCTCTTGAACCCCAACTCCCCGCAGGCTTGCCTCTACCAACGTAGGCAATACGAATGCCTTGTTTAGCAGGGAACATCAATAAAGCTCGCTGTGGCCTTAAAGAGCTCAACCTGAAGTATCTGGTGAGGATTCTATGATTAGACTCTTCACTGTTTGGATAACCCTTTAAATATCGCTGAATATCTCAATGCTAGTGTCAAAATTACTTAAATATTAGAAATATTTAATATCATTAAATTTTGAGCATTACATTTAAAATATAATTGCAGTTAAGCATTAGTAGAACTTTCACTTAGAGACTCTATTATTATATTGTGTAACAGTTCTCTCTCTCTCTCTCTCTCTCTCTCTATGTCTCTCATTCTCTCTCTCTCCCCATCTCTCTTTTAAGTGCTAAATTATTAAATCATCTTAATTTTAACTATTCTTCAATGCAATTATAAATTATAATTACAAACTTTCTTAGTAGCTCAACTTAACCATTTCTTCATTTGATTCACTTGAACTTCGACAACTGCAATCACATTCAAATTTAAATACCTCTAGAGCTTTTAATCAGTCTGGTCACTTTTCCAGGAAGCGCTGCCGACTCGACTATAACTTAGTCATCAACTTAGGTATCAACTTACATGGCAATTATTAGCTAACTTATATTTATAAAACATTGATTTACATTGCTATCACTTAAAGCTTTCATATACTCTCAAGTTTCTTTTTACAATTTATATTAATCAATTACACATGGAGCTTTCATGTGCTTACAAAGCTGTTGGTGTTCGTTTTACTTAACGTTGTGATGGGTCTGCAAAAGTTTGTGCCCATTCGATCGAACCTTTCAGATTGGACGGAACCTTAAAACTCAAAACTTAAAGTGCAATCAGAGTAAAAGAAGCACCATTAAATGTTTATGGATGAGTATGTTTGACCATTTTCTCAGAGCGAGCGACACCGGCACCGGCACCGGCACCGGCAACGGCAGCTAGCACAACTTTCATCTAAAACTCGTATAGGAAATTGCAATAGGTTCAGAGTCCTTTCGCCCACTTTCTGCCAATGGCCAAGAATGGCACAAGAACAGGTTCTAGTTCCAGCAACTTCTAGTCACAAGATGCTGCTCGTTACCCGCCACCGTCTCGTGCCACCTGCCACCTGGCACATGCCACATGCCACCAGCCACCTGCCACCTACCACCTGGCAACCTGGTAACTGTAGCCCGCTACCCGTTGGTCGCCTGAGGCTGCAATTTGGCCAGGACCAGTGTGGAGCTGAATGAAACGCTTTGTGATTGCAACAAGGACATTCCACTCGAGGGTGACTCTAAGATCTTTGCCAAATTGACTTTGATTTGCCGCCTTCGCACTCAACTCCTTGTAATCGCACTGACCAACAACGACCAACAACGACCAAGAACGACCAACAACAACAATGGTATCGACGGCATTTGGCCGTGTCCTGAATGCAGCCATTTTTTATGCTTCGTTGCGCAACAGCTCACACACATAGACACACAAACGGACACACACACTAGACTGGGCATTTGTTGCAAAGCCAAGACACAAACAACTTCTGGTGTACCCACAATCGGAGTGCAACACCAACCCAGACCCTTATCCAACCCGATGCCAAACTCGACCTAACCAAAGCAAAGCGATTGTAAGAGCGCAATCTATAAATATCTAAAAATCCCATAAAACTCAAGGACGTGGCAGGTTGCAGGTGGCATGCGGCAAGGGGGGAGCGCGGAGCGGATAGGGGGCAAACGGCAAGAGGCATTGCAACGAGTTGGGCGAGTCAGTAAATGTCATCATTGATTGTGTGCAACCAACTTTAGAGACTCACACGCCAGTGTGTGTCTGTGTGTGTGTGTGTGTGTGTGTGTGTGTGTGTGTGTGTGTGTTATATGAGAGTGTAGAATTCGGTGATGAGGGTGTTTAGATGCTGGGGCTAGGGGAGTGTGCCTTATGCCTACCAATTGACATGCGGTTGCAATGCTGTGGTTGCTTTCCAATTGATCAATTCAACAACGAGCCGTGGATTATCAAAACTTCGTTGTCAGTCGTCAATCGCGGCAGACGCACATTCATGAGGGTAAGTGCGAGTGTGAGTGTGAGTGTGAGTGTGAGTGCGAGTGAGTGTGTTCGTTTAGACAATATTTGTGGATGATTGCATGCTTGTGCAAACGGCTTTCATGTACGTGAACAGCAAATTTATTTGCACGAGTGCAATGGATGCTGCAATGGAGGATGGTGCAATGTTTGGTCGCAGCCACCAGCCACCAGCCACCAGCAACCAGCAACCAGCACCCAGTCGGCAGTATCTAGCATGCAGCATGCAGCATGCAACATCCAGCATGCAGCATCCAGCATCCAGATCAGAACCCGCAGCAGACGCACAGCTAAAGCTCGCATCATGGCTCGATTCTATTTAGAAATTTGCCTGTGAATGCGCCTGAGTTGCGCTGTCAAAGTTTGCCATTTCCAAATGCTCCTCCGCCAGGTCTGACGTGCGCCATAAAAGTCTGTTGCATAAACCAATTTCGCATTTGTTCGCACAAATGCAACTCACTGGGCGGCTCACTGGATGGCTGACTGGTTGGGTTGGGTTGGGTTTGGTAGGGTTTCGTTTGGTTTGGACTGGTTTGGTCTGGTTTGGTTGGGTTGCCTTCGCTTAGGCATTGACTTATGCGTATTTTTCTCTTTTTTTTTTTTTTTTGGTGGTGGCCTGATAGTGCGAGGGGGGGGTGGTGGTGGTGTTGAGCTCGGGTTTCAGTTTGAATTTGATTGGGTGGGGATTATGCAAACGTTCGAGGCTGTCAACGCAACTTCTTCGCATTCGCATTCTGAATCCGGATTCGAGGACCCAACGCCCACAGAAAATCGTCGCTGATAACGTAAACCGCTTTGATTTTTATTTAACTGCACATTTCGCTTAGGGCGTCGCAGCTCCAATTTCATCTCTAACCATCTCTCTGCCATCGCTGCCATCTCTGCCATCTCCATCTCCAGCATCTGCAATCTAACAATTTCTGGCCCGATTTCCCATTGACGTTTAATGGCAACTTGTGGAGAATTCTCCTTCCTTCTTCCATCCCTCTCCCTCTAACTCCCTCTCTCTGTCTATCTCTCTCTTTCTCTCTCTCTCTCTGTCTCGCTGTCTCTTTTTTGCTGGCGCTGCTCGAATTGCTGCGGTTTCACGAATTTTACCAATTTCGCCAGTTGGCAATTTCGCAATTTTTGCTACGATTTTCCATTTTCCATTTCACGTATTTCTTTTATTTATGTATTTATTTATTCGCTCGCTGCTCAGTTGCCGATGAAATTGATAATTTATAAAATTGCTAGCAAATGTCAGAGCAAATGTTGCCCTCCCTCGACCACAAACGCAGCGTATTGGCCACACCCCCTTCCCCCCATCCTCCTTTCCCCGTTCTCCATGCTCCATGCTCCATACTCCACACCCTAGACTTGTACCTCAACCCTTGCCCAGAACGCCCACCAATTTGCTTGCAAAGTTGCTGCTATAATTTGCAATATAAATAGATATTGAAAGGCATTACCCAATTTAAGCATCCTTAACCAATTGTAAAGGTTCTCTAGGTGGTTCGATCAAATCCCTCCAAGCGACCCGAATTAGGACAAGATGATTGAACTCCTTTTAACCATTTCAATATGATGAAATATAATACAATATTTATGTTTATTCTACATTATATATTCGTTTCAAAAATTTATTTACATTATAAATATGAAATATCAAAACAAACCTCAATTTCTGTTGGTCTGTAAATTTGTTAGCTCTAAATCTAAAACAAAAGTTAAGTTCTTAGAAGTTTTGCATATACTTTATAGCGCTAATAATACGAACTCCTGATATTAGCTCAGTCCTACAATTATAATTATAATAAATAGTTAAAAATAGTTCCACAGACTTTGTGTACTTTGTAAGTTGTAATTCTTAAAATGTTCAACAAGCCTTAATTTACTCTGTTAACATTAGAATTAACTGCTTATTCCTTAGACAATTGACCACAATAGACTGATACTCCACTCATCTCAATAGGACTAGTAGGTAAGACAAACAACTAAGTTATTTGTTGAAAGCCTATAATAATAATCTGAAAGAGCCTGAAACTAATGGGTATTCCTGTAGTTTACATATCAGATAACTTCCGATAACTTAGTATATTGGTATACGAATAATATACCATAGTTGGTTGGTAATGGGGTTATTGAGTACTCTTGTTACTTAGTCCAATATAATAACAAAATTGGTAAGAAGTGTCATAGTTATTGATAGATTTAGACACACAATAATACGATAAGACTTCGACTTAGACTATTGGGTGTTTCTGTAATCAAATTATCTTATTGTCCTTAAGTCGGGTAACCTGTTAATTGATATTGTCACAATCTAATACAACTCAGTTCTGGTCATACAATAAGCTGATCG
The DNA here is from genome assembly GCA_018901825.1 of Drosophila funebris. Classification (NCBI taxonomy): domain Eukaryota; kingdom Metazoa; phylum Arthropoda; class Insecta; order Diptera; family Drosophilidae; genus Drosophila; species Drosophila funebris. The sequence continues at coordinate 2,280,245 of JAEIFK010000675.1, read as the reverse complement.
TCTGACAGACTCTCGGATATCCCTTCAGGTAAGGACATCTGTTACTCTGCTACACCGCAAGTTGTTTAGCCATCGCCGAGTAAGAGAGAGTGAGACTTGAGTTTTTAAAATTATGCACACTTTGCCTGTTACATTTACTTCGCACTCTAAGCAGTAGAATGCTACCTGCCCCTTCTCATCTCTGCAACTAAATTTGTGTTTTCTTTATAAACGTGCGGCACTGCAACACATACCATAAGTAGAGCTGCCCCAACGAGGTTGGGTATTTATTTGGCGCTTCGCTGCTTTTATTTTTATTGAAATTTATGATTTCTGACACAAAATTTATGTTGTTTTGCATTTGGCGTGTTTGTGTAAGTGTGGGTGTGTGTAAGTGTGGTTAAAAGCATAAAATAAACCTCAAATGCTCGTAAAATGCCATGCATAGAAAACCCCAAACAGCCTCACGGACCCAAACTCTGTAATGCCGTCGCCTTCATTCAGTAACGCTTCTTGAGCCCTTCCGGTAGTCTAGCCACACACACAGACACACACACACACACAGGCACACACACAGACACACACACGGAGACACATGTCTCTCCCTCTCTCCTTCTCTCACCCCCCTTCCCTTTTTTTCACTCTCCCTCGCTCTGTCCCAGCCTCCACATCCTCATCCTCCTCGGCTGTGTGCGTGTGTGGCATCGTTGCTGGGGTTGTGCGGTTTTAAGCTGCCCGGCTACGGTCCCCAGACCAACGCGCGTGAATTATTTAATTCGAATAAATATTGAAAACTCAATTTTTTATGATGTTTTCTTGTTGGTTTATTGCGCTTTTGTGGTGTTTTAATATCGAATAACCTTGCTGGAGTGTCTCCATTTGTATCTGAGTACATGTCTGTCTCTGCGTGTGTGTGTGTGTGTGTGTGTGTGTGTGTGTGTGTGTGAGTATGTTTGTATTGAACAACCATACATACATATATGCGGGTATATAAAAGCGTACTGGTATTTATGTATGCACTCGTAAAACACAAAAATTTGCTCTTACATAATAGTTAAGATACACTGGGAGTATGCCACAGGGCTATACATACAGACTATAACAATCAACTCATACGATTACCAGCAATATAAATTGGCTAATCAATCTGTTAATGCGCTTGGCTAGAAGCTAAGATCAGCTTTAAAGTGCTTCCATATGTGTTTAAGCCACAAACAGGCAACACTCACTGTTACTGCACATTCTAAACCCATTGATATGTGAAATTTCGAATTTATTTAAGAACTAATTAAACGTAACTCTGGGTTGAAGATAAGACGAGTTAAGTGCCATTAACAACCTTTGAAGCTTTGAAACTTTGACTTTTGATCTAACCCAACAAGCATATTAGAGTTGCTCTCTCGAAATGTGTATGAAAATGTTTTAGGCCAACAACTGTAACGTTTGCCCAGGCATCTTGACTAAAAATAGAAACAGCAACAAGCAGATGTGTATTATAGCATGTTTGCATGCGTGCAAGTGAGTGTGTCTGTATGTGTGTGTGTGTGTGTGTGTGTGTGTGTGTGTGTGTGCACAACCATAAGTTGACTGCACACACATTTGCCTTGCGAAATAATCCCCAATAGAAGAAAATTGTGTAAAATTTGTGTTGGTTTCACTGATTAAGGATGGCTTACTGACTGCTTGCACGAGAAGGGTCCACCTTCTGTACCGCTACCCCATCCTACCATCCCCGCATTCCACCATCCCCGCCAGCCCGCCAGCACTCTGCGGTGTCTACAGGATGCAAGCTGCCCGCCGGCCAGCACCCTTGGGGAAAGCCTTTGAAAAGCGAAAGATGTATAGACCAGTCCGGCATCTAATATGTGCGAAATTTATCAACAACGATACTGTCTGGCACACAAAGGCGCACAAGGAAGGATGACGCCAACCGACATGGAAAATCGCAATAATAATTTTCCAGTTCGGGCTTTGTGTTGGAGGCCCTCTTCTCCCTTGAGTAGTCGAGTAATACTCGCATACGGTATATGCCTCGGATTCAGTCTGACCAGCATAAGCTTAAGTATGCCAAGTGGGCAATTGCATATTGCAGGAGACTTCGTACGACAAAGACACATACACAGAGCCAGCAACTGTCCAAGGGCTCAGCTCAGTCGCTCCAATTATTTCTGATTTCAGGCAACCGCAGGCGTTACAATCTAGATAGATGTACGGGATAGGGAGCTAAAACAGAATGTACTCATAACATATGCATATGCTCAACTAAGTATAACTTATATTTGTTTGTAGTTTGTAGTTTCATATAGTTTAGATTACAGTTAGTGTAACAGTTGGATTAAATTGTACATTGCATTTACAGACACATCTCAGATCCACTCTCATCGCTTAACTCGTTGCTTAACAATATGGTTTGTAGTACAGTATGGACCCATGGTCCGAATTTAGTTTGCGGTGTGTTAGGTACTTATGCGTTTCAGGTCATCAGCTTATCAGGTTCCTCGTAATGCCTTGTCTATCTTACCAGTCGATTGGATGAAAAATGCCATGGATGTGACTCCCAAGCATATTTCTGTGAATAAACAACCCATCAGCTACATAGTTGTTATTAAGGATGTGTTACGTTTCACTTACCTAAGGCTAAGTTCTTTGCCATTTCTGCTGATTTTGGCATAAAGAAGCAACAGCAGTAATGCTTGGCTAATCATTAGAAGCCATTGCTTGCCACAGACTTTGCTGACCCAACTACTGGACTGCGTGGAAAACAAGGGATTTTCCAGTTTGTCCCTCATATAGTGCTGCGTCCGTTGTGACAAATCTTTCCTTATAATGACATCTCGTTCCTCACGCCGAGACAGATTGATTCGAGTATCTGATCCCTCGCGATCATCTCGACCAAGTCTACGAGTCCGGTCGATATCCTTCCGCATTACATCGTTTCGACTTATTTGTCTATCCATTCGCTCTACATCTCCAGATAAATAACGCTCATCTCGTCGAAGGTCGCTTCGTTCCTCTCGTCGCTCATTATCCTCTCGTTGCTGTTTGTATGTAAGCCCATTCTCTTCTCGTCGCATATCTTCTCTGCTCAATCGCCTATCCATTTGCTGTACTCGTTCAAGGGATTCTCGGTCTTGTGTACGTGATATATCACGATCTTCTCGTCGGAGGTTGCTTCGTTCTTCTCGTCGCTCATGATCTTCTAGTGCCTCCCTGCGTGTGAGGTCATTGTCTACTCGGCTCAATCGCCTATCCATTCGCTGTACACGTTCAAGGGATTCTCGGTCTTCTGTACGTGATATATCACGATCTTCTCGTCGGAGGTCGCTTCGTTCCTCTCGTCGCTCATTATCCTCTCGTTGCTGTTTGTATGTAAGCCCATTCTCTTCTCGTCGCATATCTTCTCTGCTCAATCGCCTATCCATTTGCTGTACTCGTTCAAGGGATTCTCGGTCTTGTGTACGTGATATATCACGATCTTCTCGTCGGAGGTTGCTTCGTTCTTCTCGTCGCTCATGATCTTCTAGTGCCTCCCTGCGTGTGAGGTCATTGTCTACTCGGCTCAATCGCCTATCCATTCGCTGTACACGTTCAAGGGATTCTCGGTCTTCTCTACGTGATATATCACGATCTTCTCGTCGGAGGTCGCTTCGTTCCTCTCGTCGCTCATTATCCTCTCGTTGCTGTTTGTATGTAAGCCCATTCTCTTCTCGTCGCATATCTTCTCTGCTCAATCGCCTATCCATTCGCTGTACACGTTCAAGGGATTCTCGGTCTTCTGTACGTGATATATCACGATCTTCTCGTCGGAGGTCGCTTCGTTCGGCTCGTCGCTCATTATCCTCTCGTTGCTGTCTGTATGTAAGCCCATTCTCTTCTCGTCGCATATCCTCTCTGCTCAATCGCCTATCCATTCGCTCCACACGTTCAAGGGATTCTCGGTCTTCAGTACGTGATATATCACGCTCTTCTCGTCGGAGGTCGCTTCGTTCGGCTCGTCGCTCATTATCCTCTCGTTGCTGTCTGTATGTAAGCCCATTCTCTTCTCGTCGCATATCCTCTCTGCTCAATCGCCTATCCATTCGCTCCACACGTTCAAGGGATTCTCGGTCTTGTGTACGTGATATATCACGATCTTCTCGTCGGAGGTTGCTTCGTTCTTCTCGTCGCTCATGATCTTCTAGTGCCTCCCTGCGTGTGAGGTCATTGTCTACTCGGCTCAATCGCCTATCCATTCGCTGTACACGTTCAAGGGATTCTCGGTCTTCAGTACGTGATATATCACGATCTTCTCGTCGGAGATTGCTTCGTTCTTCTCGTCGCTCGTGATCTTCTAGTGCTTCCCTGCGTGTAAGGTCATTCTCTACTCGGCTCAATCGCCTATCCATGCGCTGTACACGTTCAAGGGATTCTCGGTCTTCAGTACGTGATATATCACGATCTTCTCGTCGGAGGTTGCTTCGTTCTTCTCGTCGCTCATGATCTTCTAGTGCCTCCCTGCGTGTGAGGTCACTGTCTACTCGGCTCAATCGCCTATCCATTCGCTGTACACGTTCAAGGGATTCTCGGTCTTCTGTACGTGATATATCACGCTCTTCTCGTCGGAAGTCGCTTCGTTCTTCTCGGCGCTCATTATTCTCTCGTTGCTGTCTGTATGTAAGTCCATTCTCTTCCCGTCGCATATCTTCTCGGCTCAATCGCCTATCCATTCGCTCTACACGTTCAAGGGATTCTCGGTTTTCTGTACGTGATATATCATGCTCTTCTCGTCGGAAGTCGCTTCGTTCTTCTCGGCGCTCATTATTCTCTCGTTGCTGTCTGTATGTAAGTCCATTCTCTTCCCGTCGCATATCTTCACGGCTCAATCGCCTATCCATGAGCTGTACACGATCAAGGGATTCTAGATCTTCTCTACGCGATATATCACGATCTTCTCGTCGGAGGTCGCTTCGTTCTTCTCGGCGCTCATTATCCTCTCGTTGCTGTCTGTATGTAAGTCCATTCTCTTCTCGGCGCCTATACATTCGCTGTACACGTTCAAGGGATTCTCGGTCTTCTGTACGTGACATATCACGCTCTTCTTGTCGGAGGTCGCTTCGTTCTTCTCGGCGCTCATTATCCTCTCGTTGCTGTCTGTGTGTAAGTCCATTCTCTTCCCGTCGCATATCTTCTCGGCTCAATCGCCTATCCATTCGCTCTACACGTTCAAGGGATTCTCGGTCTTCTGTACGTGATATATCACGATCTTCTCGTCGGAGGTCGCTTCGTTCTTCTCGGCGCTCATTATCCTCTCGTTGCTGTCTGTGTGTAAGTCCATTATCTTCTCGTCGCATGTCTTTTCCGCTCAATCGCCTATCTATTCTCACTACACGTTCACGGGATTCGCTTTGCTGATCATCCTCACGTCGAAGATCGATTTTCTCACTTTGCGCAAGTCCTTGTCTATACACAAGATGCTCGTCGTAATCATCATTCCGTCGATTTTCCATTATCCGATGCAGCGACTTCGACGTACACTGCAGAGCATGACTGCCGCATAGCTGGTTATTAGAGTGAGCGAGACTAACGCTGGAGTGTGTTAACTGCAGCCTGCCCAGCTGGAGAAGCATAATGAGAATGTTAAGCCTCATCCATCGTGGGTTAGCGGCCATTTTAGCGTTCTTGATTAATTCAACCGCACTGATTTGATTTCTGGATTGGTGTTCTACGATGAAAGCTAACTGTTGCTTCAGCAAGCTTTGGAACTTGAATGAGCTTTTCAGTCGGAATGCTTCGTTTTTATATAAAAATTTAGTTGGTGCTCCTTGTAGAAATGACAACGCCCACACGGTGATTGGAACGCATTGAGCCTCAATTTCCTGTTGATTGATTCAATTTCGCTTATCGCACATGTGCACCAATGCGCTTTGTTCTGCTCCCAGACTCAACTCATCTCCAGTCAAGTGCGTCAAATGCGAAAAAACCGTTTCTAAATCACAATTTTATGAATGAAACTGAACTGCTCCAATTTAGCTTGTGACGTCATTGACTTACCCTCTGGCTTATTGTTCCCTATTCCTTAATGCTCACAATGAATATAGTACAGCGATGCATAAGACACATGTACGTACTTAAGTTCTTATATACACGTATAATAGATATACCCAAGTATATACATAAGAGTGTATTCCATATACATACATATGTATATGTATTATAGAAGCCTAGACAAGGAGGAACCGTCAACAAGGTTCTGAACCAGTTCCTGTGACAGGCTGGCCTGGGCAGGGTGCACATTTGCGATAAGAGTGTTTCAATCAAAATCAAATTAGAGTGCAATGAACAATATGTTGGCCCTGTGTGTCGGACAACTACTAAATAAATGAATAAGGATTGATGCGCATCTGGGCGTAAAATTGTGTACAAGCATCGCAAATGTGCCCAAGTGTCCAATTGCCCAAGTAGATGCCAGACGGCTATAAAAGGCGCTACTTGTCGTCCACGTTATTGGCAGTTCCATTTCAACCAGGACGTGCGCGACCACGTCCACGAAGTGCCGCAGTGGCAGTGCCACGATGGTGCGATGGCAAGTTGTCGAGCCGAACAGTGGCAAAACTAAACAGTCGGCGGTGGTGCAAGGTGAGCTGGCAGTTCGTTTGGTCGCAACATTTCTTTGGTCCCGCAATGGAATCCATCGCAACATGAAAGTAATATACATACCCAGTTCCAGGAAAGACTACCCTACTAGCAAAGAAGATGTGCAACTCCGCTATGGAAAAGTCAGATATAAATAATTAAGATAATGTTAATCTATTAACGGAAATTTAGTACATTTACAGATATGTTTACTTTGTTAACCAACCCTCGCTCAATTGGTGGCCATAAGTGGTTAGCTTAAGCCGCTTGAGAAATGGGTATACGCAATCTATTAATCCATATTATAATCGCATTTGCATATCTATATAGACTACTATATATATTGACTATTTGAATGTTATGTAACTTTTTTTGAATATCCTTTACGGTTCTATGCCGTAGTTAAATGTTGCTGTTGTTTGGGATCGTATTGTCAACAGAATGACGATGTCTCCTTATCCAAGATTCGAGTAGCACTTACTTACGCTCAAAAATATCTATATGTACTTTATAATCTCAATATATATTTAACAATTGTTATATGTATGCCATGCTATATAAACGATACAAGAAGCACATATGATAATATAATAAACACTGTGTCCCTATTCGACACTTACATATTATAACCATTTAAATCATACAAGATCTATACTCGTAAATCGCAAATAAACTATTCTAATCCATGTGTTGAGCAAACGAAAAGTTGTTGGCAATTTTAATTGAGCAATCGTGGTGTAAACGAGGGATTCCTTCGGCTGCACTACTTAGTTTCAGTATTACATACATAGATCTGAAGAAAATACAAATCAAAACGAAGGGATATTGTTTATTGGTTTAAGATTTATTTTGTATGTAGAGAATTATGTTTTTATCTTGTATTTCTGTTTCTGCTATTTGTATTTCTTGATTTGTTTTTTGTTTTACAATTTTGCAATTTGACATTCGACTTGACGTTTCATATTTCATATTGTTGTTCGGCTAGGATTTAATTTGTTTTCAACATTCAATAAACACATACAGAAATATGTTTAGAACTATTAAGAACACTATAGCCGATCTTACACGACTGTTTGGACACCCTATTCTCAGTTCAAGGTTAACGACTTTCAAATCTTCTATATATGTATGTGTGTATATCTGAGATATACATGTTATTTATTCAAGACATGTATTGTAGTTGTAAGTTAAAACAAGCTTAAACTGATTGGTACACATCGAATATTCAAGACAGATTTCTATAGCAATTAAATCATACTTATGTTTACATTATTAATATACATTGTTCGGCCTCTTAGCTGTCATGTACTTAGAGTACATGCGATAAATAAGTCGCATGGGCTTCTGGTCTATTAAATGAGAATTCAATGTTATACAATATTAGATACGTTAACTATTAAATAATTTCTTGTCCATTACGAGTTGAACTAGCACTAATATAAATCTGTGCCTGGCCTGCAAACGACTCTTAACATTTATACTTAACACATTGCAATTTTGGATGGACAGTGGCAATGCTACTTGCAACTTGGAGGAGAATCGTATGAATCGCTTAGCAATTCGCAGCATTTCTGACGGAACAACTTCATTGGCAGAATTTGGAGACCAGATGAGATACTAGCATCAACTGTCAACTGTCAGCTATCGACTATCAAACATTCAATTAAGATTTCCATTTGCTATCTCATCTCATGTATGCATATATATAGTTATCTCTCTCTTTGGCATGTCGTCTCTTTCGGTATCGTGTATTCTTTGAACAATTATACATTAAATCAAGTATTCAATTCAGTTTCAATTTAGAATTTTAAACACTTTTTGGTTTTTGGTTTTGTCATTAAAATATGCCTAATTAGTTTAAAAAACTATCATAACCTTCATTATCAATTATTATTATTATTATTATTATTATTAGTAGCATTGTTATAATTATTTAAACGTTGACCTTTGCTGCAAACGAGGCAGTGAGCGGAGGGCTTTCACTGGCAATGCTAGCAAATTTTCAATATTCATTAATACGTACTTAAAATACAATTTGAATTGCATGCCCAAACACAACTAGTTCCTAAAACCACTTGAATTCTATTTGCTACACAATAGTGGTTCGATATTTACACATAATTATGGTGAGTAAGGAGAAGGTAATACCTCCTCCAATCAGTTCAACTCAACTCTATTTTTCACTGAATTGACTGAATTCAAAATGTATTCCAATTGAATTGTTGAATTATCTATAATACGTCCAATAGTCCCCACATATATATATATATATATATATATATATATAGGGAACGGGCTAACAACTTCTATATTCTTCTTATAACATATAAACTCTTGGGCCGGACCGTATGCATATATGAATATCTTTTGTCTTTGGCATAAAATTGTGCCTTAAATTTAACTTTGAGATCAACCTTAAAAACATACAATTTGGCTGGAATTCGTATGCATTTCAACTACTCACGAGTACTCGAATGCCTGAATAGCGAGTACTCGAATACATTTATAAAAATATGAATTGTTTAACATAAGTGTAATTTGGTAATTGGGTTAGCACATCAGTACAATACGAATAACAAACAAATACTCAATGAATTTTGATTTGCTTTGATTAGAATCCATTGATTCACCCTTTTGCATAATTGAGTATGAATACTTAAGCATAAGCATTCATCTCTTCGTTCAGTCACTCGACTTAATATTCAACTTAATTACATTCAGATGCCCTGCCATGCCCAAAAGCCTCTGGGTGGTTTCCTATTTGTTGTTATTCTCCTGCAACATATCCTCCAGGGCACCATTGAGTCTGCCCTTGCTGAGTGCCTCCACGAGCATGTGCAATCTCTCCTCACGCTCCGAATGACGGCGCTCCAGCAGTGAGACCTAAAGTAAATCAGAAAAGGAATCAATCAATCAGCGAAGAAACGATGAATTGAAAAGGGAATTGCATAAGCTTATGGCTTTATGTTGCATACCTTGGCTTTGAGTGCGTAGTAGTCGACTGGCACCTTGCGGCGCTTCTGTGTGGCAAATGCCTCCTCGCGCTCATTGAGGCGCTGCTGCAGTATGCGGACCGCTTCATTGCATGATGCCAGCTCACGCTCATGGGCACTTTGCAGTGTCTTGAGCTAAGAAGTGGAACATAGACAGCGATCAGTGGGTTAGCAGCAGACCTTACATTGAAGTGAACTTACATCATGCAGACGTTTATCGTGAAGTGTTTTATAGTCGGCCTCCAGCAGGTGGTACTTGTTTTGGGCCTCCTTCAGGGCCTGGTTCTCCGTGGTGGGCGGTACATGGTCCTGGTAATGACTGAAGCGCTGACTGCTGCTTCCACTGGCAGACAAGCCAATGCCATGAGTTTTCACTGCATATATATAAATAGTTTAATTAGGTTTCAATTGCAACAATATCACTTATCTATCACTTATGCGAATGGCTTATTATCTAAGAAACCTTCAGTGTACCAGAGCTATTTCAAAGCAAAGACATGAGATAATTTTGCAAATTAACTATTGAATATACTCGTTTAAGGTCTAAAGTTCTTTATCAAGTATTGTGAGTGCAACTAACTAACAACAACTAACTAACTAAAGAAATGTTGGGCTTATGTAAGGCATACTATCTCACGTGTGAGACGTTTGATTGGGTTCAATGTCCGATGGCCCCAAATTTCGAATTGAAATTTTCACAAGACAACATTAATAACAATAACAATAGCAATGACAATGACAATAACAAAAACAGAAACCTTATAACATAGTATAATTAAATAAGAGCTGAGACTGATTGCATAACTGCCAACAAATGAATTCAAAATTTGCATTTTAACACGCGCTTAAAATTAAAAAAGTATTTATTTATTATTGTTGTTGTTGCTATTATTAACACAATATTTGTGTTTGTGGTTGTTGTGTTGTTGTCTCTTAAGGCATTTTTTTTTTATTTCTTTCTCGATAAAATTATGAACCAAACAAGACATGAAATTATAAAACTTACGCGCATGCGCAAACGACAAGCAACAAACGACGACGCGATTCGACGCGTCGCGACTTGATGCGACTCGTTGCGTTCCCCCGCACCCCTTCACTAACTGGAGCTTGCCCCAAACAGCTTGCTGTTGTTACTGTTACTGTTGCTGGCCCGGTGTCGTCGTCGTCGTCTTTGACTTTGACTTTCGCTTTCGAATTTTCTTTTCTTTTTCTTCACTTTTTCTCTCCCTCCCTCTGGTGTTTGGTGAGGGGAAGTGGGGGACAGCAAAAATAAATAACTAAAACTAAGCAAATTCAAATCGATAAATGTAAATAAACGAGTCCCACACTCAGGTGACATAACCAAGTGCCCGGGATGCCAATTGCCGGGGCAGGCGATGCCAGTGGCAGCGGCAGTGCCGGCATCAGGGGCGTGGGCGGGGTCCAGAGGGGGGCTTTTAGGCATGTAAACGTGTTTGATATTTATTTTTTATTCATTTAAATACTTGTATGTTGTCGTTGTCGTTGCTGTTGCTGTTGCCGTTGCCGTTACCATTGCCATTGCCATTGCCTCGCGTTGCCCGTTTAAAATGAGTGCAAAAAGCTTACGGTCAAAAGGCCGCCCGAAGCTGGTCATACCGGCCCGAGGAGGCTTACCAGGGGGCGGAGGTTGGGGGGAATGACCACCAACAAGAGCAGCTATAGCAAGAGCAACAGCAGCAGTCGACAGCCATGTGCAATGATTTATTCCAGCAATTTATTTGCGTGTTGTTGCCTCGTCTTTGACTTTGTGTCTTGTACGTGCTGACGAGCAGAGAAAGTCCATAAATTACACTACAACGATCACTGGCGACCGAGTGACATACACACACACAGACATACATACATTTATATATAACTAAATATATGTATATCAGCTTGGTGCCCTCCAGTCATAGTCTCACAATCGATAGTAGGGCGATACTATCGCAAAACAAAATCAATCATGATCAAGTTCTTTCAAATTGACCTATGACAGCTACTCCAAAGTTGATCAAATTCGATTAAACTTTGTGGTGATTTATCAAAGTTTACGTAAACCGGAAAGGGTTTAAGTCTATACTATCGATAACAACGACTAACGACTATCGAGTAAGGCTAAGCGTCATGATTAGAATTATAATCATAAACATAAGCGAAACAAGTGTCTTGAAGTGATAGTATTAGTTCCCCCAATCGATACTAACACAATACTATGGCAATACAAATGACTATCGTTGTTTGATTAAATTACGATACTATCGCGAATTAAGGTCAAAGCTGAAAGCCTAGTTCAGATCGATCTATAATATAATAAAAAGATGTTTAAGTTTCTGAATGTCTTTCTCCCTCTTTACAGAAAGAACACACAAAGTATCGATTATCGATAAATCGGCTCATTTACCTGTACTGCCAGGAATTGCTCCACTATCCCGCTGCAACTTTCTTATAGTCTTCTTGCAGTCATCCAGCTCACGAGTCAGTCGCTGCATAGCCTTGTTCTTGATGGCCAGATCCACGCGCATGCTGCGCACTGAGCTCAGCAGCTGTGTCTCCTCCTTGGCACTGCTGTGGCCCTGACCCTGGCCATGGCTAAGCAATGACAATGTTGAGTCCGATTGGGATATGGGCAGCTTGGAGCCAATTGCAATGCGCCTTTGAGTGCCACTCTGTTTGGAGTTGGGTCGCGAGGTGTTTGGAGTGGAGTTGGCGGTGCTGCTGGTGCTGCTGCTGCCGGCTGAGTGCAGCTGTTGCTGCTGCTGCTGCAAATGCTGCTGACAGATGATACTGGGCGATGGGCAACCGATCGTGTTGGTGCTGTGATCACGCATTGCTCCATTTGCCTGCGTCTGGGTGCCTGTGCTCGTTGCCTTCGTCTCGCCGGCTAGGTGGGCATGCTCCAAGCCGGCTCCCTGGTCATCAGTTTGGGTGCAATTGTTGTAGTATCTGTCGGCACGCTTCTGCATAAAACGGTCCAGAGTGCGCACCTGACTCTCGATTTGTTCATTCAGCTTTGTGTTGATCTCTTGCAGGCTGGATGCGTGGATGGATTCGATACATAGTTATAGATCGATGGTTGTGGATTAGAGGCACTTACCTGAGCACTTGAGTCTCCAGATCGGCAATGTGCGTCTCGTATTTGGCCTGCACCGAATTGAAGCGGGCCTGAACATTGGCCAGAATCTGTTGAGCCTTGCGATCCTGCTCCTTGGCGTCCGATTCCAGCTGTGCGATACGCTGCTCCAACAGCTTGCGGCTGCTCAAGTTCTCCTGATCATTCATCGAGCAGATGCCTGGATTCTTAGATGCAACTACAAAAGAGTGGGGCATGCAACACATTACACATTACACATTGCTAACGAGGCAAAGAGCCAGAGCTGCAGGAGATGATAACTTACCAATTAGCGCCGAGACGGAGTCGGGATACTTGCGCATTAGAATGCGCTCCATTTCACGGCATTGTCGCTGCAGATCCTGAATGAGACGTGCATCCTTCTCCTTGACTTCGGCCGCCTGGCGTCGCTCATGTTGCGCCTCCTCAAGTTCGGCACGCAATGAGCGCTCCAATTGGACTGCCTCGTCTCGATCCCGACGTGCTGACTGCAGCTCGGTGCGGAGAACTCCCGCACACTCATGAAGATGTTGCACATCCAGCTTAAGCATCTCGGACTCATCCTGCAGGCGTCCATTGTGCTCCCGCAATGCTCGCTGAGTCTGCGACAGGCACTCGCTCTGCAGACGCACTGAGGCAAGCCGCTCCTCGGTGTCCTTCAGTTGCTCCTGCAGCTGTTCAATCTCGTTCTTGAGCACATGCTCCCGCGACACACTGCAGGCAATCTGCTCAATTGGGGAGCTCAATGTGCTAACCATATGCTTGGGGGAGCTACCCACCGCCTTCTCACAGTAGTTGGCCATGGGAGCAATGGGCTTGTAGCATTTGTTGGCTGAAACCGGGTCTGAGCCTGTGGCTGCCGCGTGGCTGCAGCTGCGTCGCGAGTTGGCAGTCAGTTCTGGACAATCCTCCGCTTCAGTAATCTCTTCCATCTGGAAAGCAAGCAGATCCAAAAACAGAAATATATAAACGGATTAGTTGACTTGGATCGGCATTCGTGAAAGTGCGCCTGGCAAGTGCCGGCGCCTTTGGTGTGTCAAGTGTTGTTTTCTGTGTTGTGCTAACGGCAACAGCGAAACAGCCAAAGCCGGCAAAATAGCAACAATAACAACAACTACAACATCAACAGCAACAATAACAATAACAACCAGCAACAGTCTCAGCAACACCGGCAAACAATGAGCATCAGCGTTGCGCGCGTAGTTTCCACGTGTCTCCCCCCAAAACCGAAACCGAAACCGACACCGAAACCCAAACACAAACCAACACTAAAACGTTGCCAAAACCTCAACCCCCAAGTCAGACCCCTTCCTTCCCCTCAGTGCCCAGTCCACAATTCGTCAAGCGCAGAGGCAGGCAAAAAACAACTAAGCTAGTCAAAACAACAACGGCAACAACTACGCAACCCGCTGCACACTGATTCCAAAGAATATAGAAAGTATCTTCTAGAAAGATTCAATTGAATAAATTATATTTATATCCGAATATTCCTTCGAATAACAATGATCAATTAGCCATCGTTATGGGTCCATTATAATAGACCGCAAACCGCTTCTAGGCGAGATAAAAATAAGGGGAAAATAATTTAGAATTTATTACCTTCATTTATTTTTGACAGTAGGAAATTGTACTGAAATTGCTCTGAAGTTTGAACGAAAAAGCTGGCCATGATTTTAGTGAGTAAAGATTTCTTGATGGATACACACAAAAACAGGGCGGCAAACACGACTTTAAGATACCCGTTATACAATATAAATGTATATTAAATTGTGTAATTTGTAAAGCTAAGACCAATCATTATTTTCTCTTACTTTAATCATTATTCCATAAATTAAAATTCAGAACTTACTCTTAGAAGTCTCTTAGAACTCAAAAGAATCATAACTAACGTTCGAGATTAAAACGAATGATTGAATATAATAGAAGCGAATGATCAGAATGAAAAAAGAGAGTTACATCTTAAGAACATTGGGTGTAGATGAGCTTTGTCCGATTCTAGGATGCGTTGCAAAATGTTCAAAAAACCGTCTAATGTCTGTTGAGAGAATCAATGTCTATTTGGCTATTTTGAAATATCTAGCTTTTATAACTTGATGGCTCTGGCTGTTATAGTCTCTGAGATTGCGGTATTTATACAGACGCACAGATAGACGTGGCTAGATACATATAGAAGATATGCATTAATATATAATATATATGCATATATGTAATATATATACTTATTTATAATATACTAATATAGAATACATATACTTCATGCAGTCTACCACGCTTCCATCTGCTTGTTGCGCACATTTGCCTCATGTCATACCTAAAAGACCTTCTTTTTATACCATATGATGTAGGCATTTTAATTTTGTGCAAGTGTATGTAGTAGACAGAAGGAAGCGTGACATGTGTTATATAAAAGTCCAGAATTGTCCTGAAAATCTCAGCAAAATCGTATAATAAACTCGGAAAATATTCAATAAACAAGTTCGCCTAGCATGGTGCCAAAGGAGGAAAAGAGAGAGAGAGAGAGAGAGAGAGAGAGAGAAGAGTAAATGTACGTACTCTTGGAATCACATTTTTGATATATAACTCAGCTTTTAATTATCATACTCCCAACACTCGCAATCGACAATAATTGGCTCATTTAACAATAGTTTTGTTTTTATTGCTTTAGACCCACTGTGCGCTCGTTCGGGCCCTCGCATACGTTCCTCATATCATGCTTCACATATGTGTGTGTGTGTGTGTGTTTATGAATGTAAGTAAGTATTTAACAAGGGTAAGCGATGACGATGAAGACTACGACAAAGATAATTACGATGATGTGGTGTGGGTGTGGGTGTGTGAGTATGGGTGTGTATTTGTGTGTAAGTGTGTGTAAGTGTGTGTGCAGCGGCAACACCAACAACGATAACAACAAAAAACAGTAACAATAACAATAACAACAATGCACTCAATGAAACAGCGGAAACATTGAAGAAGAAAGTTCGTGCCTCTGTCCCCAACTTTGTTTCCACCCACGCCCTACATCTCCACCATCTCCGACATCGCCTATTGTCCGAGTTGTGTGTGTGTGTGTGTGTGTGTGTGTGTGTGTGTGTGTGTGTGTGTGTGTGTGTGTGTGTGCATCGCTTTTCAAGTCTCATTACAAAGCGCTTGTTGTTTTTCTTTTCTTTAGCCCACTCGCTTCACTTGAACCACTCTCGTAGTACTCTCGCTTTCATCGCTCAGCTCACTGATAGATTCTACCTGGAAGGCATCTGTCAAGCTACAAATGGGGAACTCCCACCACACGGCTTTACTACTAGCCCAGTTTATTTTCAGTTGCTGTTGCTGCTCTTGTTGTTGTTATTGTTATTGTTATTTCTTATTGTCTACTCCCAACTGGTATTTATTTTGGCATTTACTGGTATTTACACGTATGTTAATGATCTTTATGTACGTGCTTAGTTTTTGTTTAGTTTCGGACAACTTGCAAACTAATCCCACTTTCCATTTCATTTACAAGAAAGCAACTAGCAACGACTAGAAACACCAACAGCCACAACCACAATAGCAAAGACAAAGAAATATATTACTATAAAAAAAAAAAGCTATGCATAAATATTTCAAGTTATGTTATTTCATTGAGACATATTTTGGGCCAAGAAGCATTTTTGAAATCTGCCACCAGACTTGCAACTATTTTCAACTGCTTGACAACTCTGGAATTCGGGGCAGATACCACTTAAGAGCTATGTTTAGCTATTCTTCAAAATCTTCCATTCATCCATGTCCAAAGTATGACCATCTCTTTACTTTACTTTCATTACTTATATCATCTTTCATCTGTTAGTACTTATCTTAATCATAATTATTTAATTTATACACATTACTTCTATCATCATCTGTGATTAGTTATATAATCTTCAAAGAAGGTTTCACAAATTCAGAGATTCGCAATATTTTGCAGTTGTACCCATTAAGATACCCTGTAATTGCTGCGATTGTTATCTCGTCACATTTCAATTTCTAGGATTCCATTTACTGTCATCGTTTTTCTCATGTTGTTGTTACTTTGAAATTAATTGTAATTAATTTAAATAATAAATTGCTTCTTTTTTTTTTTGTATTTAGAAATGTGTTTCAATTTGAAGGATAACTCCGAATAATGAGCCCGAAAACAGAAGAGTCAAGTATTTGAAATCTTTAGAGCTAACAAAAGTCTCCCGTCAAATGATTGTGCTTCAATTGTCGTATCTTGTTAATAGATGATGATTTCAAATGGCCATTCATGTATGTGACTATATGTGAGTGTATAAATGAGTATTTATGAATATTAAGGACAATTTCACTACTTGACTTCGATCCACTTTGACCACTTTGATCACTTCAGAGTTAACTCTGTTGGCGCTTTGCAATTACTTGAACTCTCGCTCTTCCTCAATTGTCATTTAATAAACTCTACACACGCACACCTTTGTCATATGTATGTGCGAGTGTGTGTGTGTGTGTGTGTATGTGTGTATGAATATAAAGTGAAAGGAGCGGCAGTTAGGTGCGATTGATTAGAGAGCGAGAGCGGGTGCAGAGAAGATCATTGGCGTGGGTAATAACAGCTACAACAACAACTGTTGTCGTGTCTCTGTGTTTGTGTATGTGTGTCTATATGTGTGTTTAAGTGTGTGTGTGGTTTGTTCAGTAATCATGTCAATGCGTACAAATTGGAAACTTTTAAAGCTACGCGGGGGCCGAGATCATGGATCACGTCAAGAACTCCGAGAACACAATGATCGAGGAGCAAGCAATTGTGTGACTCGTGTGTCGCGTGGGTGTGTCCTCAGCAACTGCAGTCAACACACAGTTGAACAATAGATGGTTAAACGATACCAATAACAATGTGCCACATTTAACAGTTAACAGTTAACAGTAAACAGTAAACAGTTAACGTTTACAATTTACAATTTACAAGTGGCACGCGGCAATTAACGCTTCTCGCAATGCAATGACAAATTGACAACGATTCGTTATCGATAACGAGTTCAACTAATTGATAAGAGCTGCAGAAGGGGTTGGCAGGGGGGGATGCATGCTGCTTGTTCATATAGAAAGTCTTGCAAAATGATTGTAATTATGAAAATAACAATGATATATCTATGTAAATTTATGTATGTCAACAAATACAGCTCAGGAATTTTATAATTGTTTCTAATATACTGCAAATATGTATTCACTTGATTCATTCATTCGAAATTCTGGTCATAAAGTGTAAGAGAGTGTAAAAAGTTCAATATATCGTAATATTAATATCTTTAACTATTTAAATACAATTCTCTCTCTTTATATAAAATAATATTGGGTCTTTATCGCTGTCAGATAAACATTGAAGAATAATTCTATAATATTAAAAACTTATGCCTTCATGAATATTTGATTAATAATTATTGATTATTGTAAATATTTGTTGAAATTAAACTCGTTTAACAGTCTAGAAATTCTTGGTATTACGTATTGTGTTATCAATTCGAAAAGTTGTTGTAATCAATCCCTGAAAGAAAGCGAGAGCGGGCGGCGTTGATGTTGTTGTGATCAGATTTGAAAATTAACATAAAAGATCGAACAACAACAGCAACAACAACAACAACAACAACAACAACAACAACAACAACAACAACAACAACAGCAGCAGCAACGTCTGTCGCATTTATGAAGATTCATGCAACCGATATGCGACGACACTGGCAACACTGTCTGCTCACAAGGAAGAGAGCGTCGCAGTCGCAGTCGCCACCTCAGTCGCAGTCGCAGTCAAAGTCGCAGTCGTTGTCAAAGACAAGCGTCAGCGTTGTTGTCGTTGTTGTGGACGTTGTGGACGTTGTGGACTTGCCGCTGTTGTGACCATAAGAAATGAGCGACGGCATCGTCGCATTTACATACATAACACGATTGCCACACACACACACACACATAGACACACCCATACACCCATACACACTCACACACACACACACAGAGAGTTTTGTAAAAAGCTTAAGCTTTTTAACTAGCCACTGTTAACGCTGTTAACGCCGACGTCGCTGTCGACGGCGCTGTCAACGCAGTCACAGAGAAAAATATCGAAAATGAAATGGCAATACTTTCCCAGCGTTGATATAAAAGCGCCACTCCACCAATGGGACATGTCTCATTACGGTTTAGTGTTAGATCTCGCCAAGATGTACGACGCGAGATCACGAGCAAGGCTTCCAGCCAAAACAGCTACAACATCTGCAACATTAACATCAACAATAACAACAACAACAATAACAACAGTGTGGCCACTATTGATACTGCTGTTGGTCAATCAGGTGGCATCCATGTCATTGGATCGCTTGGCCCTCGAGCGGAATGAGCTGCCAGCACCGGAGCCCACGGCTGCCTCGGCCGTTGTTGTGGATGACATGAAGATGGCCGCAGTGCCGGCAAATGGAAACACAGATATGTACATGCTGGTGCCGGAGTCGATGGCCAGCCAGCTGGATGATACAGAGCATGTGCATCGCAACACAATCGATGGCGAATCAGAGTCGGAGGCATTGCCCGACAGTGTTGTGGCTGGAGAGAGTGCGGACATGCTGATGCTGGAAAGTGATGATACGCCGGCAATGCAAATGGTGGAGTTGCCCAGCGACATATCTATGGCTGAAGAAGCACAGACGGAACAACACGCATACTTCCAATCGGAATCAGAGCCGGAGGCAGCAGTTGCCTCTCCCGAAATAATAGAAGAACACGTTGTGGAGCATCCAGTGGAGGGAGTGGAGCAATCAGCTGAGCAATTACAACCACTAGCAATACAGCAACCACTTAGTCAAGAAGTCCAGCTGGAGAATGCTGATAATGTGGTGGAAACAGCCACCGAAGGACCACAAGTTGTTGCCAATGAAGAACAACAGCAGGAGATACAAGCTGACGATGAAGTGGCAGAGGTTCCCGCCGAAACCGACGCTGAGGAAAAGCATGACATCCCAGCTGCTAACGAAGAATCCTTGATAACCATTCAAGCAGACCCAGAACAGGTACAGCAACAGGAAGCAGAGCTGCCTCTACAACCGGATTCACAGTCCAAGCCAGAAGAAGAGGCGTCACCAGTCGAAACCGAGAAACAAATTGCGGAAGAAGAGTCCAAGTCTGAGATTGAGACAAATGAAGTGCCGGCAGAAAATGCAGCTGCAGAAAATGATGTGGACACCACTGAGGCATCTGTGCTGCAATCGATGGCTGAAGGCATCGAGGAAGGTCTCAGCGCTGTCATGAGCGATCTATTGCCCGAAGAAACGAAAACTCCTGAAGCGGAAGAAGCACAGAACAACCATCAACCTGAGGCGGATGTGCAGCAGGTCGTCCAACAAGAAGATGCTCCAGCTGATCCCGAGGAGCTACCAACCGAAATTGAGACACAGACTGCGGTGCCAGAGATTGAAGTAGAAACGGCAACCGAGCAGAGGCTGCAAGACGAACCAATCTCAGCGGACAATGAAGCCACATCTCCAGTACAGGATGATCCCGCCGAGGAGCCACTTGCTGAAGTAGCACAAACTGAGCAGTCAATGCCAGTTAAAAGCGAACCTGAACCCCAACCCGAAACACATCCCGAAACCGAAACCATTGCTGAGGTTCAACCAGAGTCTGAGGCTCAACCAGAAGCTGAAGCGCAACCAGAGCCGGAAGCTCAACCAGAAGTTCAAGTTCAGCCAGAACCCGAAGATGCTCAGCCAGAAGCTGAGGTTCAACCAGAGGCTGTAATCCAACCAGAGCCCGAGGCACAGCCAGAAGCAGCCGATAAAGATGTACTGCATGATGCCGAACATGTTTCAAGTGAAGTTCTTAGTTCACCTGTCCAGAACGTGGAGGTTGCTATAGTGCCAGCAGCGGCCAGTGAGCCAGAGGTAATCAAGGAAACTGAGCCGATCGAGAAGGAACCCGAAGTTATACAACCTCTTGCGGAGCAGATCATGGCGGATGAAACGCCCGACGTGCCTGAAATCCTAGCGGAGCCAAAACCCGAGCCAGAGAAACAACCAGAGCAATCGATGCTGACAACGATAATTCCATTAGTGGTGCCACAGATGCCAACGAATGCCCAAGAGTCGGAGCCAATCCAAGTGCTTGACAGTGTACTCAACTATGTGAATGCTTCGTTTACGCAACAGGAACAGGATATGCACAAGACGGAACTGGATGAGTCTGTGCCGGAGTCCCCATTCAATGCTAATCTGCGTCGCTATGATGGTGC
This sequence comes from Drosophila funebris, assembly GCA_018901825.1. Taxonomy (NCBI): domain Eukaryota; kingdom Metazoa; phylum Arthropoda; class Insecta; order Diptera; family Drosophilidae; genus Drosophila; species Drosophila funebris. The sequence continues at coordinate 2,259,307 of JAEIFK010000675.1, read as the reverse complement.
TCAGGTGTGGCGCATTGTGGTGCAAACGGACAAGGATAAGAAATTGGCCGATGAATTGCAATCTAAGTTCGGTAAGTGATTCCACATGGCACATGCTCCATGTAACAACATGCTAACAACTGTTCATTTGCAAACAGATGGACAATTGTGGAAGGAGGTCAAACAGGAGGTGGACTATCTGCTCAAGCCCCAAGTGCTGGCAGCTGCCGAGCGTCACATTCGCGCGGCCAATTTATCGCGCATTGTGCTTATCGATAACTTGCAGCAGGTCATCGAAGTGGAGAATCCGCCCGCGGAGAAAATCGCCGAACTGCAGAATCGCAAGGGTGGGTACCGCAAGGGTTCCTTGCCACCATGATGCGGGTGTCGCCATAAACGAGTTTTTAATGCAGCTAATGGGGAGGGCGTGTGAAAAGTCATAAAACGAAAAGTGACAGGACACACAATATAGGCGGAGCAACGTAAGGAAGAAGAGGGATAGATGGTAAGGGTGACAAGGAAAGAGTCATCGAGACAGCAATTGAGTGACAGTTTTGACATTCTTTCCGTTGGGTTCCAAGGTGCTACACTGCACTTAAGGGCAACCATGAACTTGAATGCCCACGCACTGGAAAAGTGCCGGCGGGGGGGACGGCTAGGGGCGTGGCAAAGAGCCAGTAAATGAGGGGCGCAACTTGCAAGACACTTGTTTAATCAATAATGGGACAGACAGAGAAACAGACACGCAATTTCCTTGGCGGGCACAGCCGGAAGGGCAATTGAGCCATTGAAGGTGCCGCGTGAGCAACTTTCTTTACCACTTGACACTCAGTTCCCCTCCCTTTCCCTCTGCGCCTCCTGCAAGGAGTTTAGGTTGAATGAACTTGGGGAGGGTTGCCATAGCGTGTACATCGTTTGTTTCATTGTCCTGACACTTCTCTTCATGTGTACAGGTCATCGTCTAACTTGGCAAGCCTATCATCGTCTGGAAGACATTCATGGCTTCATTGACTACATGGCCAAGACTTATCCTGACATTTGCTCGACTGAAATCATTGGTTACTCCGTGGAGAAGCGGCCTCTGAAGATACTCAAGTGAGTTTTTATTATTAAAATTTAAATATGAAGAGGAAATACAGACTCTTTTAATGTTATTACAGGATCTCGAATGGCAATCCACGTAATCCTGGCATCTGGATCGATGGTGGCATGCATGCCCGTGAATGGATCAGTCCCTCGACAGTGACATACATTGCCAACCAGCTCATTGAAGGCTGGGAAGATCTGCCGAAGCATATGACGGAGGTCAACTGGTTCATACACCCGATGGCCAATCCCGACGGTTACGAGTACTCTCACACCACGGATCGACTGTGGCGCAAAAATATGCGTGCTCATGGACGTCAATGTCCGGGCGTCGATCTTAATCGCAACTTTGGCTACAAGTGGGGCGGCAAGGGTACCTCGGCCAGTCCCTGCTCACAGACATATCGCGGCAGCAAGGCCTTCTCCGAGCCGGAGACCTTCTACATTTCCAAGTTCATTAGCGGCTTTCCACGTGAGACCTTCCAGGCCTATCTATCATTCCACAGCTATGGCCAATACATTCTATACCCATGGGGCTATGACTATCATCTAACTAAGGATCGGGCTGATCTAGATCGCGTGGCGCGCCAAGCGGGAACGGTAATCATTCCTATCCCTTCTATATATCAATTTTACTCACTTGCAACTTGTTCGTCTCACACACAGATCATCACGAAGACATCGGGTGTTAAGTACACGGTCGGCTCTTCAGCCACAACACTTTATCCTGCGGCCGGCGGCTCAGACGATTGGGCCAAGGGCATTGCGGGCATCAAGTATGCCTACACAGTCGAGATGGGAGATACGGGACGTTATGGCTTCGTTCTGCCAGCCCATTTCATCCAGAATAACGGCAAGGACGGCTACACTTTCGCCGATACCGTGGCACGCGCTGTAACCCAGGGACGCGGCAATGACGGCAGGAGCAACAGCAACCGTCGCCGCTTACATTAGTTGCATTTTAGATTTAGGTCAATGATTTTTTTTTTGCGTCCAATTCTTTTTTTTTTTAATGTTATTTATACTAAACTATTTATTTATTTATTTATTTGTAACTAGACAAATTGAACATTCGAAAAATAGACTGAGACATGTTTATTAAAAATCAAAGCGCATAACTATTTTTTCTTCAAGCAAAAACGGAGCTGGAAAAGAGTTTTCTAGACCAATAAACTAGATTACTCAAGCACATACATATATTTGGGGAAAGGAACTTATAAGACACTCAAGTTCTGATTACGAACGTTGAGTCAACTCCAAAGGATCACAAAAAATATAGTCATACTATATACTTTAGAAAGATTTTTATTCGAATCACAAACCTTCAATCTTTCTGATAAAGTTCATATGCTTATTCTATAATTATCTCGTTTGGATATTGAAGTTTAATCAACCCATTTCGAGAAGCCTTACTATATATGTATCAATGTATATTCACTGAGTATGGAGATTGACCTACAATATGTATGATTTATGTGAATAAACTAATATAGTTCATATTAAATGAGTCGTATTCCCAGATATTTGCAACGTCCTGAGATACAGTATAAATCATATAAAATTCGTCATTTGATATGTGTAATATCATAACGATCCACATTATAGACTCGATGCGATCCCATTCAGAGCCCTAGTGCAAATATTATTTAAACCTTATTTAAAATGCATAATAAATATCTTTCGAAAACAAATGTCTACATATATTTAGCCCATTCCAAGCCGAACCACATCCAATAAAGACTAACGAAAGAGAGAGAGGGATTCTGCGAAACTTTCGTGACTCACCATGTAACGTATAACAGAATCGTTTATAGCATACGATAATATAACAGTTCAGACAAAGTAAAAGTTTGACAATAACAAACCGAAAGACAACAACCACAACATGGCCGTATTTAAGCTATGCTAATTTTGGCCCATTGTATGGCCCAAAAAGTTTGAGAATTGAGAACACGATGGTCAAAAGTGGCCGTTATCTGGCAGTCTCTCAGCGTGCCGCATGCCAAACTGAATTCAACGGCCACACGGTCAACAGGTATCAGGTAACAGGTAAAATTTAGCAGGTAGCAAGTGGCAAGTAACAGATATCATTCAACGGGAAAGAGGATATACAACATGCATTACGCATACGCCGTGTGTGCAGCAATGTGCATGTACCTCACATGGATGCAACCGTTGGAGGCAAGTGCTGCTGGACGCCACAATCTGTTAGTCTATCCATGCACCAGAGACTCCCCTGGTCAGGTTGCCATTCTTTGGCGGCGGCGTCACTCAACTCTTACGCTATCTGCGACCCATGGAACAGACGGGCAAGGGTCGTCGATCCGCGTTACGCACGGCACTAGATGAGAACTACGTTAGCTATAGGGGCGCCCAGTTGTGGAAGCTCAATTTTAATGACACCCGAAGGCGTGCCGATAACTCACCGGATGCGCAGTTCAATCATTTCGTGGAAGAATTTGGTGAGTGCGATCCCCTGAGGAATCACAAGAATCTATCTGTTACATACCTCATAGAATCTTGATATATTGACATACTTCCTGTTATTCTCCTATGAGATCCAATGACACATATATGTAAATAGAATTCAGCTTAGAATTTATGAACTGGGGATCACAGTGTGGGTTTGGGCTGATGACCTCTTGACTGACTGGTGATTAGGCCAATAGGAAGAAGCAAAAGCAGCAAAAAATTCAAAATTAACAAGAACAACGTCAGAAGATAGAAGATGAAAGATGTAAGACAGCGTCAGAGTTAGCACCAAAATAGTGGAACATGTCAAGCATTTAACGCCCAGCCACTGGCAGCGATAGCAGGCAGGTAGATAGTCGGCTAACCTAGCTAGCTAGAACCAGGTCTTTACGCATAAAATTGGCATTAATCAATGGGCCAACAACAACAACAACAACAACAGCAACAACAATAATATTCTTTGAGAGAACAGTCACAATCTTGACCTTCTGCCAAGAGCAACGTGAGAATATCGATTTAGTTCTGTTTGCGTAGCACGATCAACATGATGTTCATGTTGGCATTGGGTCTAGTAGGTCTACTACTACTACTGCCATCAGATTGTAGTAACACTCAGTTCATTCTGTGGCGAAGTGTATCTGTGCCAGGACTGGTGACGTTGCCCGATCTTTGGATGCTCAACAGCAGCGAATTATATGAGGCAACCTTTGAGCAATTGCAGTGGCTTGTGCCAACAGATTTAAGACGATTTGACTTCATATCGCCGGGTTCAACATATCAAATCAATCGACGCTACCGCAATGATGCCTCGGTGCGTCGGTACTACGGCTATCAGCTGTGGAAGTTGCATGAAACACGTCTAGGTCAGGCCAAATTGCGTGCTTTCATTCGTCACTTTGGTACTGTCCCCCTCCATTCACATTGTAATCCTAATCTTATTGTTAACTCAATTGATTTGCTTTTCAGGCAGCGAGGTCTGGAACGTCAACCAGGATGGCATCGATATACTCGTCGAGCATAAGAACGTTGAGGCTGCCCAACAATATATGGAACAGACCGCCTTTAGCTACAACATCATGATCGACGACATCGAGAACGCGATCGATGAGACCTACACAGAGGTCAGCGATGCCGATCCGGCGGATAACTTAAGCGCCAACTACTCTCTGCCCTGGCTAAGCCGCGAAGGTTCGCTGTTGACTTGGAGAAGGTATCACGATCATGGCGATATTCAACAGTTCATGCAGAACATTCTGGATACACACGCCGATCTGGCAGAGATCGTACAAATTGGACTGACACGCAACAAACGTCCTCTGGAAGTGTTGAGGTGTGTATTGATAGAGTTTCGGGTAGTGTTACTGTGATTTTCACTAGTACTGTTGCAATTATGGTGATTTAACTGTTCATTTAACTAGAAATATCAATTTAACTAGTAAAGTTAGTTTAACTAGTAATGTTAATGTTAAAGTTATAACTGTAGTAACATTTACTTCTACAAAATGCTACTGCACTTGCTACTCAGTCTGTTACTGTTACTAACACTGTCACTGTTACGGCTACTGCAACTATTAGTAAGACTGTTGTGGTTACTTTAACGGCTACTGTTAGCGCTACTGTTATTGTTTCTATAACTGCAAATGTTGCTGTTATCTTCTATAGCCATTCTTACTGCTACTGCAACTGTTTCTAACACTGTTACTGTTACTAACACTTCTACTGCCAATAAGACTGTTACTGCTACTGTTACTATTTCTATAATTGCAACTGTTGCTGTTATCTTGAATGATGGTAAAGATACAATTACAGAAACATTTACTGTTGCTTATATTTGTATTGCTGCAGCAACTGTTACTGCTACAACTATATTACTGCTACTGCAACAATTACTAAGTCTGTTACTGATCCTGTTACCAACACTGTTATTGTTACTTATACAGGCACAATTAATGCTACTGTTACTGTTTCTTTAACTGCTGTTATCTTGATTGATACTGTTATATGGTAACTGTTATTACCAATTGAACATGCAATGTTAATGTTAAAGTTACAACTGCAGCAACAATTACTGTTACTCTTACTCTTAGTGCTACAGCAACTGTTACTGCTACAACTATATTACTGCTACTGCAACAATTACTAAGTCTGTTACTGATCCTGTTACCAACACTGTTATTGTTACTTATACAGGCACAATTAATGCTACTGTTACTGTTTCTTTAACTGCTGTTATCTTGATTGATACTGTTATATGGTAACTGTTATTATCAATTGAACATGCAATGTTAATGTTAAAGTTACAACTGCAGCAACAATTACTGTTACTCTTACTCTTAGTGCTACAGCAACTGTTACTGTTAATTCTGGTGATAGTGCTATTTCTATACCCATTGTTACTGCGAGTGCAACTGCACTAATACAGTTAATGCTACTGTTATTGTTACATTTAGAGTTACTATTACAGATACTGTCACTTTTCTGTTACTGTGAATAATACTGCAACTATTACTAAGGCTGTTACTGTTACTCTACCTCACATCGTTTAAGTTAATTTTCTTTTTTATTTTCACAGAGTCTCGAATGGCAACCCAAAGAATTGGGCCGTCTTCGTCGATGCCGGAATGCAGGCACGAGATTGGCTCAGTCCCGCGGCACTTACCTATGCCATCTCGAAACTAACCTGGTTATGGGGTCAGGGCAAAGTGGAGAGGTCCATGCGTCACATAGACTGGTACTTTTTGCCAATGGCCAATCCCGACGGTTATCAGTATTCGCGTCTTACCGACCGTCTGTGGACCAAGAATCGTAACTACGACAGCGACAGTGGCTGTTATGGCGTCAACTTGGATCGGAATTTCGACTATGCTTGGGGTCAGGCGGGCTCTTCGCCGAATCCCTGCACGAATCTGTACCATGGCGCCAAAAGTTTCTCCGAGCCAGAAACGCGAGCCATGCGCAATTTTCTGCTTGGCATGCGCGACTATTTGGGAGCGTATGTCTCCTTTGGCGGCTACGGACAGGCGATCACCTATCCCTGGGGTGATGCTGACTTCTTGACGTCGAATCAACGGGAGTTGCGTCACACTGCCCGCCAGGCAATTCTCAACTTTCGTCGACTTAATCATGCCGAGTATAGTCTAGGTAGCAGCTATCGCCAGAAGCTGGCTCGGCCGGGCAACTCTGCCGACTGGGTGCAGGATCGCATCGAGCCGCAGTTTGTCTATAATGTATTCTTAAAGGATCAGGGCCGTTATGGTTATCTAATGCCGCCGCAATACATTCCCGAATCTGGTGAGGAGGCATTCGAATTCCTCAGAACGATAGCCCAACAGCTGCAGTAAGGACTGACTAACCCATTTTGGGGTCTATTTCGATAATTAGTAAAGTCCATTAATTAATTTAACTTTACTCATTAATATTTATTTATTGACTTTTTTTTAAACGTAATAAAAACAGACGAATCGAGAAGAAAAACGTGTGTGATTAAACATTTGTATAATAAATTGGTTAAATTGGTAAAACGTGACAGATATAAACGATCGTATGAGATCTACACATAAGTTAACTAAACCTGGAAGTACCCTGTACCCACAGTACATTGAAACTCCAACTTCTGTACAATGAAAATCTTCGTATTTTGATTTGATTTCCAAGTCTGCATAGAATGCTTTAAAATATTTGACAAAATATAACAGAGATTTTCTCACTATAAAAATAAAGCGATTAGCGATTATAAAGCGTCTGTAGCAAAAAGACGGAACTGTCTTAAGTTTAATTCATATAGTTTTAAAACGAGGATCTGCCACGCCTCTTTGAATGAGTTACACAATTCGTGACTAGATTTAAATACCCGGTGCAGATGCATAAAGAGCTCAATGATCAGCGTATCAAACCTATGGCTGACAATATACATATTTGTTCTTTCAATCCCAACTGTATACTGCTTGCAACAACAAGTTGTCAAGTTACAGTAATTTATGTATGTTTGTTGCTTTGTAATTCAGCAATTTGCACTGCTTGACGTATACTGTGTTGCATGCTTTTAGGCACAGTATGAAGCTCTGTTAGCTGCAGTCTTGAAGTGTTAAACTGAAAATATATACATATATGCAATTTCAAGTGGATTCATGACAACGGCTCAAATAATCTGCAACGCATTATCAATAACAACACGAATTTGGAATAATCGTAATGCGAATCTGTCAATCGAATTATGTAAACTTTGTTGCCAGGCCAGGCCAGGCCGATGTATTGGGCAAAGCAGAATGCTCAATGAAGACCAAATAGAAAGCAGTACCATACTCGTATCCAAGAGAGAGAATAGTGTGAGCATGAGAGAGCGAGAGCGAGAGTGGCAGCGAGAGTGGCAGTGGCTGCGGGAGTATGAGCGAGAGAGAGAGCGAGAGAGAGAGAGTATGCTAGGAGAGGTGGACAGCAGCTAGTTGGGCTGCGGGAACTTTCACTTTCAATCGCGTTTTGAAAACCAGTAAAAGACAAATGCGGCGACGGGCAAAATATATTCATTTATTTACATGCATATAGAAATTATGCGGGGCAGGCGAAAGGCCCGCTTGGAGCAAAAGCTCAAAGCCCGCAAAGAAAGTGATTTACAAACCGAACGCATTATTAAAACAGGTGAGAACTAATCAAGTCTTCAAATGCCCGACTAACGCACACCCTACAGTCGACAGCAATTGCAAGAAGCCACAAAGCAAATGCCAAATATCAAAGCATCTTCCCTCTGCTATTGTACATACACACAAATACTTACATATTTCTATGTAGTTTTGTGTTGGCCATATCATTGAGATTGGTAAGAATGAAACCGCAATTTTTGGATGCTGATTGTTCACATTGTATGGCCACATGATCTGATGCAGTTTACAGTTCGCGGCTCCAAAGGGTAACACAAAAAAGTGAAAATCTTTCAAATGGGCACAACAATAACAATACGCAAAATACAAAACAGTAGAAGAAGAAGAACAAGCAGAAGTTAAAGTTAAAGCTAAAGAAAACTAAGAAGAGGCAGAAGAGAAATAACCGAATTGAAGGGGGCATGTTTATCATCATTAAAGGCAAAAGAAAGTAAAAATATGACAAGTGGGTCAAAAATTGCGCCGTCATACGCATAAACATAAATTCGAAAAGCATCTTTACATCAATCTAATACTATAAAGGTTATGTATGTGTGGGGAATTAAGACATTCCAAGAACAATATGTTAATAACAGAGCGAAGTCAGAATTCAACATCCTGAGAGACGAACAATGCATAGAGAATAACAGAATTAGACAACACTATGTTAAGAAAGAAGAGGAAGAATTAAATAACCAATGACAGCATGACTTGCAGGTTTCTTGACAGGAGAAAGGCAAACTTTCTCAAGAGGACAAGTCAAAAAGCTGCAGCATATAAAATGACCGAGCGCTCAATGGGACTCCCAGAATATATGTCCCATGCTACCCAAAGCGATGCAATCAATTTTACGACCCAGCACATACGTAATTGTATATTCAAACAAACATACATACATACATACATACGTACACATACATTATTGGGTTATTCCGACAGAAAGAGATTATGTTAAATCTTTTTGTAGATCTATTAAATTTGTTATACCCTGTAAACTTTGGAAAATGGGAATGACAATGTACGATTCTCTTTATACGAAGTTCATTTTGCAAAATCATTTCATGAAAACGGTAAGTTGCAACGTAATTAACTAAGATGGAAGCAACCCAAGTTTCAAAAAATGAAGAAGGCGTAATTGCTGGGTATTTTTAGGTCGAATATTCTGTATTATATTCCTTAATAGCTATTTTAAATAATACAAATTTGTAAACTACGTTGTTATACAATATATTTTTATAATTGAACTAAGTAAATTTTTTTTATAATAAGTATTTTGATTAATATTGCTTTGTTATTGAACGTAATTAAAAACGTTATCAGAACGAAACACAAATGTATATATATATATATATATATGTGTACATATTTATATAATTAATGAGCAGGAAGAGGCAGTTCACACACATTGAAGGTACTAACGACTGTATTAATTGACGTCGACGGTTGTGATTGACGATTGTTTCTGGCAATGTGTACTATTGTTGTAAGCATTGCTCCAAATTTCATTCGACTGAAAATGTAATGCGTATAAATTAGATAATATTCAAATAAATAATTCCATAAAACGCTAAGTTTTCCATATGAACGAATGCTGTTATCGATAATGGCATTACAAATAGTTTAATCTGACGTTAATGCTACACATAGGCGCTCACAACGTGCTAATCAATCCACAGAAGCAAACTGTACCCAAAATATAGGCGTTTAATGTATTTTAATTCTTTAATGGAAGACGCTTTAAGCAGCGCACAGTTGTCTTCAATTAAATGCTGGTTAAGCCGATAGCGTTGACAGCTTTATTGTTCCTTCCAAACTGTAACTTTAACTGTGCAAGTGCAAAGTGCAAAACGGACAAAAACTGCATACGATATCTCTCGCTCTCCCTCTCTCAAGATTGCATGTGAGTGTGTTGTGAGTAATAGATTGGGCTTTTTGTAAAGCACAAATGCAAAAACAACTTCACTAGCAGCTGCAGCAGCAGCGTTACAGCATGGTGCAAAAGAGAGTCAATGTCGCTGACTTCCATTGTTAGGCGCAGCATCAGTAACCACCCTACGCCTCTCTCTGCACATGCATGCATGTATAGTCAAAAAAATATGCACATGTGCAGACAGAGAAACAAACTTTAAAGATTGTTGTTGTATTGTTGAGCTTTAATCACTCCAAGCGTGACTCTCTCGCGCTGCCTGCAAACATGACGTCGCTGCTGCTCGCGACGCAGCTGCGACTGGCGACAGCGACTGACGCTGCTGCGGTTGTCATTTCATTCAGTACGCGCCGATCGCTCCAAGATCGGTCGTCAGCCAGCAGCGCAATTTTTTTCAAAATTGTTTTTTTTTTTTCACTTTCTGTTGTAATTCTGTATAACGCTGGTTTTTTTGTGTATGGTGTTCGGTCTCTTTTTCTGATTTGGTGTGTGAGCGTGTGTTTTTTTTATTTTTGTTTTGTTTGGTTTTTTTTTTATCGGGAAACGGCCCTCGCACAGTTGCCTGACTTGGCTTTATATAAAAATTGAAGCGCACACAAAGGCAGCATTTAGTCTGGCACAGTCACTGGCCTGCCCAGTGTCACAGTCACAGTCACAATCACAATCACACACAGCTACACACTCGCGGACAGAGAGGTGTGTCAGCAGCAGCAGTAGCAGCAGCAACAGCAGCAGCAACAATTGACCGGCAACTGCAGCAGCCAAGAACAACAAAACAGAAGAGGAAACAGACGAACATCACCGACAACAATAAAAAGCAAAAAAGACAAATGTAAGCAAAAGAAAACAAATGAAATGTTTATGTGAGTAGTATGTGTATGAGGGGGATGGAAGAAAGTCAATGCGGATGTATTTACGCTATAATATACACATAAATATTTGCATCTAGTAGGTTTACCTTTCCCACAAATGTTAACATATGTACATACATATTAACATTAACATTTAACATTTCACTCGCATAATTTTCATTTTCAATTGCAACGGGTTGCAACAAGTTTCGAGTTTTTCAACTCCCGTCAAGGCGATTGTTAAGTCGCTCCAGTTTCAAAAATGTAAACGTAACGCAGCGAGAGCTGGCGATATCATCGGGGACACGTGATTGGCACGAAGGTCGGGGGCAATTACGATACTATATAATTCTATCACACGCATCGCTACTATAACATAAATGTTTGTTTAGTCCCAGAACCAGTTCTCTGGGCTGCTTTCTGCACTAAAACCACAGAAAAACCAACAACAACAAAAACTACAAATCTAAACGGGTCGTTGGGGAAAATTAGCACAATTGTGTGCTAACCAAAAGCGACAACAATTTCGAAATTGGCTTAGCGGTCGTTTTCTATTTTCATATCAAGTCGAGACAAACAATAAAAACTGAAACTGAGAGATTTAGTCCACTCGTAATTCGGATTTTGTCTCTGAAATAATATTCAAATAATAATAAAAAGCAAAAAAAAAAAAACAAAGGAACAGAAAAGAACAAAAAGAACAATGAAACATAATCATTTGTGTCGAGATTACGCGATCGTGCATCGTAATGCATACAAATGATGCAAATGGATTTATTATACATTGCAAATTGCCTATAGTATAGTGCTCCCCACACCCCCTCTGCCCCAACAAGACCTGGCCGATTCAATCAAAATTCCAAAACAGGTGTTTAGCCTTAAAGTCCGCAAATCAAATCAATCGGCGTCACTCAACTTAATTTGCAAACTGCACTCGAGCAATGGATATCTAAACACTGTTAATTTGATTTCATTTGATTATAACATTGAACTTGGCCATTGTTGCCAACTCTTGGCCAAGGCCCTAAGCATAGCCAAACACGACACCCACACAGACACACACACGCACACATACACACACACATGCATTTGAATAAGTGCTCAATTTGAAATTGTTCATTTGAAAAGAGATAATGATCAATATTATCAATTGGAAATTTTCCCAAACAACTGAGAAAACCCGAACTTGAAATCTATAAATTTACATATATGGTATGTATTTTCATACTTCTGGGATTTACGTCTCTAAGTTGTCTGACTAACAGATGCTGACATCAGCATTAGATTGATTTTATGATAAAGATTTTCAAAGGCCAATGCAAGTCGAGGGGGATGGTAGAATGGAAGAGAATTGCTCCTAGCTGGGACTGGGGAGTCTATTAATTACTTAACCGAGTGCCAAAACAACTGATAAGATATCATTTCAGAGACATTAAACTGACAACTGATAACTACAAAGATGACGATGAGAATTCAACTTGGACTGCTGTTGCTAGCGATGCTGCTGGCAATGGTCACCTCAACAATGACACCAGAGAACAGCTCAATCCCCTTGGAAGGTATCGAGTATGGGAATGCAATTCCTGAGCGCTTTGATGAAACCCAACTGTGGCGCATCTATAACATTACGGGGGCAATGCGGCAGAGTATACCAGTTGGTCAGGTGATGGAGCAAAAGTTTGGCGGCAATATATGGAAAGAGAACTCCAAATTTCTGGACATCTCCATTGCCAAGGAGCATGTGAAAGCAGCGCGCAGTTTCCTGGATGCACATCGCCTGGAAGCGCAAGTGTTGACCGACAATGTGCAAGCGTTGATCGACGAGGAGCAGCTGGATGGCATCAATGCTACTCTGTCCGAGCCAGGCGCACGCACAAGTAAGTTAATCAAATGAATTTAAAAAAAATAAACTAAATCTATTTTCAATGTTTCGACAGAGAAAGCATCGCGCAGTGGCAGCGGCATGCACTGGAAGGATTATCACGATCTGGAGACCATCTATGCATTTATGCGAGAGATTCGTGCCAAGTTTCCCACCATATGTCGACTCTATACGATTGGTCAGACGATCGAAGGGCGCGATCTTAAGGTTTTGCGGTAAGTTGAATTATTGCTAAGAGCACACCCCAAAAGTATGCTACATTTTAAGCATTTGGCAACATTCTGCAACTGCCAACTGCTGCCCAGAAGTATGCAACAGTATGCGAATTGCAAGAACTGTGATTTCCATTTTCAAACATCGCCTAAGAGTATGCCACATTTCTGCTATTCCACAGGATCTCGGAGAACCCACGGGAATACAAAAAGATCTGGATTGACGGCGGCATACATGCACGGGAATGGATAAGTCCCGCAACGGTTACGTTCATATTGTTCCAGCTGATGCACAACTGGGAGAATCAGCCACCGCACATACGTCAGCGCACCTGGTACATAATGCCGGTAATGAATCCGGATGGTTATGAATACAGCCGGACGGTGAATCGTCTTTGGCGTAAGAATCGTTCGCCTTCGCGACGCGCCAACTGCTTTGGCGTCGATTTGAATCGTAATTTTGACATTGGCTGGAACGGCTATGGCTCCTCGACGAATCCCTGCAGTGACACCTTTCGCGGCACCTCACCCGCCTCCGAGCAGGAGACAAAAGTGGTGGCCGAATTCCTGTCCAAGCGCAAGTATAACCTCGAAGCGTATCTGACGTACCACAGCTATGGGCAAATGGTCGTCTACCCATGGGCCTATAAGGCCGTCAAGGTCAGGGATGCGAGCGTGCTTCCAGAGCGTGGCCAACACTGCCGTGGACCGTATTGCCCAAAAGACGGGAACATCCTATCGCGCCTCGGTTACCCACGAGGTACTCGGCATTGCCGGCGGTGGCTCCGACGATTGGAGTCGTGCTGCCCTTGGCGTCAAGTATGTGTACACCATTGAGCTGCGCGATCGCGGCACCTATGGCTTTGTTCTGCCACCAAAGTTCATCAAAGACACTGCCTTGGAGGGTTGGACCGTTGCCGAAACGGTAGCACAGGCCATTGTTTAGCCCAAGAGACATGGGCGAGTGCGAGTGTGTGAGTGCGTGTGCGTGTGCGTGAGCATCTGTATGTGTGAGAGTGAATGCCTATTTATGTATGCGTGTACATTGTACATATGTAAAGTAAATAAATTATATAAATTAATTGTTTAATACACTCTTATGTATTATCCTTTTATTTCGTTGCTTCAAAACCAAGGTCAAAGGGCAATCTAATTTAAAATTACGAATTAATTTAATATCAAAAGCTCAATGAGACAAGGAAAACTTGGAACAGATTGGCGTATGCTTTTAAAATATAATCTTAAATTAATTTTGATATTTCGATAAATAGTATTTTATCGATGATATCAACTACTCACCGTGTCCTCATCGTCGTCCGTGTTATCGAGCTGATCCAGCTGCAGCTGTGCGATAGCCTCGCCATTGTGTGTTTGGTTAAGCATATCCTTGGGCGTGGACTCCTCAGAGATGACCGATTCCGAGGGCAGGTTCTCAACGAACGCCACAAAGTTGCCACTGTTGCTTAGCTCCTGTGGCGTCCGGGCTTGTGCTGTTAGCAACTCCTGTGCTTTGGCCTGTTTTGGGGGTACGGATTTTGGCTTGCTCGTTATTGGTTGAGAACTGAACTTAGTGACGATATTGACATGTTCAATGGAGCGTGTATAGCGCGTGTTGAGCTTAATGCTATTCTGTGGGGATGACAACGACTGTGGCGAGGAGGACGAGGGCGTCTGCCGATCCAATTGAGAGTTCGGTTGAAGCTGCACTACTGCACTATTGCCATTAGCATCTCCATCGCATCCGCCCAGCCGCAGCTGCTGTTGTATGAGGCGCTCCGCTTCTAACAGCAGCTCATCAACGGAGCGCATATCGGTGTTGTCAGAGAGGCGACTTACCTCCTGGAATATGCTGTCGGGATCGGGTGGCTCGATGCCGCAATCTTGTTCCTTGGCCAGAAACTCAATGATCGAACTGCCGCTAGTGTAGTCAAGTGTGTCCATGTCCATGCTTAGCATATCCACATCTGCTACATTGTCCCCGCCCACTTGGCGCGTGCGTGGGCGTTGGCGTGCCACCGTCTGCTGCTTGTGTGGACTAAGCACCTTGGACATGGCGCCTTCGCTACAATGTCCGCTGACGTTGCCGTTCCGTGCTCTTAGCGCTCTTTTATTTACAATTTGTTATTGTATTCGCACTGCACACAGACCAGTCTTGCTCTTCGATGCGTCGTGTTTTGTTTATTTGTTTGTTTATTTTGCCCTCTTGTTGGTCTTTTTAATAAGCTTTACTTTTCTTTTTCTTTAACTCAACTTCTTGACAAAAATTTTGCACTCGACTGCTCGACTGTCGTACTCAATTTAGACATTACAACAATGCGTATAAAAAAATAAAAAAATTTTGTGCTTTTATTCTCGCATTAATTTTCCGTCTTGTTTGTACTTTTACTATAAATTACGACTACTGTTCGTAATGCCATTCACATGTTCACGATATTACTCCTCACTCATCATAAGTGCTCCTCAGTTAACAGAGTTGCTTTTCACTTAACAGAGTGGCGCCTTTGAATTTATTTGAATTTCATATATTGGCAACATACGGAATGGTTCCTTTTTCATAAATTGTTATATAACGGTTGGAAATGGCTATTTGTGAAAGCAATAATTCCAAAATATACTATAAAAGCTTAACGAATGCTCCAAATGAAACTATTAATACAACAGCAGCAAATGTTACATGAAATGTTACAAACAGTTAGAGCAACTGGGGAAAAAACTTCGGATTCTCCTTCATCACGCCTTATCATTGCAACGCTTAATAGGAGTGCAAATGAGTATACATACCCACCCCATAATAAAAATTCAAAAAAAACTCGTATATCCAATTACAGTTTGAATGGTTTACGGCAAAAATCAAAACCCTGCGGCATTCCAATCATAATATAACTTCATTTCATTTGAATTTTATTTAATATTTTCTTTTTCTGCAAGAACAATATTTATATGTATAGTGTGTAATAGTATCTTATTATAGTTTTCACATTATCGACAATTTTAAAACAAAAAATAAATACATATATATTTTGTTCCCGAAATTGTTTTTCTCTGTTTTTATATCTCAGTTTTAAGCCTAAATATGACATTTCTTTTAAACATACACAATACATACATACATATTTATTTATGGATAGAGTTTTGCTTAATTATATATGCAATAAAATAACTATATATTTTCTTATTTACTGCACTCCATTCCATCTTTTTCTTTTTACATGTACATGTGTGTGCCTATAAAGAGTCTTCTACAATTAAGAAAAAAAATGATGTATATATAATATAATAATAAAAATAATTATAGAATAATAAAGAATAGAAACATTAAATAAAAGCTAGGTTGCGCTTGATAAAATCGTTGAATAAACAATATGTACAATTGATTATTTTATGTGTAATTATAATAATAGTTGCTAATATTGCTTATGACTATATAACGTACACATATCAGTAGTAATTTGGATCAATGAGTGTTTTGTTAGTGTTTCTCTCTGTGAGTGTGTCTGTATGTGTGTGTGTGTGTGCATTCGTGTGTGGTTGTGTATTTTTGTAGGTGATTGTAGTTATAACGCTGACCATGCTCATGAAATTTGCTATCACTTTTTGTTTAATACAATAGAATACAAACGCTATGATGAAATCAAAGCTGAACAGAGCAGAGCACTAAAACTATTTGCTAGCAGCAAAGTGTTCTCACTGCGTCTAATATGGGGCTGTGTTTGTCTGTGTTTGGCTACAGATAACGCATCGATATACAAAACACATCCATACACAATAGGAAGCAAACACATATTATACAATATGCATTACGCATTTCCTTTCGATTATAATTACAATATACATAATTATTTTGGTGGCAGGCTTTCGGTGTGATTGGCGATGGCAACAGCGGCGCCAAAGGAGGCAGCGACGGCTGTTCATTTACTTTCACAGCATTGATTATTCAGTGTCTTGCAATTATCTGTGACTGCTGTATGTCTTAAAGACACGTGGCATGCTGCTACTGCTGCTGCTGGTTGTGCTGCTGCCGCCGCTGCTAGTGTTGCTGCTGCTTGTGCTGCGCAACGCCGTGGGCGATGCGGTTGATGCATTTGCATCCTGCGATTGCACAGTATCGTTCGGATCATGATGATGCGTCGTCGTCTCCAGATTAAGGGGCATTGGCATCGCATGATCCTCAGCGTGCTCATATATATAATCACGCTTCTTAAAGTTGTCAATTATCTTCTTTGTTGATTTCATGTGAGCCACAAATGCTGCCTCCAGCTGCAAATACAAATAGGAATAGTTATTTCGAATCAAGTTCTATCCAAAAGTAAACAAATTTCTATTTGAGATACTCACGCTGGAAGTCAGGTTCATAAAGGTGTGATACTTCTCCAGCACACCAACGATCTCCTTAAAGCTATTGCCGCGCAGCTGCCGCCGCACGATTGTCTCGTATTGCTCGTTGTCAGTGATCAGGTTACCAATGAGTATGGCCGCATAGCTGCCCTTCAGCGTGTGCTCCATGTGGTGGCCAGCGCGTTGTACAACTGCAATGGATAACAATACATGAAGTGTTGATAAAAAAAATGATGCATAACTCTTAGCCAATCTAGAAATTGCCCCCTTAACGAATCCTACATTTATTTATATTTCTAAATTTGATATTTACTTTGCCAACAAGAATCAACAAATTCCAACACGTTAGAGTTTCAACAATTCTTTCAAACATGCACAGTTTTTTGTATATAAATAATATGATATTAAGTTTCTATTCGGTTCGGTTCTCTATCAAAACATAATACTAAGTAATTTCAGATGCGGAACAACTTTAGATCAGATAACGTAAGAGCAGCAAACTAGACTTTAACTTACGATTGTTGACTGTCTCCTCGACTTCCTCCTGCTTCTTCTTGCCCTTCTCATTGCTCTCCAGGAAAGCATCTGTATTCTTCTCCACAAGTCTGCAATAGAAAATCGATTTATATTAATGTAACCTATGTGTTTTTAAGAAGAACAAAGAAGTATTTTATACCTGGCCAGCTCCTCACACTTGTAGAAGTACTCGAGCAGCGCCTGGATCGCAGTAACCGCCTGATCACCCGGCGGCGGATTGTCAGCCACATATTCGGCAGGCGCGTGTGCCTGCATCAACGTGGCCCGATTGGGCAGCGTGTGCATGCACAGATTGATGAGCAGCGTTAGCACCTGAAATAACCATTTAGTTGAGTCGCATCTATATTCGGTTATGTATGGCTGGAATACTTACCAAAATACTCAGCTCGAAGACGCAGCGGTCCGGAATGTAGTTGGACGCAAGCAACAGCAGATGGAAGCTCGTCTCGATGACATCGTTGCGCTTGCCAAGCAACTCAGCTCCCAGCGAGGGCTGCGCTTCGTTGAAGGTGTGCGTCAGGTTGATAAGCACCTTCATGACGGGTATGAGAAGTTCACGCATTGCCACGCCCGGATGCTCTTTGCTGCTGCTGTGCTCTGTTGTTGAGGGATGCAGGATCAACTGGCGGTCGCAGAGGCGGTAGAGCAAACACAGTGTGTCCACGGCACGTCCTTTCGCATAGGTAAGCATATACCGCTGGTTCGCCTCATTGTGCTGCGTCACGTTCTCGAGTACACGCAAACAACGTGCCACCGTTTGCATATTATCGAGCAGTGCCGGCTGCCAGGCTATCATCGCCATGTCAGTCACAGCTGTGGAAATTATGGGTTGACAGAAGTCCGATATCGTCTTAATGATGTGCTCGAGGCCGCCCAGTTTGCGCAGATCCTCCTTGAACCACTCTCCAGCACGCTTTGAGGTCAACGAGAGCAATGTTTCCATGGCCAATGTTCCCACCGTAATGGATTCAACATTTAAATGGGTTCCCTTGCCCTGTGCCTTGATCTCCTCACACAATTCCCGCACCTTCTGCTTGTTGCGCTCATAGTTGGCTCGATCTGTTGGTGCTGCTACTCCCACACCCTCAGCCTCCAGCAAATTGATCATCAGCTCAAGCGAATCCCGATCCAAGTCCATGTTAAGGCCCTCCTGTGACAGTATATACATAATGGCTGAGGTGCACAGACCCAAGCTTAGATCCTTATTCGCATCAGACAGCGCCTGTGCAGACATGAATGAAAAAGGGAATTAGTAACTCGTTATTCGTTGTTATGTTGCTCGTTATTTGTTACTCGTTACTTTCCACTCGCTACTCACCTTGAAGAACTTGGTGACAACACCGTGGGCACGCACATGCATACGAAATGCAGGAGTCATGCACTTGGTGGCCAGCTGGAGGGCAGATAGACAGCGTGTTGGTGGCGGATTATGTGGCTGCAGTGCGTCAAGAATGTATTCAACATCGTCATACATCTCCTGATACTCGCCAATTTCCTGAATCTGATGAGCTGTCTTTACGTTGCGGACCACCGTGTAGTACTCCTTTGTCTTGCGGTCCACACGTAATCCCGTCCGCTCGTTACCACCTCCGGCATCATCCGGACTGGGCTCCAGGTCAAGATCGAAGGCATCGGCTGACGTCGCCACTGAAGACTGAGCACTGTGCTGAGGCTTTGTTTGGCGTGTCAGTTTTCCAAGTGCGGGGCTCTCGCCACGCAGCGCCGAGCTACTGCAGGTATTGTTGTTGGAGTTGCTGTCACCAAAATCACCGTAGAGGGCATCGATGACTGCTGATGACTTGCTGGTGGCCAGGCTGTCTGCCTTGGCGCCACTGCCCACCGCCGTTGAAGCGGAGGCATTGCTGGCATCACTGCCGGTGCCAGCACCATTGGCTTCCAGTGCTGCATCCCAGCTATGCTTGTACAGATGACGCTTGGCGACCGTCGCCTGCTCAGCCTGATCGGAAGGTACAAGCGCCCGACTCTTGAAGATGCTGCCCTTCTTCTTTGAGATAACCAGCTTGACGGCGCCCCGTTGCGTCTCCTCATTACCAGCTGGAGCAGCGCTGCTTGTTGCCGTTTCAGAGGAGCCAACGGCACCATTACCTGAACCAGCGCCGGCGCCTCCAGCTCCAGCCACTTGTGTGTCCAGCGTAAGCGTGCGCTTAAACTTGTCCTTGAATTTGTAATCACGTGGCGGCGGCGATGAGGAAGAGCCATCGTGCTGCATCGAAGAGCCATTTGAGGTATTTGACAACTCATCCATACCGGGATCGGGTTCCGCATCAAGTTCTGTGTGCGGCACCTTGGCGGGTGTTGGATTCGCATCCTCCAGCTGCACATCATCCTCATGCTCCTCGTGCATCTGACCCAACAGCTTAAGTTTCAGCAGTTCCGCTGTTGTTGCCTCCGTCTCTGTTGTCACCGCTTGCTGCAGCACCTGCGTCACCAGTTGATTCTTACGCTTGCGTCCATAGCTACGGGTTGCGGCACCACCAGCGCCATTGTCTGACGCTCGACTGGCCTCCGCCTTGGCCGACAAATTGGCAGCTATTTTGTTAATATTGTTGTTATTATTGTTATTGCTTGCCAAATTGTTGTTATTAGCTCGAGCAGCGGCGCGTCCACGTCGTGGCAACGACTCACTAGCAGTCGCTTCCACTACTGCAGATGCCTCTGTTGGTGCCGTCAACTTCTCCGGCGACTCATCCACTTCCATTTCATCTGCCGCTGCTGTGGTTGCGGCTGTAGCTGCAGCTATTTCCGTTCTTTTAGCGCCACGTCCGCGTGTCGTTCGCTTTGTGGTTGCCGCAGCTGTTGGGACCGTGGACGATGAGAGTGTGGGCGATGTCTCCACGGGCTTGGCCCGTGTTCTTGTACGTGTTTCCGGTGGCGCTGCAGCTAACATCAGCAGTTGCATTTCTTCGGCATTGCCACTGCTGTTGTTGTTACTGTTGTTGCTGTTGTTGCTGTTGTTGCTTGTGTTGCTTGTGTTGTTTGCCTTGCGCGCTCGTCCGCGAGTGGTGCGTTTCGTCTGTCTTGTTGCGGCCTCGTCTTCCACTACATCTGCTGGTGTGGCGCCCACAGTGCCATTTAGACGTGGCATAACATCGCCGCGCAGCACAGCAAGAATGTCCCCCTGCAGCGGCTCCTCGACGAGCGGAATGCGACCATGGGCATCAGCTGTATTCGCGGCAGAATTGTTGCCATCCATGGTCATCATCATAGACTCCAGTCGCGATTCAATGTCCGAGGGTGGCGCCACCAATGACGAGTGCTGACTGGTCTCCAGATCACTAGTTATTACACTGGAGCCCCGACTGCGTATCACACAGCTATCCTCCTGCACCGCCTGCGCCAGTAGCTGTGGCGTACTGTTGCCCTTCGAGGAAATGCTGCCCAGCACCGATGATTGTGAGTCAAAGTCGTGGTCTGATCGTGTCGTCGGTGATATGACCGAGCCACGTTGCTGTTGATGAGGTGGATGATGGTGTTGTTGCTGTTGCTGCTGGGGCGGATCACTTAAAGCCAGATGTGGCGAGGGCGTCTTAAACTCTGAAGCGGCCACCTCAGTGGGATTAACTGATGTTACCGCATTCACTGGGGTCGCTCCAGTTGTTACAACAGTTGACTGCTGTTGCTCGACTAGCGCATGCTTCAAGTGTTTATGCTTTTTGCTTTTGGACTTCTTTTCGCTACGCGACTCCTCACCAGCGGCTTTAGCTGCTGCCGCGGCGGCTGCCTTTGCTATTGCGTTACGTATGACGTCGGTTTTAATGATCAGCTTCAGTCGCTCTTTGGGCGGCTTGTCTGGTGATATTTTCACGGTACAGTAGTTTATTTCGGGTGGTTCTTCTTCTTCCTCCTCCTCTTCTTCCTCTTCCTCGTCCTCCTCCTGATCTACAAGCGTCGCTGCATTGTTCCCTTGCGAAGTCACTTCGCAGCTAGCTGCAGCGTCTTGTGATAAGTCCGATGCCGCTGCTGCTGATGCTGCTGCTGTTGTCGGTGGCCGCAGCGGTTTCACAGTTATTTTTGGCGTACTTGCTGCAGGAACTATGGCGTCATCTTCGGCTGCCGCATCGATGGGCGTCTCAAACTGGTGATGCTGCTGCTGAGCAGGCGAACTATTTGGCGGCTCCTCGCTGTCCGTGCTGACTAAGCGTGAAGTGCCCTGCAAGTGAAAACAGCAAAAGATTCCATTGTATATAGTACATATGTGTATGCCTCCGCTTCAAAGTCAGTGCATAGTTTGTAGCATGTAGTTTATTTTTTCAGCCGCAATTAACACTTGGACACTAGTCACAACTACGACAACAACAAAAACAACAACAAAACTAAAACAAAACGTCTAACGGCAGTGACAACTGCCGTGGAACAGAAACAAACATCAACTGCGAGCAACGCAACAGCAAAGTGAAAATGAAGAAAAAAACAGATGAAGAAAAAAACTCCGTTTAATGTAAAAGCGCGCGTAATTTAACACTGAGGTTCTTGTTGTTGTTATTGTTGTCGCTTTCTCTTTCCCACACATCACTCAAAGAGTGGTTCAAAATGACAGAGATGTCGTATAAGCATGAAAGAGCGAGAAAGAGAGGTAAGGGTTGCGATATCGAGTCTCTCTCAGTGAGCGCGTTTTTACTTGTGCGCGCTCAGATCAGACAATGCACAGTGGTTACAGCAAACACATTAATAACTAAAAAATGTGAAAAAGATTAATTCCCATTGTCATATTTAAAGATGGTAATTTGAGCTAAGCGCAGTATTATAATTATTCCTAGATTTATAGGCTTGAAACTTTTGAATATATCATCATGTAAACATTTTCATAAGTTTAACTAAATCTCATTTCCTTAATAAGCAACAGAATTCTGAATCTTTAAAAATTGATGGTATTCTTAGTTTATAGTTTTCTAAGCCTAATTAAGGCTTTGAAAGTACTAAACTGTTTACTATGTTTACTTTGTTTATGTGTAGATTGATATTGAATTCCAATTAATCGATAATGCTAGTTAAGTTTATGTACTTTTAAAGATTTCCTTTATATTCTAATAACTTTTCCCCAAGATGAAGAGCTTAGCGAAAAGCTCCAAACACTCACTTTGGAAATGCGCAGAACAATTGGCGGATGTTCAGGTGTACGAGAGGCACTCGACGATGCAGAGGCAGACGGGATGGTTGCCATCGATGCGGATGTCGCCGCAGATGCTGTGGCTAATCCAGAAGCAACTGCTGCTGCCGCAGCACTGGGAGCTGATGTCGGTGGAGGAAGCGCTGGACTGGTGTCTGCTGTTGTTAAGGAGGCATCTGTTGCTGTAGTTGCATCTGTAGCACGTGTTTTGGGAATGATCAAATCTTTGGTGGGCGTTGGATAACGTTCATCCTCATCCACCTCGCAGTAGTTGACCGCCTTGCGGGCGCGTCCCAAAATACGTGACGGCGGCGCTTCCGGCTTTAGTTTCTTCTCTTCCTTGACCTTCTTCTTCTTGCCCTTAGGCTCAGTTGTGGGCGATGCGCCTGCTGCCATATCCATTTGATGTGGCGCATCCAAACCCAAGATGTCCCCTCTGTCGGCAGCGCTAAACGCACCTGGCGTTGAAGCAGCCGCACCTGCCGCAGCTGCTTTCTTCTTGGGCGACTTGCGCTTCCGCTCTGCGGAGTTGCCTTTCGCCAGCTTGAGCTTAATGGGCTCTTGTGTCGGCGTCATGGCCGCCTGCTCCCTCATTGGTGACGTGGCGCCGACGCAATGCGGCAGTTGCTGTATAATCTGTGCAATCACCTCCGGTGGCGCCGCATTGCGTGACTTGAAGAACTTTTTGGGCTTTGGCGGTTCCGGCACTGACACTGACATATCATTTGGATCGTGATCATGCGTCGAGGCTGGACTCTGAGCGGGACTAGCTGCTGCAGCAGCAGCTGCCGCCGCAGCGGCCATTGGATGTAAAGCAGAGAGCGTGTAGGTCCTGGTTGAGGTGAAACCCATTTTGCCCCACTTTCCCACTGTGCCCACCGAGCGAGCAACCGTTGGCCGATTCGTGTTCTCTTTCTCCTTGCAGAGCGAATCCAGCGGGACAACGATGTTCTTCCCCCAGCGCGACATGTTGACTGGAGTCCACGTTCCGCTTCCGACTCCTTGAAGTTAAGCTTCAGCGTTTTGTTTACACTTCTTCTATGCGAGAGTTGGCGCGTATGGCCACTTGATGGCAATTGCAATTGCAACAATTACACTGCAAAAGCGGAGATAAACAGAAAGAGAGAGAGAGAAACGAAACACATGTTTATTATTATTATTGCAATTATTAATATAATTCGCATACACTATACACACTCTGCGCGCACATGTGTACACACTCTGTTCAACTGTTTAAATTTACTCCTGAGCCGAGCAGTATTTTGACAATGGTAACATCATCAAAAACACTCAAGAGGAGCCTCAGCACTAGCAGCAAATGTCAAAAAGCAACAACAACAAAACACAACAAACTAGTCGCCATAACCGATGAACGTGTGCGAGAGAGCACACAATAGTAGCGTTGCACGCACAGTGTATGAGCGCGAGCGATTTACAATTTTTATTGTTGCCAAAAACAAATCAATGCAAAATTAACTGTTCGCTGCACTTTGTGACTATGAAAATATTGTGTTTCAATCGTTATATTCCTACCAAGGAGCCTCAATTGATTCTCGATTTTTAGGTACGTACTTTTTGTACATATATGCTCACCTGAAACAAAACATTTGACTTGAGGACGATGTTGATTCTTGTTTGTTGTTGTTGTGCTCCGTTTATTGCGTGAATGCATACATATGTTTGTATGTGTATGGTCAAATCTCTGTTGCTGTATGTACATATGTATGTGTGCGAGTAGGAATGCAATAAAACAGAAACAGACAGAAACGTCGTCGATTGCTTATTGGCGCAATTTTGTGTTACACGCGCGAATTCTTTGATAATTATTGCTTTCTGCACACAAGCACAGCACAAATGTTATATTAACTAACGCATTATTGCGGCTGGTTCCTGTATGTGCATAGTTAGTAGCAACTGCATGTTTTTTGTTGCACACATTTTCCACCACTTTTAACGCAGCATACGAAAATCGCAACGAATCAGGTACAACAACAGCCACAAATTACATACATACAAATTATTGCTTATGGGGAACTTGAAATTTGTGTGCATAGTTAACACAAGTTTAAATACATTTAAATACACATTTGCCGTTTGACATTCCAATTGAATCGGTTTAAAAACACACAAAAATATTAAATTTTTTCTTCACAACTACGATTTAGAGTGACCGAATTTTGTTTGCGTTGTTCAGCCTGCCATTCGCCTCGAAAGAACAGGGTTGTGTTTTTCGATAACTTTACTGATTACGTTGTATTGCTCAGCTTGCGTTTACGTAGCAGATTTTGCGTTACGTTACGCAAAAAATGCAGCCAACTTAACGTAAGTTTAAATTGCCGCACTCCACTTCGCGCGAGTAAGCTTTTGCGCGCACCCAACTTAGTGCAAGTCAATCAAATTTTGAGCGCAGTCAACTTCACGTAAGTTAATATTTTGGCGCCAAAGTTTAATGCAATTAAATTATATACATTTTACTTAATTGGAGACAGGTTTATTAATAACTTTAAACTGATCTTGAGCGATTTGCTGCTCGTTTACAATATACGCGAGTGGATCGTCTTTGCTGGATTCCATCAGATGCTCGCACGAAGTTTGATTTATGGCAAACATGAAAGATAAATCAATATCATAGCGCGGCAGTTTCTCTCTATAAATTTTTACGATTATTAGCGCATAAAATCCATCACCAAGTAATTGTTATAAATTACCTCAAAAAGGTTACGACATTGTCTCCCAGCGTAAGTTCCCGTGAGAGTAGCAAGGCGGACAAGTAGCGCGGATGCTTCTTCTTCTCGGCGCAGTGCATGATGAGTCCCCAATTTTGGTAATCCGTGTCCAGCACGTAAGTATTATATATGCCCTCATCTGAAAATATTCATATTTATAGTTTAGATTGCATGTTGGAGTTGCTGCTGGACTCACATATATCCTCGGTGTGCATCCAGTGGCCCGGTGTTCCAAAGTCCGGAATTAACCATGTGATGTTACCCTGTAGCTTCTCCCGCAACGGATCCTCAGCATAGATGTAGCTGAAGTTCATTGTAATCTGCAGTCGATGAACATGAACATGAACATATATAATTCATATATATATTGAGTTGACTCACATGCTGATCCTCGCTGGAGAAGGCAAAGTTACTGCGCATGCAGGCATACTCCGGCAGTTCCTCGGTGGATGCATAATACTGCACCACGTGCCAATTTCCCATCATTAGCTCCAGATCAAAGTTGCGTATGGCGCGCACCTGTTGGGGGCGGCAAGTGGCAAGTGGCAAGTGGCAGGCGTTAAGGTGCAAAGTGGTATTGTTCAAAGAATGATGCGCTTGTAGAAAGTTAACATGGACATACATACGTGTGTGTCAGTGTGTGTACAACAACACGCACGCTCATTTAGAGGCAAGTGCGTGCTAAACGAAATTAAGCCATACACTTGCACACACACACACACACAGAACACACACAATCGCACACATTAATATAAAACCTAGTTGCATGTGTCACTTTGTGCATTTGTTCAATTTGTTTGTAGCTTTTGGCTGTGCATTTTACAACTGCTGCAACTGTTGACCGCTGTCAACGATGCGCCACTGATGCCAACTGCGACGTCGACTACGACAGCGACAACGACAGCGACGGCGACGTCAGCATGCTAGCAGTTACTTAGAAAGTGTGATTGATTTTGGCACCAGTGTGCGCCTATTTCGTTGGCCTCAGACATTCAGAATGTCAGCTCGAATGGCTCGCATATTGATGAGACACATACACACACACTCACACACACACGTACATACAAGTACTTACACTGAGTATTTTGTGTTCTATTGCCTTATTCTAATTTATACTAAAACTTGATGTCGAATGGATGTGCGATCTCTCTTAAGACTCTAGGAATCTCTAAGAATTTGCAATAAATATAGTTAAGTGGATTCCCATTTTATCCAATTCGTCATAGCAGTTCTTAGATTAAAGAGTGACCTAATAGTTGAATAACGTCAAAACACAACCGTTTCCGTTCTTATCAGAGTCCTTGTCACATGTAATTTGATGTAGATATATGTACATATGTATATGTATAAATAGATTAATTTCGCTAATGGACTCTCCCTGCTGCAT
Source organism: Drosophila funebris (assembly GCA_018901825.1). Classification (NCBI taxonomy): domain Eukaryota; kingdom Metazoa; phylum Arthropoda; class Insecta; order Diptera; family Drosophilidae; genus Drosophila; species Drosophila funebris. Next base: position 2,232,151 of record JAEIFK010000675.1, on the reverse strand, counting down.
GCAATCAACTAATCTGCATTTGAACTAAGTAATTCCGATATCGATTTGCGATTGATATCGATTATTAACTATAGTTTACATCAGTTTTACAGTGTTGAAGTAATATGTTATGTTATGAAATTAAATGTCGCAGATTATGATAGCATCTATGTATATGTAAGCTCTGTCATTTGCATCTGGACTTACGTCTGGACATTCCCGGCGCAGATCCGTGCGCTTTCTGCTGGTTGCCGTATAACTGTTGTACTTCATCCAGGCATCCGCTAGATGGAGCAACAGCACAATGAGCAAAAGTGCTGCCCAGCGCAATAACGAATTCATCACCAAAAATGAGGATAACGAATATTCGTTATTTTATCCGTGAATTGACCGTTTGACTTAGACGCACGCTCTCCGCTGAGTTCTTGGTGGCACTGTTATTCGGTTTCTCAAACGGATGCGCCAAGCAGCGGTTCGACTTTTAGCGGATAAGGCGCCTTATACTAAGTACATACATATATGTATATATATATATATATATATATATATATATATGTATATCAACAAATATATGTACATATATTACACTGAATATGCATAGATGTATGTACTTACAATTATGTGTGTTTCATTAAATCGTTGTGCGTTGTTGCCGCTGTTGCTTATTCATTATCGTAGCTGAAAATAAACTCGCACACCATTGCATGAACAGTGCTGAGTAGCTAGCTGTTTTATAGCCAGATTCATAAGCAATCGCAGCTGGACTTCTTAAACTCTCACTGCACTAAAATCATTCGCTGTGATAACCACAAATGCTTTAATGCAGTTTAAATATTTCAATTTTCGCAGTAAAATTTTTATATATAATATTCCCAGCATTAAAGAAGTAACGTTTTCTTTTATATTCATAAATTCTGATGGGAGTTATGTTAAAATTTCCATAACATTTAATTCTGTTTTAAATTTACAAATAAACGATAGTGAGATATTTATTCTCTTTCAGCATTGAAAAATGCAGTTTCAAAATTAAGTTTAGTAGAATGGAATCAGTTCTTGAAATAGTTTTGCAGAGATACGAGTCAGATATTTAAAAATTTGTTAATTTCTAATCTATGAAATTTCTATGAAATTCAGCTCGTTTAAAGCTATATTTTAGAAACGGCTAAATACAACGCGTTCTTGAAGCTGTTGATCTAGCGGATTATTGCGAATCAGTTTGTGCACAGTGGCCACTATGTATGTACATGTATGAGTGCTTATACCCTTGCAGAAGCTACTACAATCTTGTGACGAGATGCATAACATAATGAAATTAAATTGACAATTACAATTATGGTCAAAACTGGTCGCTATATCATATACATATTTTATTTATTGATATACTCATGTTAACAGTTGTTTTTTAGTCTACTATATGTATAAGGGTATCAAATCTTCAGCGTGACTAACATAACTTTGCTGGTTCTTTATGGCAATGCGTCATTTTGCTGATTGATATTAAAATGCGAGCAAGCATCAAGTGACTCGCCTCGCTTGGAGTTATCATTATCAGCCGCCCTCATAAAAACATAAATATAAATGTGACATTTCACAATAATGTGCAAGTGCACTTTGTACATGCATTCGGTAATTAATAAGTATGCCTTTTCCATAGGACGTGTACCACTGTGCGACTACACGTTGGATTCCAGCGACTGCGACAAGTTGTATTTTTGGATTCATTTGGAGTTGAGAGTTTTAGCAAGTTGCGTTGTACTTTTCAATTTAGTCAGTTTTCACTTGACTTGATGTCGTCCGAGCGGCACATTGATCTCAGTCCGGTTCGGTGCGATCCCTTTATCGTTCCCATTCGCCAACTGCAAGTGGAATCCAAAACTCCAGCACCAGCACCAGCCCATCCCCAGCCCAAGCCCTGCCCTGCCTGCAGGCTCATCATACAAATGTAAGCGTCCATGCATATATGTATGTACATACATATGTATGTATGTATACACATACTATAACTTTCTCGCTGCACTTGCTGGGCTCTGGCGGGACGAGGGGCGATGTGTTGATAAAGATGAAATTTTTATCCAGACTTGTAAAAAAAAAGGTATGCAGCAAACAGGAAACACAAATTTATTCTTTACGATCGCGAGAACAGCCTGACTTGGACACTTTCTCTTTATTGCGAAACTCGTTGGGCGGCATTTTCACGCAGCCATCGCCATTCGACATCCACATTCACATCGACATCCACATTCACATAGACATCCACATTGACATCCACAACAGCATCCTCAGCTCTGTTCTGTTCAGGAGGCGGTGGCGGCGGCGGCGGCATTGCACAAACGTAAACGTAAACAGCGATGCTGACGCAGAGGCTAACGCTAACGCTGACTTCGGCTGCGCAGCGTCTTCACTTTCCTTCTTCCGCCTGCGTTTGAGTTGCGATTGCTTTTGCGTCTGCTTCTACTTCTGCTTCTGCTTCTGCGTCTCTGTCTGGTTTGGTCAGTCAGTTAGTCAGTCACTTGGCCAGCCCAAAAACGGCGCAAACTTTCGACGTGCTGGCGCTTTGGTTATGGCTGCAACTGCAATAGCGACGGCATCACTTGGCCATGGCCATGGCCAGTTCCGGCTTTAGCGGTCATCTCCACAAGACTACAGACGCAGACGCAGATGCAGACGCAGCTAACAGTCAGGCAGACAGACAGGCAGACATGCAGACAGACATCTCTCTCATCCAGGCGCGACGCACTTAAACGAAAAGCCGTTTTTTTATGTGAGCCAAAAAAAAAAAAAAAACAAGTCAAGAAAAAACAAAAACAAAAAAGAAATGAAATGAGCGGTCGGCGCAAAAAAGGCGAGAAAACGAGCAACGAGAAATGTCTCCTGATCTCACATACACACATGCACATACGCATGCATACATACACAAATATGCGTGTATTCGTGTACTCGCATGCACACTCCACTCGTTGGAGATGAATGAAAATTACTGGCAATTGAAGCATGCGCCAAGGGCGTAGACGAGTCGCTAACCCATATTCATGATGCTCGTTACAGATGGGCGCGTCTCGTGACACGAGCACGCTCACGCTCACGAGTTGACTTGAGTTTCGTGCGAGCTCGTGTTGTTTAGCTTAGCTCGAGTCGTGAGACGACGACTTAACACGACCTCACATAACGCGAAAGTAATCAAGAGAGTGTTTGCCATCAGATACCCTGCACGAAGCTTTGAAGTGCCCTTCTGTGTACATAATACTTTTATTTATTGATTGTTTGATCATCTTCTTCTACGATCCGTTTGAAATGTATGAATATTAGTAATTTAAAATACGTATCTTTTAAAGAACGCTGCACGTACATAAGTGTGTGCAAACATAGATAAATAAAATTAATTTAATTAATAAAATTGAATTAGCTTATAAATCTCAAGGAGTAAGTAGATCTATCAAGTGACTCGCAAGAAAGAAAGGCTTAGAAATAATTATTACATTTGAATTGATAAATTCTTTGAAATATAATAATTTTCGTTGATTCTTTGATTTAAATGTTAACTAAATCAAAAGTAAATGTTATCATATTAAGTAAGTTAAATTACTAATCAAAAAATCTGTGTTAATATTATTTAATAATTATTAATTATTTAGTATTTAATTCAAGACAAATTAACACATTAGGATGGGTCAACCTAGCAACCTGAATTAGTTGTTACAGAATTATCGATAGATAATAGTAGATCTTTGTTGTCCTGCATTGCATTCGCGACTATCGATAGTATTAGTCGAATGCTGTTGCTATTCTATGTCATTAAATGTATTTCCACCAATCCTGGAAATGTACCAATTGACTTAGCTTAAACTTACTTAAGTGTATAATATTGGAAAATGTTAGTTTGAATTCTTAAGACAATTGTTATTTGTAATGTTATCGAATTTACATCGAATGCATTTGCTATCGATAGATAGAAGAATATTTTATAAGTGCATATGAATTATCTAAATCTGATTATAGGGTGTCCCTCAGTCGAGTCTCTTGCTAATAAGTTAGAGTTAACTGTGTATCATTTGATTTGTTGAATTGGATTGAGGCTGATGAATACTGTGCACTGTGGACCGATTTCTCAATGAACACCATGAGCCAAAAGAGTTTGCCATTAAAGTTTTGGACATGCCAAGACTGCAATGACAACAGCAATCACTTGAGCAACAACAGCAACAGCAGCAACAGCAACCGCAGCAGCAACAGCAGCAGCAGCAGCAGCAATAACAGTAACAACAACAACAGCCACAAGACCTGCAGACATAAAAGAGAAAAAGTCGTGCGTATTCGTAGAATAAGTCAATGATCATGATCATGTTGATGATCATGATGTTGTGATGCTACACTTGAATGCTTGAAATGTGTGCGCCACGCCCAGCAGCAACAACGACCACAGCAGCAGCAGCAGCAGCAGCAGCAACAACAACCACAACAAAAACCACAACAACACCAAGAGCATAAGCAACAGGTGGCAGCGGCTCGCCCGGAATGTCAAACGTTTATTTGTCGGTAATTAAATTTGAAAATGATTTAAATTTCACCAGCAAATTTTTGGAATTGGTCTTAACACTTTCTTCTTCTCTATCCACAATTCCATAGTTCCATCTCAGTTGTTAACTGTGCCCCGCGGCCACTCTGCTCTCTTCATTTGCAGGTGGGGCCACCCGCAAGCGCAGCATTGCATGCCCCAAACCCGGCCCAGCCGCCGGCCATTGATCATCGGACACGTAGCCATAACCAAACCCAATACCCAATGTCCAATATCGAATACCCATACCAGGATTCGGCCCCAAGAGCAATCCGAGAGATCAATTCGACTGATTAGAGATTTGTTTTCTATTTGCAATTGATTGATGTTTGGCTGGCAGGCGGCAAACGCAAAGCCAAATGTCGCGGCTGGACATCACTCACTGTGCGGCACCACCGCACAACGTCGCACACCACCGCACAACGTCGCACACCACCGCACAACACCGCACAACACCACACACACAACCGTCCACCATCAGATTGATCATCATCTTTGAACGCCATTGGCGCTTGTATTTATTTCGCATGCGCTTGTGAATGGCCTCATGGGCCTGCCTGCAACTCTATTCAAATTGTGTCGACAATAATAATATTTGCGACTCTCATTCATTACTTTTCAATTTCCATGTCGGCGCTGGCAAATCTCCAAAGATTTACAATGGCTATGGAATTGAAATTACTATGTATTTTAGAGTCTATATGAACTGCTATTATTGAATGAGTATTGTACATCTGAAATTACTACAGACTGACGAAATACTTCGCCTTATGATCTGTTCCATTTAATGATTTCTTCTACTTAAGTTTTGAAAATTAACAAATTGATTTCAGCACAACATTTTCAAAAATGTAGTTTAAGTAGTTTTAAAATCATATGTTGCTAAATTAACATTTAAAATATTTCTGTTGAAATATTCTATTATATTTCTATTCTCTAAGACAATATTGTTTGAAATATTGATTCATTCACACTCAATATTTGATATTTGATTTGGAATATCTTAAAATATTAAATTACTTACGCATGTTCTAGAAATCTTTCTGGATCTGTCTGTGATCCTGAATCTGTTTTCATATGTGATAACTATCGGAGTCAGCAAATATCGCATTTCTCTTGACCCTGTATTGTTATCGATCAAACTTAAATATGATAGTAGTGTACTGTTATCGACAACTTGTGCGATAACTATTGGTACCAGCAAAATATCACTTGGGCTTGTATTGTTATCGTTTATATTGACAAGTAATTGTAATTTGATGTTATCGATAACATGTGTGCTAACTATCGAAAACAAAAAATATAAAATTTCATTCGGCCTTGTTGAGATATCGATTATATTGATAAATAATAATATTACGATAACTATCGGATCATGTGAGATAACTATCGGAATCAGTAAATATCAAATTTCACTGTCTTATATTGATATAGATCAAATTTAAATTCAATGATAATGTACTGTTATCGATAACATGTACGATAACTATCGGAACCAGTAAATATCAAATTTCACTTGGCCTTGTATTGACATAGATCAAATTAAAATACAATAGTAATGTACTGTTATGGATAACTTGTCCGATAACTATCGGGGCTTGCAAAGACTTCACTTTCCCTTGTATCATTGGTGTTACTCTGGACCTTTTCTATTAGAAACTATCTATAAGCTGTCGCATGTCAGTTCGGAACTTTGATTGATTGTGTGTTCGGGGTTTGTTTATATGTAAGTTTCTTCGATCCGAATGTGCATTCACTTGCACACGTTTTGTTGCAGCTGTTGTTGTTGTAGTTGTTGCTTGAGTTGCAACTAAATTATGCACAGACACACATTCATCTGGCCGTGCGTGCCCTACCTGTTGCACCATTCATCTTGCTTGCCACATCTTGTAGCACGAGTCGATTTCATTTGTTTGCGCATGCGTGGCACATTTCAGTTTGAATATTTCACAATTATTGACATCTTGTCTGACACTGTGTCTGAGCCTGACTCTGGGGTTGGGTTTTTGGATTGGGTGGGGCTGGGCCTGGAGCTCACATTTTGAATCTCTATGGCGTTTCAAATATTTCACTTCGTGATGCTATTTGCTGATCTACGAGTTTTTGTTTTCATTTGGAAAGTGCGTGTAATTGTTTTCATACTTTTGTAGACCCTGTACCCCGTAAAAGTACAAAGGGTCTATTAGGCTTGTGGATGTGTGTTATGTGTATGTGTGTATATGTTCTTGATCAACAGACATGTCTATCTGAGTGTTTGTTCGTGTTTATAAATACCAAAGTCTTAGAGACTCTAAGAGCTAGAAACACTAAACTTGGTAAATAGGTTGCTGTATAATAGTTTATTTTTTAATTTTTCTGAATAAAAAAATACTAACAAGAGCAATACAAATGCATTGAATCATATTTATTATATTCAATTTTTCAGGCGAAAGAGACATGATTGAATTGAGAGCGATCAATTAACAGAGTAAAGCAAAAGTTGCCCTGTAATAAATGCAATCCTAAAACAGGTTAACTTCAACTTACTTATGGTTAAAAGATCATAAGATCCACAGCATAGCTTAACCCGGGACTCGAACCCGGAACCCCACTTAATGACGTCGACAGTCGACAACGTGGCAAGTGAGGTCGGAAAGTTGTCAGTAAACTGAGTACATACATATGTGAGTACTCAGATGGGTACTCAGATGAGCACTCAGCTAGAAGTACGAGTATGTGGGTCAAAAAGGTAACGAAACATTAGTTTCATAGTTTCATGAGATGTGCAGATTTGCAGATCTTCAGTTCCGTTAATTTGTGAGATCAATAGAAAAGAAGCACTTGCTCTTGTAAGAGAGAGCGAGCGAAAGGGAGGGAGAGAGAGTGTTTGAGGCGCCTCGAGCTATGGATATGTGTATGTATAAGTGTTGCATGAATGTGAGTAGAAGTATGTGAATGCCTTTGCGCACGCCCAGTGCAAAAAAAGAGGGCCATGACAAGAATTACAATAGCCATAATTGATGAGTGACCCTCCCTCCGCTACTCTCTCCTAACCTCCCGCTGCCCCTCGCGCCCTGTCACGGTCCGAGAGCGGCAACAGAAGAATCTTTTGGACAGCTGCTAATTGACTTTCAGTGTTTGGAGCAGCTCTTTTGTTGTTGTTGTTGCTGTTATTGTTGTTGTTGTTGTTGTTGTTGCTGTAGCTGTTGCTGTTGCTGAGAAAGTGAAATTGATCGCACGGCAAGTGGCACTTACGAGCTTGCCTCATGCCTCTTCAGATGCCCTGAGTTTTTATTTTTTTTTCTTTGCTGTCTTTTTTGTTTTTGGTGATTTATGAGGCTGCAAGAGATTTGCACATTCCGCATACCAATCCACAGGGATTCTAAGGAGCGTGTTGTGGCAGCAGAAGCTGAAAAGCTGGAGAGGAAGAGATGGAGCAGATGATGTTGCCGCTTTCTAAGCCGCATCATAGCTGCGACTGTGGCAAGTGATGCGACTGATGCGATGATGTGGCTGCTGGGATGAGTTGCATGAGTTGCAGCTTCAGCTTTTACCACGCATGCCCCGGCGACAGTTAAAAGCGAAACGAAATGAAACGAAACGAAACGAAATGAGCAAATATCAACAGCAGCGGCAGCAACAACAGCAACAGCAGCAACAACAGCAACCATAACAATGGTGGCATCTCCACTGGCAAGAGCGTTAACCCAATTCTTTGGCTGCATTTCCGCCGCATTGCCACTGAACTTCTCCAAAGGGCCAAAGCCGACTCCCAACTCCCAACGTCCAACGACCAACTTGCCGGCTCCCGTCTCCAAAAGCTGCAGCTGAGTAAAAAGTGTCTTCTCATTGCTTAATGGCAGACGTTGCTACTGTTTCTTTGTCGTTATTGTTGTTGTTAGTTTATTTCTTGTTTGTGGCGTTTTCACTTTGCTCACTGTCGCAGTTGCAGTTGCAGTTGCAGTTGCCATTGCCATTGCCACCTTGTAACCCGACAATAATGGACACATGCGACCGATTGCAGCCAGCGCAAAGGTTATTGCAACGGCAGCAACAACAGCAACAACAGCAGCAGCAGCAACAGCAGCAGCAGCAGCAGCAGCAGCAACTACAGTAACAACAGCAACAACAACAACAACGTCAAGCTGAACGCGGCAGATGACAAACGACAAGCCACTCGATGATGGAGTGTCAATGCAATGAAAACTAAACTAATAAATTGTGAGAGCGACCCAAATAGCTGGCTAGAAACTGGCGTCCAAAGAGGATTTACTGGGCGATGGCAGTGACTTTATGTTGCTTTGGCCATCATGGGGGCGTGGCCGAGGGCGTCTCAACTGTGGGAGCCAAAATGAATCATGACTTCGTCTCTGACTCTGACTCCAACTCTGACTCCAACTCTGACTCTGACTCTGGCATTGGCTATGCAAATGAAGACATCAATTGACCATCTCCAATCCATGCCCAAGTGATCGTCATGTGAATCACAAATGAAGCCAAATGAACAATCATATTTATTACATTTTATTTATATTTCTTATCTGTATGTTTTCTGTACAGTAAGCACTCGATGTGCTCTACTGTTACTTCTAGATTGATTGCTTGATTTGCTTCCTAATGTTGCGCTCTGTTTGTGGCCAATTATTATTTAGCATAGATATTTAGAACTCATTTCTATGAAAGTATCTCAAATATTGTCACGAGGTGTATAACGCATCAAAATAGGCGTGGCAGTACCCATAAAGTATAAGATATAATAAGTAAGCCCATATAAAAGAGTATCATATATTGAAACTGGTCAGATCGGTTTGTTGTATCACGTAACTGGCATAGGAAGGATCGGAAAGATCGGAAAGACCCTGTATATACAAGACCTATAGATATACATATATATTCATGATCAATATCAACAGTCGACTCAGCCTTGTCCATCTATCTGTCAGTTCATCTGTCTGTTCCTTCGTCTGCATGGCAGCGTCGATCTCAAAGATGATCAGAGCTAGAGTCTTCAAATTTGATATGTATATACGTATATAATATACCCAGATCAGTTCCATATCTAATGTCTCTATTTGCCAACTTCATAATAGAGCACGATGTAGACTGCTTATGTCTTAGCAAGTGATCTTTAAAGTCTTCTAGTCCGATATTGATATTGAGATTTGAGAGTCTCTTGTCGTCCTCTAATTAGTCTCTATGTTAACCTAATGAGAGTTTTGCTTTATAATTGAATGTGATCTATGTTTAGATGGGTATTACTTGGTTGTGCCATGTCGTACTTCCTGCTTCGGTGGCAAAGAAAATACCTATATATAATTAGCCTGACTTCTCGCTTCCTCTGTCTCTCTCTCACTCTCTCTCTCCCTCGCGCTTAGTCGCTATCGCCGGCCGGCAGATGAAAGATGATGAAGTTGACGACAATCGGGGAGACCTTCGCTTGGGGGCAGCGCAGCACCAAATTTGGTTCGAGTCAACTGGTCAACTGGCCAACTGTCTCAACTGTCCCAACTGTCCCAAGGCCCCTCCGATTCGCCCCCGTTACTGCCCCTTTTCTCTCTCGCCATCTCTGTCTATCATGCGCAGCGTCCATGTGTGTGAAATTGAAGCGCAATTCAAGTCTGCGGACGGTGAAAGTAACAAGATACTTTTAATAAGACATCTGAGCAAAGAGACAACGGCGGCCAGCGGGTAGTTGGCAGTGGAGGAGGCAGTGAGGGGAAGGGGGCAGGCAGCGTTTACTTAAGATGCGCGCGTCGTGCGCCCAGCTATTAAGCGGCAGCAACAGCAATGGGAACTTGCCGCAGCGGCAGCAACTGTGCCACAGCGACAACAACAACAACAACAGCAACAGCAACAGCCCTTGTCCCTTTGCCCCTTTGCCATCTTGCGTCTGGCTGTTGCTGTTGCTGTTGCCCTTGTCGTTGCCCTTTAGCGGCGGGTTGTCTTTGATATTTGAGATTCGAAGCTGAGGCTTAATGGGGCGCATAGGAATCTTTAACTAAGCGCATTGGCACTGGATCAATGATCATGCAAAGCAGTTCAGCAAATAATTGATCAACCAACTGGCAGACTTTGTGGCGCGTCTCACCCAAAGCGTAAGACGCGTCCGCGTGTTACTTAATGTGCATCGATAGACAACGACAGCAACAACGACAGCAACAACGACAACAACAACAACAACGACAACGACAACGACAACGACAACGGAGACTGACTCGAATGGCCAATTTCAGGCGGAACCAAGTGGAAGGCTAACAGTCGATTGGTAACCAGCTTATGGCCAGCTTGAAAGATGCGATGAAATTACTCCAATTTCAAGACAAGTCATTTTGGTCATATTTAGCAAACTGGAATCGAGGCACTGCTCCTAAATCTGCCAACTGCCAACTGCCAACTGGCAACAGGCAACTGGCAACTGGACTTGAAATGGCGATGAAATCGCAGCACAACCCATGCACAGTGGTGCAAGTCCTTTCCACAAAGGTTCACAATGTGACAGCTCGAATTTGCATAGGGTTAACAATGTGATCTCATAAATTATGAGTTATATAATTGTACTTGTGAATATATGAACAGTTATATATATATATATATATATATATATATATATAGGAAATTATCTATTAAAGCAAAAATATCTCCGAAACGAAACCCACAGAACCGGATGGACTCGGAGTTCCTTGAGTTACCCGAACCGCATCATGAACCGAACCTTAAAAGTGTTCTACAGATCGAAACTAAACAAGAGCGTATATATATATATATATACGTGTTACATACGTTTGCATAAAGTTGGTTTACCCATGTTTAATGGACACAGGGTATACAAATGTTTGATTCAGCGAAAATGATGATGAGCAAATAAATAATAGAATAAATAATAATTATATTAAATATTAATATTTATATAAATACACTTAAGCTAATAATTGTTATACCCGGCACCCATTGAATATTGTTAATTAAGGGTATAATTGTTTTGTGCAAATGTATGTAACAGACATAAGGATGAGTCGCTTGAGCCCTGTCCGACTGACTGACTGTCTGTCCGTCCGTTTGTATACAAACATCGATAGAAGCAACTATAAAAGTTAGAGAATTTATTTTAATTATTAACGACACGCCCCTTTCGCCCACAAATATAAAAGAAAAGCGAATTACAAGTGCAATTTAAAAGGCTATTTACTTGAGCCTTAATAAATAGCCTAGTTTAGATGTAAAAACACGATCGGATAGTCAACTCGGAAGTTATGCAAGCAACAATTTGACATAGCTAGAAGAAGCATATGACATGTGACATGTTTGCTTGTGTGTGTATTTTTATGTGTATGCACGTATGTATATGTGTATAATACTACTCCTACTACAGGGTATTTCGTAGTTGTAACTCTGCAAAAAATTGCAATTCCCATAAAATATAAACTAATGAATTATTCTCAGATTTTATTGGTTGAAACATAAAAGAATAACTTTAATTAAAACATAAAATATGAATTTAAAGAAATATTTTTCAAAAATTCTGGAATAATCATTGGAAATATTTGAAGTCATTGAGCGTTAGTAGCTTTAATTCCAGTGTGCAGCAGAGCAAGTGCAGCGGATTCGAAGAGAGAGAGAGAGAGAGAGAGAGAGGGAGAGGGAGAGGGAGAGGGAGCGAGATGGGGGAGAAGATAAAGTGCAGGGGGGGATTCACAGCGTCATCGCCATTGTCGCTCGCTGGCCAAAGCAAACCAAATGCGACGGCACTTGGCAAAAATATTTTATGGAAAAGTGGAACAATCGATTAAGCATTACGACGATGCCATGAATAAAGAAAAGAAAGAAGAAGCGCAGCCGCTGAAGAATGATGAGTGGCAGCAGCAGCAGCAGCAGAAGCTGTAGCTGCAACTCGTAGGGCAGAGAGAACCAAATGCAGAGACACCCACGGGATGATTGAGTTGGCCTGAAATTGATCGATCCTCAATGGGCAGCAAAAAAGAACTGTGTGTGCTTTGAGTGCGTGTGTGTGTGAGCGTGTGTGGCATTGCTGGTGGCGAAGGGGTCAGTGGTGCAGTGTGTAGAAAGTGCAAACAGCTTGAGGACTTGTCCAGCATTTGTCGCGTCTGCCTTGTTGACCATTGCAACTGAAAGTTGCCGTCTGCCCAGTATAAACAAACAGACGAATGGGGAAACCGAAGCGCGCCACAAACGCATGCCACAAGGCAGTGCCTCAGCTGCAGTGGCAGTCGCAGTCGCAGTCGCAGTCTGCAGTCTGCAGTCGATACCCGAAACCGATACCAATGCCGATGCCGATACCAAGTTACCGATACCCGAAGCGACTTACCGTATTTGTATTCGTGTCTCAGAGTGTCTCACTTTTTGCTGCCTATCAATGAAAAGAAGAAATTTCGCCGTCGACAGCAGCAACAACAGCAGCAGCAGCAGCAACAGCAACAGCAGCAGCAGCAGCAGCGACAGCAGCAACAACAACAGCGGCAACAGCAACAACGGCTGCGCTGCTTGCCGCGTGGTCGTCGCCGCCGTTGCGCATGCGAAGTGTTTCGCTACGAGAAAGCAGGTGGATGCAGCATTCGGCGCTTACCCACGGCGCGGACCAGACGCGTTTTCAACCACTTCGCTTGCTTCGTGCTGCAAATCGCCTTCAACTCAACTGTCACTTGTAATAATAATAATAATAAAAAAAAAAAATCCAAAAAAAAAAAAACATAAAGAATTACCAAAAAATACAAAAAGTACAAAGCAACAACAACAACAACGAGCAGCAATAACAATAACAATAACAAAAACAAAATATAAGTCAGTGCAATTTGTTGCTACGAATTTCATACACATTTTGTTGTGTGTGTGCGTGTGTGTGCGTGTGCGTGTGTGCATGCGAGTGAGTGTCCTTTGTGTGTTGGTAACTTTTTTTTTTTTTTTTGTTTTTGCAAATTTTTTGGTATTTTTGTTAGTATTTTGTCGTGTGCATATTTGTTGTGTCTTTGGCTGCAGCGGCGCAACACGTTGTTAATTGCCACCGCGTGCAATTTGAACTGCAGCCGCATTGTCAACAAGCAAACGACAACGAACAACGAACAACGAACAACGCACAACCAACAACAACCACAACAACAACATATAACGAACAACGAACAACGAACAACGAACAGCAACTGCTTTCGAAAGTCACAACGAACACACATCCTGTTTGTCAGCATTGCATCAAAATTGGAATTGCGGCGCTTTTGGAATTGGTCCGAAGCGAAGGTAAGTGAAGCCGCTAGAAGCAAACCGCTAAGCCACACAATTGGGGCCACTGGCTGAATGGATGGATGCAGTTACTCAGCACTGGGCCAGCATTTTATTGGCAGTTATTAGCAATGATTTGCATAGCTAAAACAGCGACCTGTAAACCCTTGCATTAGAATGGAATGATAATAGAGAGTGAGAGAGGGAGAGAGGGAGAGACAGAGAGACCGACAGAGAGGGAGAGAGAGAGAGAGAGAGAAAGAGAGTAGAGACCCTAGAGTTGGCATATCCTGCAAGCAGAAGGATAAGTAATGCTCTCGAAATATCTTCTACGCTTAATACGCTTCATCTGCCTGCTGTGAATAGATCTTTCCCAATTGTTTACCACTTAAGTATAACTCATATGACATTTTTTGACATTCTTTCATTTTACTTTCATTTAAAATAACACGAAAAAAGAGCACAAATAATAATAACAATTTGACAACTTTGCAATTTGTCACATTGACAATCATTTCTATTGGCTTTTGGCTTTTAACAGCTACTCTTGCCTCTTGCTTACCTGCTCCAAGTGTTTTCCCCTCTTCTCTTTCACCCACTCTCTTCTTCTCTCTCTCTTTTCTCTCTCTGCTCTGACAGAGCACTTCGTTTTTTGTCCTATTGCAAGTGATCAGTCTACTGTCTGCAGTCTTCTAATTGCTCGACTCACTATTTGTCTTGGGCATGTTGACGTTGACCCACTTCGCTTATGGAACCTATTAACACATTTCACCTCGGCAACAGGTGAATAAGTTGTCATTAAAGTGCTTTGTCTACTTCTTCTGTCTCCACTATCACTTGTTGTTGTTGTTGTTGTTGCTGTTTCAGTTGCCAAATTTACAACTCAACTTATTCTATTTGCATGGTGGTTTAGAGGGAGGGTGGGGGACGTCTAAGAGCTTTCAATTAGCCAAAGAAATGTTCAATAAATTATAATTAACTTGTAGCTAGACAGTTTCATACACACACACACACACACACACACACAGACACACACACATCATTAGAAACCGGACACAGCTGAAAGCGAAAACGACAACAATAAATAATAATGCTAGCAACAACAACAACAACAACAACAACAACAACAACAACAACAACAACAACAGCAACAACAATATAAATAATAATAATAATCACTATTTGAGTGCATGTAAAAGCAACAAAGCAAACACTTTCTAGTGTTCCAACTACATCTTCTTCTTCTTCTTCTTCTTCTTCTTCTTCACCGTCTTCTTCTTCTGCTTCTTCTGTTTCATTCGCTTTTGCTGTCGCTGCTGCTTCTCCATCCCCCATTCAAGTCCAACTTCTGCTTGCCACATTTCATTTGCTTTTCCAACAACAAACTATTCCAGATAACAACCAAAGTGCGCACATGTCAACAACAACAAAAGCAATAAGTTAATTGCAATTTATACAGACTTAAACATTACCAACAACAACAACAACAACAGCAACAACATGCAACGACAGCAGCAACACTCGCAGCAAATGCTTAAACAGCAACAACAACAACAACAACAACATCAATATCCAAATAACAAACAACAACAACTGCGTTGCCAAAGTCATCGTCATCGTCATCGTCTTGGGATCAAACAGATTTGGCTGCCGCTTATCGTTGCCTTCCTTTCACTGCAGGTGAGTTAAGCAACCAAACAACCCAAACAACCCAAACATCGCAAACAACCTAGCAACATAACAACTTATCAGCTTTAAATATTCAACTCACAACTCACATCTTACATCTCACACATGTAATTTAAATTAATTAAAGCTTAATTTCCAACTCACCAGTTCGATTATAATCGATAGACACAAGTGAAAGAGCTTTCGATGGATGCCATCAACAAATCATAATCCGCTCTAAAATTTAACAGCTGTGCGTTATTATTGATATCAATTAAATCTATTCAAACACACTTTTATTAGTTATAGCAGTTAAGTTGTTGTTATAATAGCTTTACGTTTTAAATTGGCTAATTGTTATACTCAGCAGACACTTGAGTAGTTGTTATAACAGCTTCAGGGTATGATTTTGCTAACTGTTATACTTAGCGGACACTTGAGTAGTTGTTATAACAGCTTCAGGGTGTGATTTTGCTAACTGTTATACTCCGCTAATATTTACTTGAGTTGTTGTTATAACAGCTTCAGGGTTCGGTTTAGCTAACTGTTATACTCAGCTAATATTTACTCATCAAGTAGTTGTTATAACAGCTTTAAGATCTAAATTTGCTAATTGTTATACTCAGCTGTCATACCGTAAACATAACTGGAGTTGCTATCGAATATAATGAAACTTTTTGCATTAATTGACTGAATCATCTGAAATAACTAGTTACATAACGTAAGAATATCATATCGTAGTATATTTACAATGCAGAAACAATAATGTAACAGTATTGATGAGAGATTTAGGGAGTTTAAAGTTCATTATTATACTAGACAAAATGCACTTGAGAACTTGAGAAATATAACATGAGATAATGAATGAATGAATTTACTATATATATTATATTATACTATATTAAATTACATTCCCTTTGATCTCAAGATAGTTTAAAAGCTGAATTAACCTCAACTAATCTGGCTTGCTTAAAACTATATTAAAGCCAAGTTGAATTAATATATGTATAGTCCTGGATAGATAATGCGTTTGAGGTCGCTTCATGCCTGCCATGCCTTAGTCTACAGTCTACAGTCTACAGTCTGAAGATTGACGTGTCTTCGCATGCCAGAAAGAATGTCATTGTCACAAATCTTTGTTAGAAAGTCTTCAATTAGCTGTTATTTTTATTATTTTGGTTTTGGTTTTGGTTTTGGTTTAGCATGTGGGCGTCTCACGCTCCTCAGCTATGACACAATTTTCCAATGGGCTCGAAGATGATTTCCCTTTCCTTGGCTGCACGACAGCAACATCGGCAACATCGGCAACATTGGCAACATCAGCATCAGCAACAGCCACAGTGACAACAATAACAACAGCAACTGCTGCAAAACTCTTCCTTTTTCACCAAGCTTCACTCGGTTCACCTTTGAACTCCAACCAGATCTTGCCCAGCTTTTGTCTGCCTGCCAAAAACAAAAATCGAGAGAAAAAAAAACATAAAAGATTCGCATTCTCTGGTCAGAGAAGCTGGCGGCGTCCCTGTCGCTGTCGCTGTTGCTGTCGACGTTGTTGTTGTTGTTGTTGCTGTCGACGCTTTTTCGCGTTTACTTTCTCTCGATTTGGTGCGCTGCCAGACTTGCTGGGCCCCGCATCCCCTCTGACTACTTACTACTTGCAACTGCAGCATCGAGTCAGACTCAGACTCAGACTCAGACTCAGTGCCAGACAGCCAAGTCGACATTTCAGCATTGGTCGAGGTCAAGATGAGCAACAGCAACAGCAACAACAACAACAACAACAACAACAGCAACAACAACAGCAACAGCAACAGCAACAACAACAACTACAGCCGGCATCAGGTAGAGTTTTTTCTTGTAGCTCTTTGGTTCCGTCTCCATCTCCGGCTGCGACTTGCGGCTGCTGGCTGCCGCATCATTAGTTGTCGCATTAGCAGCTGCCGCTTGCAACAAGCGCTCACGATTTGTTGCTGCGGCATTTGCGCGTTGCACGTTGAATGCCGCAAGCTGCCCGTCGCCAAAAAGGAAAACTTGGCACACATTTCACATTAATGCTGCAAACAGCTAAAGGAGCTGGCCTACTCCTCACCACACCTCCAACACACACACACACACACACACACACACTGCCCCTATATCTGCTCTTCTCCTCTCAATGGCAACGCGTTCTATTCGCATTGCGGAACCGGATCACGTGCGCATCAAAAATCTAAAATCGAAATTAAACCAAAGTCTCGTCTCACCTTGTCTCATCTGCTGCCGCCCGCCCCCTCCCCCCTTCCCTACCACCACCCCTTCCACCAGCACTTCACTACCTTGTCCCAAGTCTCGTCTCGTTGCTATTCATGGCCTGTTGGAAGCGTCACCCGTTGGCCGCTCCAAATCACGTCTCTTCCCGATGTTGCATGCAAATTTTTTTTCTCTTTTTTTTTTTTTTTTTTTTATAGTATTTTTAGAATTTGTTTTCGGAACTCGTTTGCCAATTTATCTTAGTGTCCGCGTGTGTGTGTGTGTGTGTGTGTGTGTGTGTGTGTGTGTGTGTCGTCTGTTGCCTGGGCACATCACTTTCTACCTAAACAGGATTGGCGCAGGATGCCAAAGCGAACAAAGTCGCGCTGATTATGTGACATCCTCAGCGTAGCTGATGCTCTGATGCCGTTGCCTGGGAGAAAGTTGTTTTGGCCGCGGCACAGATTGGCCAAATAAAATACTTAGTTTGGGATTGGACCTGCTGGTCAGTTAGTCACTATAATTGCAGCTACCCAAACTCAGAGACTATGAGCTTTAAATCCCTTAAATTGATTATATATCAAAGCATTTACTCTATCTAGATATAATTAGACACATATATATTTAATTAGCTAATACTAATTAGAGGAAGCTTAGAACATAATATATATATAATGCATATATATGTTTCTATAGAAGCTAAAATAGTTTCAAGGCCAAATATCTTGAGTGTAAGATTGAATGTTTATAAGGTTATTATATGATATTTGATAGAGAGAGAGAGAGAGAGAGAGAGAGAGAGAGAGAGAGAGAGAGAGAGAGAGAGAGAGAGTGAGCACTAGAGGATTACTACATACATTCCAGCTTAGTTATAAGTAATAAGTTATAAGCACCAGCTACAGTCAGCACATCTTATGAAGGAACGAATCAGCTTTCGCTTCTCTGCGAACTTTCATACGAGAACAGCTTTAGTTTGAGCACATTCTCTCTATAAGAATATATCTTTTAAATTCGACATACAATACATGATATTTAAAAGATATATATATATATATATATATATAGTCAATGAATCTCTCTTTTCGTCCAAGAATTATTTGGATAAGTGAAGTAGAATAGATAGATATAAACGGAATATGCTATAATTAATACGTATATCCATATACTCTCTTTAAACGAACTTTAACTTAAATATATAACATTAATTATAATAAGTCAGCTATGGGAAACTACAAAGTTGAGTTGTTTTTTTTTTTTTCATCCAATTAATTTCATCCTTATTTAAACATAATGATTGATCGATTAAATGCGCATAATTAGATGTAATTACTTGGTAAGAGATTGTCAATGATTGGCAATAAGCAGACAGCTGGCTTTGGCTTCAGCTTTGGCTTTGTCTCACCGGTTCTAGCCTTGACATCGTTGGCGAAAAGGCGGATCTCGGATGAGGCAATTGGGTCACTTGAAGCTGCCTGCCATCGACATGATGCTGATGGCAAAAAAGTGAAATTGTTACACTTTGCGTTGGTTTTCTTTCTTTTTCTGTTTCTTTTTCTTGACTTTATACATATATATATATACATCCATATATATTTCTTTTTTCTTGCCTTATGCAATTGAATCACAAGTCGCATCCGCCATTCGCTGGCAGTTGGCAGTTGGCAGTTGGCAATTGGCAATTGGCATGCGACATGGTTGTGCTCCCATTGTACTTAGTTTAGATTCTTGGCATGTTGTGTGGCAGCACCTTATTAATGCGAAGCGACTCTCTTCTTTTCTTCTCTTTCTCTTTAACCATCTCCAACTCCATCTCCATCTCCATCTCCATCTCTCTCTCCTTCTGCTACTTTGATGTGCGACCCATTTTTGCAGCTCGTTTTGATCTGGGCGGATGAGGTTGAGGTGGTGAAGGCAGTCGCCGGCGGCGTCGGCATTGCTGGCAATGATGACCTCACATTGGGTATCTCCGACCATGACAATGAGGTGGACCAGATGGCGCTCGAATCGGAACAGGAACAGCAGCACCAGCAACACCAGCAACACCAGCAGCACCAGCAGCAGCACCAGCAGCAGCAACAGCAACATCAGCTACAACAACAACAGCAGCAGCAGCAACAACAACAATCCGTATCGGTGCCCAAGGTACAAGTGCATTATCAACACAATGGACCACCACCCGCACCACCAGTTGGCCTAAGTTTGAGAAGTAAGCGTCCACAAGCACCACCATACCACCATACCACCACCTGTTAATCTAATCTCTGTATTTGTTCCACAGGCAACAACCATCAAAACATTCCGATGAGCTTTGGTCAACCCTTTGGACCACCACCACCGCCATCTTCTGTGTACCACAAGGGACCACCACCGCCAGCTCAGCGTCCACCACCGCCACCACAGGTGCAGCAACAGGTGCAACAGGTGCAGGTACAATCGTTGCCCGATCTGAGCGTGGGCGCCTCCAGCAACAATGAGATCTGGGCCTCACCCGTCCAGGATATGCCCAAGATTGTTTCGCTGGATGTGAAATGCGAGAAGAACGGCATGAAGGTCTTTGTGCAGTTCGACAAACCCTTCAATGGCATTGTCTTCTCCAAGGGCCACTACAGCAACATGAACTGTGTCCATCTGCCCTCGGGTCTTGGCCGCAGCTCGGCCAGCTTTGACATTGGACTCCACGAATGTGGAACAGCGGGCAATACGGACAACTACAATCAGGGCTACGGTCACGAGTCGGGTGGTGGTGGTGGTGCCGGTGCTGGCACATACTTTGAGAATATTATTGTCATCCAGTATGATCCGCAGGTGCAGGAGGTGTGGGATCAGGCGCGCAAGCTTCGCTGCACCTGGCATGATCAGTACGAGAAGAGTGTCACCTTCCGACCCTTCCCCGTGGATATGCTAGATGTGGTGCGAGCCGACTTTGCCGGCGATAATGTCGGCTGCTGGATGCAAATTCAGGTGGGCAAGGGACCCTGGGCTTCTGAGGTGTCCGGCCTGGTGAAAATTGGACAAACCATGACCATGGTGCTGGCCATCAAGGATGATGATTCAAAGTTCGATATGCTGGTGCGTAATTGTGTGGCTCACGATGGAAAGCGTGCTCCCATCCAGCTGGTGGATCAACGTGGTTGCGTCACACGACCCAAGCTAATGTCCCGCTTCACCAAGATCAAGAACTTTGGGGCATCTGCCTCCGTGCTGTCGTATGCTCACTTCCAGGCCTTCAAGTTCCCCGACTCGATGGAGGTGCATTTCCAGTGCACCATACAGATCTGTCGCTACCATTGCCCCGACCAATGCAGCGCCGAGACTAATCTTCAAGATGTACACCATCTGCAGGTGGGTCCCGAGTCACAGTACGGACCACCACCTCAGCTCCATGTGGATGCGTATCACGTGGCCAGCGCCATTGGCAAAAGACGTGACGAGCGACGTGTTCAGCGTCGGGCACGTGCCGTTGCCGCGCCCACAGAGCAAGTGGGTCTCAATCGCATCATAAAGGTTGTGTCCTCCGGCGATCTAACCTTTGCAATTGACGAGCAGGCCGGAGGCAACGGTGGCAACAGCAGCAGCGGCAACATCGGAAACACGTCGCCCCAGACCATGGTATTCCCCGTTCGCGAGGAGGGACTGATTTGCATGACAACGCCTGGATTTGCCATAACGCTAATTGTGCTGCTGGGTATACTGGTCACATCTTGCCTGATTTCCGCCGTGCTCTACGTACGCCTGCGGCCATTCTCCTCCTTTGCCGCAAAGGAGCGAGCCGTCGCCTTCACGAATCCCCAATTGGCGGGAGGCGCACTTCCCGTTATCCATTTGCCTGCGCCGTCTGATGCGCTGCCGGGCACGCTCTCCAAGAAGCGGGCGCTCTCATGAGCTCAACAGCCAACACATTAGCATGCCTCCCGTCTCCTGTCCCATGCCTCATGTCCCGACTCTTGTTAGGTTAGGCAAAGGAGTGTCCATTCGTATCGCTAATTGCTATTCATTAGTTTAATTTTTGACACAAATTATATATTTAATTATGTAGTTCATGCCGTTCGCTGGGTTCCCGTTTCCCACTTACAATCAGTCCCTTATTCTATCAAGTATCCTTTCTTCAACTCTTGCACTCACTAACTCACTCTCACTCTCTCTCACTCTCACTCTCACTCTCTCTATCTCTCTTTCTCTCTCTTGGTGGTAGTCATACTTGAAAGAAGTAAAGAAATCAGATTATAAAATGCTTTAGTTTAAGTCTAGATTCTACTTTAAATCGGTGCTAAGCCAATGCTCAATACAGCTCAAATGAATTGACCAATCTGGCAACTCTGTCCCTGCTATACAGCTACCAGTCTAGCAACGCCGTCGCTCTTTCTTACCCATGCAACTGATTAGAATCTATCCAACACGTACACTTCCTCTCTATCCCTTCTCTTCGATTCCTTTTCATCTTCAGTGTAGTAGACTCTTGCTTAGAATTCTCTCTAGACTCTCTAAAATATATTTACATTACACTTACATATATGCATGCATTAGTTATGTGTATATTTCAATTAGTCACTAAATATTTTAAGTGCTTTAAACTTAGTCTAAGTTCCATTCTACATTTGGCCAATTCGATTCTTTGATCCTACGATCCTTTGATCTTTTGATCCTTGAAGCGCCTTGTTATTTTTAATTGTTACATTTCCAATGGAGCGCATCTAATTTATATTTATATTTACATTTATATTTATACTTTTATTTATTTTATTTATTTGCCAACTATGTAGTAAGCGTCCCGAACTCCATCTATTATTTATTGCAAGTATTTATTTATTTATATATTTTTTTTTTTTTTTTTTTTTAATATTGTAATTCCTGCAAATTGAGGAAGAATTTAAGACAAGAACGTGTTCAATTCACCGTTAATAATAATAATAATAATAATAATAACATATTGGCAACGTGACCGTTGAAATTTAGTTTCATAAAACGTGTACTCATGTACTCACATAATGTTATATCAAATCACAATCTATTTATTTACGAAATGTACGAAACATATAACACATAACATATAACACATAACACATAACATTAGCTACATTGTACTTATGTATGAGCGAATCAATAAACGAAAATTATAAAACACTTTTCACTATCTGTAACTTGCATTCAATTGATATCATCAACTCTAACTGTATAGTAGTTAAACTTACCAGATTTTTCAGCAAATTCCACAAGGTGGCAACCCCAGTTAGCCATAAGCAAACAGCCCCAATGTATGCTATATATTTTGTATACCTGGAACAGGCATCTGTGAACCTATAAAGTGTTTACGGTATATGATATGATAACGATGCCCTGAAAGTTATCAATTACCCAGAAAAATATGTGCAATCGTAAATGAATCAAATCGAAGAAGAAGCGAATCAATCAAATAGGCAAGTGAATAATTAATGCATAACAAAGAAAACTGACTTGAAACAGAATGAATGAATTTTTGAAGAATCCAATCGACATATAAATGAATTAACTAATGCATTACCTAACTAACTTGATAATAATTTAATATATAAATAAGAAATTCCAAGGGAAAGCAATCAAGATCTCGTTCGTTCTGCAAGAAATGTATAAAGATTGTTTCATTGCAAATCATTGATTAACTTTAGTGTTATTTGTGTAATAACAACAATTAAAAGACAATAAATTTATCATTTTTATATATGTTAAATTTAACTATAAATATTTATTTTGTTTCTTTTTTTTTTGCATTTATTTCATTACAATTTGCAGTGTTTTTGTTTTGTTGTTTACGTTTCTTTAGCTTTACGAGTATAAAAAAAAATTATATAAAATTGTATAAATTATTTGGCCTTGACAACCGATTTGCATTTGTTGTGTTTATGTTTTTTGTTTTATTTTTTTTATATTTTTATATTTTAGTTTTTGTTTTATGTTGTTTTGTGTCCATTCCATTCTATTCTAACGACAATTTACTAGATATATAAGTATGTGGTAAGTACATAAATCTAAATTCACATAGATCAGAAATCTGGTGAAATATTAAGAAATGTATTTTCTTGAAATGAATTGCCAAATATATATATATATATAGAAGTGTAGATGCCCTATATCTGACCTATCCGAATTTAGATGTAATTTAACTAAAAATTTCACTTAAAATTTGCTAAACGCCGCATTCGAATGACTTTACGTATAATTTTATAGCATTAATCAAATAATATTCAATAAACATTTTTCTAACAAACAATTTGAATTTTCCATGTGAGCCGCCGCTTAAGATAAGTTCCTATAGAGTAAGTAAATAAGTTAAGTAATAAGTTAAGTTATCCCTAACGTTACTCATGTTGCGCTGTTGATATATGTATGTAGTATGAATACCGGATCATCATTCTCATCATCATCATCATCATCATTATTATCATCTCTATTGTAATTTGTATCTCAATTGAATTTAACGACTAAATGCACCCAGAAGCAAAACAAAAAAAAAAATTGTACGTATTACGTGTATAATAATAAATAAATAAATAATTAATATTCAGCACCAAATTGTGGACCGGGACATCCAACGCATCTCTCTACCGGAACCGAGTTGGGTGTTTTGTATGACCCACTAGTTGCCTCCAAGTATTGCCATGTTGCCCGCGTAGCTGACGAGAGAAATAACTAACGAGTAAAAACTAACGAATGCCATTCGACGTCTGTTTCTGTTTCTGTTTCTGTTTCTGCTTCTTGCTTCATTCTTCTATCTTGTCTCCTCTATGAAATGGAAATGGTGCAAGAATAACTTGCCAGTCAATTGGATATTTTCTGTTTCTTGTTGCTCTACTTCGTAAACTTCTTCTTTCTCACCAACAACAAGCCAAGAAATCAAATTAAAAAAAAATACAAAAAAAAAACACACATTGAAATGTTGCAGCTAGGGATGAGTAGGATCGGGGTCAGGAGGGGAACCAGTAAAGCCATCGCTCACTGCACAGTTTCATGGCCAGCCACAGCACTAGGAGTCTGCTGCGGTTGCTGCTGTTGTCGCTGCTGTTGCTGTTGTTGCTGCTGTTGCTGTTGCAGGTGTCGCATGCGAAAGAGTCGCAACGTCATCCAGGAGGCAAGAGTGCCAGGCACAGGCATGGGCGTCTGCTTCTCGAACGCCTCCTTCTGCAGCTGATAGCGATAGAGCAGCGATCCAGCGATGAGCGCCGAGACAATTGTCGCCGAGATGACCACAATGAAGAGTATGCTAAATCCGGGCACAGGCATGCAGATGCCATAGACGACCTCTTCGCTGATTTTGCCCTGGAATACGGTGACCGCCTCCTGCTTCGAGTCGGGCGAAAAGGCCAGATCCGCCTCGGAGATGACATCGTACAGTCCGCTAACGCCCACATCGGCGCTGCGCACCTTGCGATCGGATATGACCAGGGAACGTCGACGGCGTCGCGTCGGCGCTTGCGTTGATGAGGACTTTTGTGTGTCGTCCGCATCGGAGTTGTTCGCTGTCGGCTCATCCAGATCGATGTGATCCTCACGTGACTTTTTAAGTGCCTCCGCTTGTGGGCGATAAACTGGGCGCGGCACATCATCCATATCCGATTTGGGTTCCAGCGAGCGGGGTCCAGCCATGGGTACACCCATGCGCTTCTGTGCCTCCAGCTGGCGTGGTCCATGTGGGAATTTGCCGCTCTTCTTTAGGCCCAAATAGCGCTCCCCTTCGCCTTCCATGTCTCCGAGATCGTCGTCGCCAAAGAGGTCGGATAGATCGGCCTCTTCTTCGGGAATCTCGTGAACGGGTCGCGGCTGCAAATTGGCGCTCTTCTCCTCGTAGATATTGCCGCCTCCACCGCCGCCACCGCCACCTATGGTCTGCTTATGATCGTGTATAATGTCCTCGTAGAAGATGTCATGATCCAGACCCATGCCCATCCCCATGCCCATGCCCATATTGCCAATACCATGCTGTCCCGGCTGCGGTCCATGTCCCATCGATGCTGGCGGCAGGGCCAAATCTCTGAGCAGATCATTGGTGCTACTGCCCACGGTGTCGGCCATGTGCACATCCTTGCGCTCATTGGCATTGCCAATAGCCGGACCCAGACCATCTCCGGCAGCCGTATTCTGACAGTGATCCAAGCAGCCATGGCGACAGATCTCCACCTTGCATTTGATGTGCACACTGAGGGCATCCGAGAACTTGAAGGCGTGAAAGAAGGCATACGTTATGACCGTGGCACGCTCATCGGGGGCACGCGCCTTGAGGAAGCGGGATATCATCTTGGGTCGCAGCACACAACCAAACTCATCCGACAGATTGATAACATGTCCAGAGCCATCCGATGCCACACACGATTTGACCCGCATATCAAATTCCCCTGGAGACAAGAGAGATTCAATATATATTTAGATGATTGCGAGCGGGGAATCTATGGAAGCTGACTCACCGCGATAGTCATTGATGGCCACAACAAGGGTGAGCGTTGATCCTAGTGGTACTATGCCACTCACTGGCGGTGCCCAGGGTCCCTTGCCATGCTGTATCTCCATCCAGCAATCAACATTATCGCCTGACGGGTTTGAAAGCAAACGTTATTTAGTGGTTGGCTAATTGAAAAGAAGAAAAGACCAAGGGCTTCTCTCCCTATCTCTCTGTGGCTTTCCCTCTGCCCTTCCTTATGGCCCAACTTACCGCGAAAGTCGAGTTGTATTACATCCAAATCGGCAATTACCATCGGTGGCTTGGAGGCGGTCTTCTCATAGTCGTTGAACCATTCACAGCGCAAGCGTTTTGCCTCGTCCCAGACCTCCAGCAGATCCTTGTCATACTGCACGACTACCTGCGGTTTTAATATACCATTTAGTGGTTTGACGGTTAGCGGTTCAGCGTTCACTGTTCAGGGTTAAGTAAATGGCCCAAGTGGAAAGGCCTCGAGCAGGTGAATGCGCGAGTTGAATGTGGGAAAGCGATCATTGATCATTTTACATTATTCTTTCATTCTCCTCAACTTGTTTACTCTCTTCAACGATGCCTGATCCAACCGATCATCGATCACTGAGCACTGATCACTGAGTACTGAGCACTGATCACTGATCACTTGACCCACTCACATTGGCATAGGACACGATCGATGGTTTGTTTAACATTCATTCGCATCAGCTCATTACACTTACCGTATTCTCGTAGAACTGGCCATTGAGATCCGGTTTAGTGCCGCAGCGGGAGTACGAGATGCGGAATGAGAAGAACGTCTTGCCAGTCGATGGTGGAACATACACACAACGCGGATCACTGTGTTGTCCTAGAGGGTTTTTATGAGAGACGTTTATTAATAGCATCTTTCGAGATGAATCATCAATTTGAGAGATGAACGCACCTTTGGAGCTCACAATGCCTTCGAAGGGATGGGAGAAGGTCAAATGCACATCCATGTGATCCTTACCGCACATGACCTCCAGTGAAACTATGTTTGGCATACCATCGGGCCGCTCCATGGGCCACAGTTCATTACCAGCTATGACTAAACTAAACTGTAAACAGAAACAGATAAAGAACAAATAGAGTATGAGAATAAGATACAAAATGCACTCTTATATGGAAATCTATCTATCTAGTTTATCTTATCTTATCCATTTGACCTTGTACTCTCCGAAACTTAATCCAAATAGCAACGATTTCTTAAACGAAATGGCTAAAGTTGGTAAGACCGCTTCAACCCGATAGAAATCTACTGCAAAGTCTGGGAAGCATTTTCCATTTATCCACATAGAAGTTAAGTTTAATTAAAACGTTTTGATATATATGAACAAGAAGAGCTTAAAGTAACTTAAGTTATATGTACTCAAAACGAAACGTTTCTTCTTTTTCATCTCATGATCCTCAGTTTTCACATGCTGATCTCTTGGCTGAGATGTTGCCAACGATGTGTAGACCGTTATAATTTCTAATTAACGCAATTCCCACAGGCAAACTTGACACCTGCAACTGCAGCTGCACCTGCACCTGCCCCACCAAACTGCAAACGGCAACTGCCACAGCATCTGTGAACTGGTATGAATCCCAACCTGGTCTCTTGGCCACAGACCTCTCCTTGTGTTACGACGAATCTGGCTTGGAATTCGCGCACTAAATTAACAAGCAGCGAGATTGGTAAGCTAGTTAGTCAGTTAAGTAAAGTTAAGTTGGTTGGTTGCATTCCTTACTCCTGCCCCCCGCTTTCCTATCCCCTTTTCTCTTTTCTCCTTCCTCTTTTGTCCTCCGTCCTTCTCCGTCCGCTCTGATAAAGGGTCGTCTGGTGATGGCCTTGAGGCTGCCTCTCAATGCTAATCACTTTATTTATTTTAATTACACTTGTTGGCCAGCCAAACATGTTACCAATAAAAACGAAATGCCGCTTGAATTTTCATTTACCAATGAGAAAGCAAATTCCATTGCACATCGGAAGCTGGCTGTTGAGGCACGGGGCAGGAGGCATGAGGCATGAGGCATGAGGCATGAGGCATGAGGCATGAAGCATTGGGCAGCTGCAAGTGGAGTTTGGTTGAGGCATAGACAACTCGTCTATCTGGAATCTGGATAGGTCTGGCTAGGTAAGCCATTTGCATACCTGCCCCAAAGCCGCCTTGCCAAATGTGGCAGGCAAGCGAGACCAAGAAACGAGCCGGACTGAGCCGGATTCCGGGGCATCTCGACCAGGCGGCTTTTGGTTTAAATGAACTGACCAGTTGAAGGCGCTGTTGTTGTGGCCAAATTGCAAATGGAATTTCTTGTTGCACTTGCAACAGTAAAAGTTGCTCCACTTGCCATGTTGCTGTTTGCATTCAAATACCCAATCCGCTACCCCGTCTTGCCATCCTCCCTCCCCTTTGACTCCACTTTAATATCTAAATGCATACAATGCCTTTGGCTCCCATTGAGCGACAGCTGAGCAGATATAAACGAATTACCTAGAGACGCCACGGTGCCAAATTGTCTGCGGCATGCACTGTGCCTGACACCACCTGACACTATGCAACACAACTCACAACGTGTGGCGCAGTGTAAATCGCCAACAGCTGACAAGAGAAGCTGTCGCAGTTTTTCGATTTTGTAACTGATATTCTACACTAGAGCCTTAAGAACTAACTATAAATTTAGATAAGATTATTAGATTAATAATTAATTTAAATTAAATAAGAATTATATATGTAAATCAGATCAAAATCATTGGAACATACAATATAAATAAATAAACATAAATATAAACAACTAATTCTATCTATTTTAAATAACTTTTTAGCTCAGATGTATAGTATAGTATAGATGTATAGTATATAGAATTGGAAACACTTTCGGAACTCTGTTAATTAAATATAAACATCTTAATTCAAGTAAAGTAACTAACGACAATGAAACAAAGTATAAATTTAGATTCCGACTTTAATAAGCTAATTTTTTGTTTGTTTATTATTTCATAAAATTAGTTTTTGGTTACACACAATAAGCATGACAAGCAAAACAATGAAAATCAACAAAAATCAACTACATTTGCATGGGATGGCGAAGTTAAGATACCCTCTATAATATATATAATTATTGTAATCTGAATGTTGGTAAAAGCACTTCAATGTAGTTGAAAATTGAACAAAGTTGCCAATTTTTAAATGTATTTTATACGTCTATAAATAAGTTTAAAAGTATAATATTTATTAATCGACAGACAGACAAATTCCACTTTCAATGCTTTATAGTAGTATGCGTATCATATGCTGACAAACTTATCATACCCTTTGGTATGCTTTCCAAAGTTCACTCTCTTAAAACACGCTGAGAGCTTTGACTATATTGCTGTTCCGCTCTTACGCTCTTGCGCTTTTACGCTCTTACGCACTTAACGCTTGAAGAGCTTTGCGGCAGCTGATCAAATCGACAAGCATATGTGAGAAAGAGAGCAATGAAGGGAGAGAGTAAAAATAAAAAAGGAGAGCGCTTTGACTGCTGATCAGTGCTGCCAGAATCTCTGAAGCAAAAATTGCTAGATTTGGCAAAAAAAGTTGCTAGAATTTTTTTGAAAATTGCTAAATAAATTGCTAAATCATAAAATATATATGTACTTAAAAAAAAACTTAAACAAAATTAAGACTATTTATAATGTTGTCTAGTTCGAAAACTTCACTTAAATCAGCGTACTTCTCATTTCCAGTGATTTGAGACATGTACTCATATGGTAGAGCATAGTTATGACAACAGAGATTTGCAATACGCACAAATGCGAATCCATTGTTTGAACTCCTCATTTTGCAGCCAGGCATCTCTAAAATTTTGCTTGTAAACTTTTGACATTTTAATAATTACAAAACACAGAAAATTGTGGAGACAAACTAGCAAGTTGTTCATATAATCGAACCACTGAGTTAGATACCAGTTCCGATATCTTTGTGAGCCATTATTAATCGCAATTAGTGCATTCATTTGCAAAAATAAAAACTAAAAAAAAAGTGCAAAAATGCTCAAATGTTAATCAAGTTGCTAAAATGGCTAAATAAAAATTAAAAGTTTTGTGGCTAATAGCATTTCGAAAAAAAAAGTTGCAAATATTTTTAAAAGTTGCTAGATCTAGCCACTAAATTGCTAAAGTGGCAGCACTGCTGCTAACTGTTCTAAGTGGACAGTGTGGGGAATATCAGTATCAGCATGACTTTACAATTTAAAGGGCTTTTGCGAGAGAGACAGGTTGCGCGAGGATAGAGGGGGAAAAAGGGGCAGATGGGCGGCTTATTCCGCCGGTACGCGCAACAAGTAGTTAAGTTTCTGTCGCAGAGCTATAAAAAAAGCTTCACACAGGAGGTTTGCGATCAGTTTGTGTGTCGATAAATCGGAAGAAACATCTGTAAACAATTATCAGTTCTCGTCTTCAATTATAATTTTGGTAAAACCCAAATAAAAGCAAAGAAAATGAATCGTTGGTTGAATCGCGTAGCTGTGGTGACAGGTGCCAGCTCTGGCATTGGTGCGGCATGTTGCAAGGATCTGGTGGCCAAGGGCATGGTTGTTGTCGGTCTGGCGCGTCGTGAAGACCGGCTGAAGGAGCTCAAAGCTGCACTGCCTGCGGATCAGGCAGCTCGCTTCCATTACTACAAATGCGATGTGAGCGATGAGCAGCAGGTGATCGAGACATTTGCCTGGATTGATAAGACACTTGGTGGCACCGATGTGTTGGTTAACAATGCGGGTATTGTGCGTCACACGAACGTCGTTGCCGAGGGAAACAGTGCCGATATGCGTGCCATTCTGGAGACTAATGTCCTCGGTGTCTCATGGTGCACACGTGAGGCATTCAATTCCTTGCAACGCCGCAAGGTCAACGATGGCCATGTGGTCATCATCAATAGCGTTCTTGGACACCATGTTCCATTTGTGAAGGGCATGAGCTTAAACATGTATCCGCCCTCTAAGCATGCAGTTACTGCCCTCACCGAGATTCTGCGTCAGGAGTTCATTAACAAGGGAACCCAGATCAAGATCACAGTAAGCATCATATGATACTCTCCACTTCTATGAACATTGATTCAATTTATTCATGATTAACTTTTTCATTCGCAGAGCGTTAGTCCCGGCCCCGTTGATACCGAAATTATTGACAAGGAGGTTCTGAAGATGGTTCCAGATCTTCCCATGCTCCGATCTGAGGATGTCGCCGATGCGGTCACCTACTGCATCCAGACACCGCCCAATGTCCAAATACACGAGCTGATCATTAAGCCCGTTGGTGATAAATTCTAAACCCTTTACTGTCTGGGAAGGACCCAAACAGGAGTGTTTCATCTATTCAATTTCTATAAACTAACAAATGATGTATTAATTAAAATAATAATTATCTATCTAACACTAGTGCACATCTTTGTTAACTTTATTATCAACTGGGCCAGCTAGACTAAGCATTGATTATAGTAAACGTTTTAATGACAATACACAAGAATAAGCTAATCTTCTTCTACCTGACAAATATCGATCGATTGATGACATAACACTTGTCTAATTTTAGATAGATTGATGCGATCTTAACTGTTCCAACTATATCTATATAATATGATTTAATCTGTGATTCTTTTATGTAATTCACTTGTAGACAAACCTAGCGGCATCATTAACCATATTAACAAATTCAATAAAACAAATATTTAATTCTTTTTAATTCATTCCACTGATAAGGTCTGAAGTCAAAGTATGGAAATTTATACCATTTGATATCTATTAGTTGTTCGACTGTTTGGAACGTTCTTCACATATATAAAAGGTATTGCTTGCTATCAAATGTTGTGATCTTAGCCTTATCATAAGTGAAGTTTGTATGCACAAGTGATAAGAGACCCAAGAGAAAACTCTATAGACATTCGGAGGGTTTTCTTTTAGTTTGTCATTAAACTCACCATTAAATGTAAAATAAATATACAGCTACTAAGTCTAAGGTCCCACAGCCGTGTAGGACCTTTTTGTGGGCTCCACATGCTGGCGATGTGGCCGCTTCGCCTATATCTGCAAATAGAGAGAGAGAGAGGGAGAGAGCGACTGTTAGTTTGTCATTACATTAAACATTATCATTACATTAATCATTACAATTATGTGGTCAGTGTTTGTGGCATGCGCCAATTTAACATGTGGTTTGTGGCTTGTGGGCAGCGCAGCAGTTGTAAGATGATCGCAGTCGCACAGTGGTTCACAATATAGAAACATGCAGCGAAAACAATTAATCTATTGTATTTGCATTACAATATATCTACTTCTCTTTCAATCTACTTATAATTTATTAACAAGCGGAACAGTCGAGCATGAGCGACATTATAATACCCTGTGTAGTTTCCTAAATTAAGTATTTTGAATATAATAAAAGAAAGTACCTAACAGCTGTTTAAAGAAGACTCTTTTGAAATATTGCATATAAATTATTATACTCGATTAAAAGCTGAATGAAACGTCACTTCATTTACGAATGCATATATGGCAGTCGTCGCTCTCTCGCTCGCACACATGTGCTGCTCTCAAAGAGCAAAGAGCAGGAGATTCAATGCAAATTTTCCTTTCTGAATATCTCTCTTATTTAGAGAATGATCTTAATGAAACTTTTAGGACTGCTTTTATATGAAATTCTTGTTGTTGTTAGGTAAGAAGTGTCTACGCTCAAAAAGGCGGCCATAATTAGTTTTTTCGATATTCGGCATAGGGGGGAAAGCTATCGAAAATCTAACATAAACTCGATCGGAACCTTAATGCCAAATTTGGTGTTTCTAGCTCGTATGGTTGCATATACATTTGCACAAAGCTATTATACCCATTTTTGTACATTTTTAATGGGTATAAAAAAAGGTTACAAAGGTTGTCAGTTCACTGTTATCAGCAGTGTGATTAATTCAGAAACAAGTAATAGATAAATAGATTGATAACATTTGATAGAGTCGTATCCAACTGACCAACCCCAATATATTAATAGAAGCTAATCAACAATATTAAAACTGAAAACTCAAATGTATTTGCACCACTGTGCCACAGCTTTAATTGCCACTTAGTGGTTGCCGTGGCTAATAATAATGAAAATAAATTGGCCAATGGCGAAAGCTGTTAAATAGCTAAGCGAAATTTTGTAATCTTCGTGTGCATTTTCGATACATGTTAACTGTGCGAGTAACTGTGAGAAAAGCTATCGATAAATCGATTATTGTGATCGTTCTTTTATTTTAAGTGGAACAATCCAATCAAGTGGTCATCGGATAACCCAAAGATCAGTAAGACGAATCGTAAATCAGGCCGACCCATTGGGTCAATCATGATCGCGGTAAGCCCAGTGTCCCGACTCCGCTTCGGCTTGAGGTTGCGCTTAACCTTTGCAACACGATAACTGATATTGCCGGTTTAAGGTGGGGGGCAATTGCCGTGGGTCAGAGTTCAATTCACATTTCTCAAGTCAGCCAATCGATCACTCTGCGAATACACATACCAAACACTATTTGAAATGCTTTCAACTTTAGTAAATCAGTCTAAGTCTAATGCAATAACAACTGAGGATCGAGTTTACTGCATATTCTGATAGTTAAGAAAATCCAAGAGGCTTCTTTGTAGTTTATTTCATTCTTAAAGAATTGAAAGCACTTCATTAACTGACGCAACAGACGTCTGATTAGAACTCTTAAATACATTGTAAGGTGGCAACGCTTGCAGCTTAATATTGCCACATAAATGGGACTTAAGCTTAACATGAAGATGAGAAAATGAGCGTAAACTTTACAGAGTATAAGAATAATATTTATTCTTATGTTTATATTATTTGTTCTGTCTGTATTTTTTTAAATAATTTTTTTTTATTAAACAAATTTAACTTCTATAATTAATAATTAATTGATTAAATTTAAGTTTTATATGAAAATCTTGATCATCTTTGATGCTGTTCAAATGGAAATCAATTAAAATAAAAAAGTCTCTTGGTATCAGGGTATCAAGTATTCGGCGTGCCATAAAATTCGTTGCTTTCTTGTTATGTTTATAATGATTGGAAATCCTCGGTGGGAGATGGGATCAGTTTGACCGCAATCAGCTGGAGATTTCAGTCATTCATATGCAGAATTTGCAGCTGTAGAAACTAACTGTAATCGGGTGGTTCAATTTAGTGTCGTAAAGACACTGGCGGCGCTTTGTTGCGAGCTCAGCTGCACTTTCACTGGCAATGCGGCAAAAGTAGCAAGTAAGCAAATTGAAAGACGCCGACATTGGCATGAAAAAAGTCAATCAATCAATCAATCAATCAATCAAGCCAGTCAATCACACAGTTGCAACCCACTACCGTCGTTCACAGACCAATAATAATAATAATAAAAAAAGAGAGAGAGAAAAAAATAAACCAAAAAGAAAAAGAAAAAATCATAACTTTTAATTCTTTTTCTCTTTTATGATTGCTGTAGTTATAATTTGCAATCCGTTTATTGTATGTGCACACTTTTACCGCAGGCAGGCGATGAACAACAACAACAACAACAACAACAACAGCAACAACAGCAACAACAACAGGTGAAAATGAAATCGAAATTATTGTTGGAGTTGCTTTCAATCGATTGTGAGTTTCAGTTTATACAAAAGGCAAATGACGGATGGGCAGGTGTAGATACAGATACAGACACAGATACAGATACAGATACGTATACAACTAGAGATACAGATACACACAAGAGCAAGCTATTGTTAAGCTGATTTGTTGCTGTTGCTGTTGTTGTTGTTGCTGATGTCTTTGAATTCAAGCGCAAAAATGCGGTCAGAATCTCTCGCAGATCTGTAAATTGAATGCGTTGGTAACAGCGGCACCAACTACAACAATAACAATACAGCAACAACAACAACAACAACAACAATCAATAGAAATGCGATTTAACAACGGTAAATTGTCTGTATAAATTTTGTTTGTATTTGTCTCTAATTTGAGCCCAATTAATTTCTCTTTTTTGTCGTCATTTCATTTTGGCTGTTTTCACTCTTTGCTTCTCTATTTCTTTGAGGGGGACGGGGGAGGGGGGGCGGGAGAGCTCTAATGTTTGGCTAATTAGAGGAACTTGTAGACCACCTTTGTTAGCAGTTCGGCTAAAACGGTAAAGAGCCCGACGCCACATGTGTTGGCGTTTGGTCAGCTGTTGTTGGCCAGATCAAGATCAAGATCAACATCAAACTCGTGCCACAGCGCGTCTAACTGTTTTGCATGTGCAACTCCCCCTTACCCCTTAGACACACACATATATATGTTTCACGCTGCCACTGCCCCCGCTGCAAGTCAGCGTCAATTCGACGAGCCGCGCTGTTGCCACGCTGTGGCGCCCAATTAAGTGGCCCGCCTGGCCGGGATCTACTTAAAAGCTGAGCCAAGTCTGCGGCTGTCGGCTGTCGGCCGTCTGCCGTCTGAGGTCTAAAAATGTAAGCCAAAGAAAGTGCGGTGGCATGGTAGCACGGTGGCATGGTGGCAGCAACGGCTGCTAGTGAGCATGTTGCACGCTCCGCTAACGCTTAATTAATGGTAATGGCAGGCAGGCAGGCAGTTGCTGCCACAGCCGCGTTGCAATTAACAGTATCGCATTTTGAATGAGGATTTGAAAACGTTGATGCTTTCCACAATTGCAAGCAGCAACTTGCCACGTTCGATACGAGCTGAGTTGAGCTGAGCCAAGCTGATCAGAGCCTTGCTAGTTGCAACAAATTCAAACGCCCAATTCAGCTGTGGCAGCTGCAGATTCATACATTTGCGAACAAATGAAATGGAAAAGCAAATTGTCGCACAATGTGTGCAGTTTTCACTTTTCATTTTCCGCTGCCACACCGCCCATGCCACGGCCAACTTGCCGCAGCTCACTCACTGTACGGGCCAAACAAATTGAGCCAAATATCAAAGCCAAAGCCAAAGCCAAAGCCATTTGGGCGGTTTGGCTTGGGAAAATTGCTATTCGAAGACCACTTTCGAATCGTAGCGTTTTTCCACTCACACACACACACACACACACACACACACACACACACACACAGAATCAGTTAAACGGTAAACCACCAAACAAAACGCAGTTACTTACAAAGCATTTTTTAATGCCATTTTCTGGTTTTAACGAAGCAACGCTTTGGTGTGCGCCACAATGAGAAGTGCACCACAATAACCACAATAATATTAATGTTAATTATAATCATCATCATGCTGCACATGCCACAGATACATAGTTGTAGAAATTAAGAAGTATGAAATACACAATTTAAATGAAATACATTCCCAAATGGTTCACTTTCTTTTGCAGCCGATCTTAATTAAACTGGTTTCTAAACTAGCCACCCGAACTGGTACTGTTAGCAGCACTCTGGGTAATCTTTGTTACTAGTGGATAATTTGGTATCCTCTATTTGCGGGTATAATAGTCTTGTGCGAACGTATGTAACAGTTCGAAGTTGGCAGCAACAGTCGAGACAACTTTGCCCACAAGACTCACTCAACTCTTAATTCAAACCTTCGTTCGTGTTTCATCTGAAAATTGCAATACGATCGTCTGAAAATCTCGGAAGTTAATTGAGCAACAATTGCAAATGGCAGCGGGTGAAGAAAGGCAGTAGAAAGTCCCTTAAGTTGAACAATTTAACTAATATATTATATTATATCAAGTTAAGAACAATTTCAGACTGTGACACGCATTCATCTGTAAATATAAACTGAGATCTGCTTTAGAGAAGTTAAAGTAATCTCGATATTCTGAAATTATATTCTTTCTCGGAGAATATGTAGAACGGATAATACGGATAAACGGATATAGAGAAGAAGATAAACGGAATAGATATATCCAAGCATACAGTGACATAGATGGAATATAGAGAAATAGCAAAAGCACGAGAGGATTTCGTAGTTACAATGGGGAAGGATAAAGTGCAGACTAGTATATAAGTTAACTTAGCATAAAGATAAAGATCTTTATCCGGTTATTTTGGTGCAGTGCACTCTATGAAATTGGCCAAATGCCAAAACACAACAAATTCCCACTCCACTTTGCATAAGGTGCAAATGGCTTGCTAATGGCACAACAGCAATAGATAGAGAAAGAGTGAAAGAGAACGACAGAAAGAGAGAGAGAAAGACACAGAGAGTGTGAGAGATTAGAGAGGGAGGCACATCATTTTCTAATATTCAAAATGGGCGTCTGTTAAGACACGAGAACGTGTCAAATTGGCCGACAACATCAGCAGCAGCAGCAGCAGCAGCTGCAACAGTTGCAGCCACAAAATGTGTTGGGAATTGCGACCCGCCGACAAGTGGGAGGGGAATTTCGTTTCTGTTTTGTCTGAGAAGTTAACTTTGTAGCCCAAGCGGTTGCTGTTTGAACGAACACAACAATTTAAAGACTTTGCCACTTGCAACTTGCAACGCGACGAGGCAAAGCGAAGCGACTTCATATGCAATTGCATCTTCAGATTGCAAGCTGGCAAGATTTTTTTGCAACTACATTCATACATAGACACACACACTGCCCTTTACCAACTTATCGACTTATGACTTATCGATTTCAGCTTTACGAATGAGCTAACAGATCCAGAAATTCTATTTAATAATGATCGTAGAAGTGATCTGAACTGAATCTCTATAACTATTATGTATTTATTTCAGCACAACTATGTGCTTTAAGCTTACACTACACAAATTAACTAGCTTCAAAATTAAGTTTCTTTTTTTATATTGTTATTAATCTTAAGCTGCATATTACAGATCTCAGAAGAATTCCTTATAAAACTATAACAAACTCATAAATCTTTTCCCTTTGCAAAACACTTTCTCAGTCCAGAGCTTTAAGCTCATCTGTGTGCTTTAAGCTTCATTTTCTTTCTATTATTTCAAACAAGTAATTAGAGACCTAAGAATTTATCTGAACTCCTCTATACGAATAAACGCATAAATCTTTTGAATTTATACCAAGAAGCTTTAAGCTTACAGTGCAAAAATTAACTACTTCAATAGTTAACTTTCTTTCTATAATTCCATATCAATTTGAATGTTTAGATACATATAACAGATCTGAGAAGTTATCAGTTCAATTTCTATTAAAAACACATAAATCATTTCCCTTTACAAAGCACTCTAACACTTATTCAGAAGCTTTAATCATACCAAGGAGCTTTCAAGCTTAACTACCTCAATATTTCATTTTCTTTGTATAATTCAATATAAATTTGAATCTCAATATGTGTTGCATATTGAAGGCAACTTCACTCTCCCTTTTTATCGGGTACATTGAGATTCAGGGAGGAGGCGTCTGAAGAGATTTCCATTTCATTATTGGAATGCAGTGAGATGAGTGTCGCCGGGGGGGTCGGGGAGCTGCGTAAGACGTGAGTTGGTAACAGTGCTTAAATTTGTATTTTTTTTTTGTGTGCATCGTAGAAAGGCAAAAGAACAGTTAGACGCCGGTGAAGATTTCGAAAACTAAAGACGAAGACGAAGAAGCGAGGGGAGAAATATGTTCGAATTGTTAAAGAAAAAGAAAAATAGTTGTTGAGCGCAAAATTAACATTTTTCGAAGAAAGGCATCGCATGTTGTATCTATAGCTGTATTTTTATCTGCATCTTTAGCTGTTATTGTATTTGTATCTGTATCTGTATCTGTATCCGAATCTGTATCCGAATCTGTATCTGTATCTGTGTGCGTGTTCACACAACAAGAAAAGAATAGGCAGGTATTGGCCAAATCGAATTAGCTTATAAATTATGCGTCATCAAGAAGGGGACGAAGGGAAGGTCTGTGGCAGGGGGCAGGTCGAAAGGTGGAAGTGAAGTGTGTGTGGGGTATGTG
Organism: Drosophila funebris; assembly: GCA_018901825.1. Taxonomy (NCBI): domain Eukaryota; kingdom Metazoa; phylum Arthropoda; class Insecta; order Diptera; family Drosophilidae; genus Drosophila; species Drosophila funebris. The sequence continues at coordinate 2,193,210 of JAEIFK010000675.1, read as the reverse complement.
GATGTGGATGTGGATGTTGTTTATTACCGGTAGTTGGCGAACGAAAGTCACAGAAAGAAAGATGCCAAACAATGAATGAATTCGAAATTCGTATAGAAACCATCAGCAGATGCAAAAAAATCTACGAGTTCCTCCTCATAAAAAAATGACAAGACGAAGAAGTAGTGGAGAAGGAGGAGGAGGAGGAGGAGGAGAAAAGAGGCATGTATGCTCATAGATCAAATAGTACGAGTACAAGATTCATGACATAGACAGCCCAGAGACTTGAACGCAGACGCGTCACGTCTTCTTAGGGTGTCCCATGTTGAAAAGCAAATGATTTGAGGCCAACACACACACACACACAGACACACACACACACAGTTACAGTTCGAGATGGGGACTGTCGACTGCCGTTGCTGTTACTGTTGATCTCCGTTTGCCAAGTTGCAACAGATGCGACAACGACAACGACAACAACTTGCAACTTGCAACTTGGCATTGCATTTATGGCCAAGTCGCGTGTTTGTTACCTGTCTCTCTTAATGTGTCTATGTGTGTGTCTGTGTGTTTGTTGTTTTTTTCTTTTTTTTTTTTTTAACTGGCGCGAGGAATTGAGTTTATTGTGCCACCGCGCGGCGTTCTTTGGTTTGTCGCATCAGCTTGATTAGAATTCGAAGTAGTTAACGGTGTATTTAATGCGCTCCAAGACGGATCAAATGCATTTAACACCACTCTCTTCTAGCCTGTCTCTCTCTGTCTCTCTCTCTCTCTGACACACACTCTTTTGTGAATGTGTGTGTGTGTGTGTGTACATTTATCTATCTGGTGTGTATTGTGTGCTTACTGATTTGATTGCTATTGATTGATATGTGAACTCATTAGCTTCATTAATGCCTAATTACACTGAACGTAAATGTTGTGTATTTGTATTAGATGAAAATTAAGAAAATAGGTTGAGCCGCCATATGTTTTAGCTATTTGAATACTACAAATTTAACGATCGCTTATCGATATTATTAATTGAAACTTTAAACAAATGACGACTTCATTCTATTTACCCAATTATCGATTATCAATTTAACCAAAAGTTGAAAGCTGTCTGGCAACTCTGAAATTCAAAGTCAGACAGGACATGCTATGTGCATACACTTTTTTGACAGTGGCTTATCACGGTATATAAATACATATTCACACATACAAACACACATACATATATACACACTTAGACTGAAGCTGTAACCCATTCAATTCACAGTTCCGTTTCAATTGTGCTCACACTTCTTTCGGTTCCAATGCACAAGTGCAAATGCATGTATGTATGTGTGTACGTATATGTATGTATGTGTGTACACTCGAATGTTTCCACTTACCGGTGTAAAGCAAATGTCCTCGTGTTTAACTCTTTCTCGTTCTCGTTTTCGCTCTCGTTCTTCTGCTCCTGCAAAGCTCCACTTAATGACAACTTTTACGTTATATGTATATGTATGCACGCGTGTCTGTGTATGTGAGAGTGCGTCAGTTGTTTGTCTGTATTGTCAACGATTTATTTGCTCTCTCACTAAGTCTAAAAGCTGTGCGCGTCCAGCAAGTGCATAAAATATATCAAAAACAAAAAAAAAAAAAAAAAAAAATAACGTCAAAAAATGAGATGATGATTATGAAGAAGAAGAAGAAGAAGACAAACACGACGACGTCGACGACGACAAGGAACGTGTAAGTACGTTAAAGAAGATGAAGTGAAATCGGCAGACCGCTGCATAACGTAACGTAAATAAGAACCAGCCGAGCAACCAAACAGCCAAGAAGTAACCAGCCAAGCAACCAAGCAAGTAACTCTAGAGAAATGCTGGTACGGGAGTGCGACCAGGTCTGGGTCTGGGGTTGGGGTCGGGGGATATCATAAAGTATTTTTCACATTGAAAAGTTGAAAAGTCACGCTGCTGTTGTTGATGATGATGATGATGATGATGATTATGCGACTGATTAGTGATTAGTTGCCATTTGACATATATGTATGCATGTATGTGTCTCTACCTCTCCCTCTTTCTCTCTTGCTTTGTTGTATTTGGATCAATGGCAACGAAAGCCGGAGGCAACGACAACAGACGCCAAAAGAATAGACAGACATACAGGTGCATATAAGTATGTGACTGTGTGTGTGTGCGTCTGTGTGTATGGGAATGTGAATGGCATTGGTTATATTGTCAATAAGTAACGAGAGTAAAGAGTGACGGAGAGAGGGAGAGGGAGCTCGTGACGAGCCACTTTCTGTGTGTCGTTTCGTTTTTACACATTGTTTTGATTTGTGTATAATGATTCATAATACTTTTCACAGCTTTGTCGGTGCTGCAACTGTAACTGCGCTACGGCTGCGGCTGCGGCTGCGGCTGCGGCACTTGTGTTTTGAAAGAGCTTTGCATCCGCAAATGCAAACAAAAAAAAAAAAAAAACTTTGATTTTGATTTCGAATCTCAATTGGCCAGAGAGAGCACTGCTTTTGTGCTAATTGGAAAAAATTAGAAAGCATGAAATGCCGAGTCCGCATGCCCCTGCCCGGCTGGTTAATCGGCTCTGTTGCGCTGTTGCAGCGGTATTTACAGCTGCAGCCGCAACTGCTGTTACCGATGCCGATACCGATGCTTCTTCAACTTCTTCATCTTCATCTTCTTCTTGTTGGTTGTTGTTGTTGCTTGTGGCCCATTTGACTGACCGGAGTCCAATTGGAATTATTTAGCGCACATTTTAGTTCAATAATTTAGCACAGAAAATGAAAAAACAAAAAAATTATAACCACAATAGAAATAAAATTTTCAGAGTTTATGATTGTTTGCTATGCAGCTGACTGTTACGAGTGTTTAATGGCCACTCAGGGGTTTAGTTAGGTTTATGTAGTAAGTCTAACAAAAATTGTTACTACAGCAACAGCAGCAACAACAACAAAAACATCAACTTAAGTGACAGCAATAACAACACTCACTTCACTACGATCTCTTGCTGGTGTCTATGGTGCGTGGTTGTACTTAAATAACGGCAATTGCGAAAAGAACAACAACAAAAAAAATAACAGAATTTTATACACTGACACTGGCACTGGGCAACTTGGGCAAGAGCACGAGACTAAAACGAGACTCGTTCGCGATCCGAGCGGAATTCGGATGCGGGATTCGGATTCGGAATCGGAATCAAAATCGGATTCTGTGTAAGATGCGCCAAGCGAGCCAAAGACGTGTGAACTCGTCGAGCGACGAACGCGAAATACACGCGAGCCAGCCAAGATACTTTCTTTGGCCTCGTAATGTAACTGTCGGGAACAGAAGAAGAAATTCAAGACAAGATACACACACATACAAACACAAAGCACACAAGCACAATACACACATAGACAGCATGGGCCGCAAAATCTGCGGCTGAAGACTGCGACTGAAGCCAAAGCAGAAGCAGAAGCAGAAGCAAAAGCAGAGACAGAGGCAGTCAGCCGCCTGTGACTGGCTGCGCCGGCGCTCTCAACGGTATCGAGGCGACTCGACGCGACGCGACGCGACGCAACTTAACGACGACGCCAACTGCACAAATGAGCACAGCAGAGCAGCAGCCGCAGAAGCAGCACCAGCAACAGTTTAGAACTCGAACACTTGTAGTGGCATACACAGGCTCCAATTAGCACTTGTTGCTTCTTAGTTGGGCTGTTTAGATGGACAAATACAACAGAATCATTTGACAATTGGGCGCCAGAAAAGGTAATAGGAACGTCAGAAGCTCCTGGAGGATCACTTCAGTGACAGCGCTGTCGACGCAAACACGCACTTGAACTTGAATTTTGAGCGCCCCGCGTCCATCAAATGCGAGCAGCAGCGGTGGTAGCAGCGACGCGTCGCGGCTTTGGAATTGGCTAATTTGTTGTTGTTGTTGTTTCGACGGGTCGTATTGCTAACAGAGTTGCCAATGTTTTTTGCTGAATAAAGCGATTAATTCATTACTTCACAGTATTGTGATAAAAATAAATTTATTGGTATATATTACTATATTTTTAAATTAAATATAATTTACTAAAATTTTCTATACAAATATTTAGTTTATCTAAAAGCATAATAAATTAGTTTTTAAAGAATTAATAAATCGTAATCAGCTTATGATTATATATTTTTGCAAAATATAATAATTTTGATTTATCAAATAAAATAAGATTTACATTACATTCAGACTATATATAGTTTTAATTTAGAAAACAATCTGATCTGCGCCTGATATAAATCAACGGAAGTGGCAACCCTGCTGTCACCACCTTTCTGTGTATGTGTATCTTACTGTGTTGCTCTGCTTGAGCTTTTCTCCTCATTTGTTGTTGGTGACTGCGCTAGCCATAGCCAGAGCCAGTGCAGTCTATGCTGCTGCTGCTGCCGCAGCCGCCGCTGCTGCTGCTGCAGACTCTCCCGGTGTCTCAGTCGTGGATGCTGTTTGTCTCTCTTTTACACACTCACACTGGCAACTGGGCGCATTTCAACGGTAAACATCATGAATGCATTTGGAAAGTGGCTCGTGGTGTTTGCATTTTGCATTTCTTCGCATTCTTTTATGTTTATGTGTAGCTGTGCCTCTGTGCCAGTGCCTGTGGCTTTTGCTTTGCCTGCAACTGGCAACCATCGCACAATTGTGCCAGCAACAACAACAATAACAACAACGACGATGCCGAAGACGGCGTTTTCATTTCTCAGAATTGATTGGCCGTTGCGGCGGCTGCTGCAGTCGCGTTCGCATATTCCGCACGCCAGCTTTTATTTCTTGCTGCATTTTTGTTTCAGTCGCTGTTGTTGCCGCTACCAGCCGCAGCCTCTGTCGCTGCCTAGCACCTGTCGTTGTTGCTGTTTTGCCGTTTTGCAGCAGACGCTGCTGAGACGCCTGTTTCGTAGTTGTGTGCATGCGTGACTGTGTGTGTTTGTGTGTGTGTGTGTGTGTGTGTGTATCTCTGCATGTCCGCCTATCTGTGCCTTTGCCTTTACGATTCTGATTAAATAACGTTTGACTTGGCGGCCGTCGACGCCGCCGTCGTCGTCGTCGTCGTCTGCGTTTTCATCTGTGTAAGCGTCGTCATCACCTACCTTGTTTATGCGCACACATACATACAAACTTACATTCATATATACATATGTACATATCATGATATTCCCATATCCCTGTAAATGCCCGTTATGAACTGCGTGTAAGTAACTACCATTTGTACTTTTCCCCTGCCTTTTGTTGAGTTAGTTGGCAACACTTGTTGCCAAGACACACATACATATGTACGTACATATGCATGTACTATGTATGCACATACACATAGAGTATTTTTACGTTCTTTCTGGTGTATTTTATTAACACTATTAATTTAATTGCTGTATAATCCCATCAAATACATTTTATATGAAAGTAATGCGAATACTTTGATCAAGCGATAACAACTTTTGTTGTTGTTTTTCCAATAATAGTTAATAGTATATCAAATTGAAATTTTGTCAGCTACAATATTTAGTCAGATTATTCAGATAAGTACAAATGTATGTACAGATGTAAATGTAATGCTTGACTTTGATACATCGTGTTATGCGATACGTATAAACAGAGTATCCGTTCGCTTCATTAGCTGCAGATGACGAGGTGGATAACTGTGGCAACAAGGCAACAAGGCAACAAGGCAACAATGTTGTCACTGCAACATTGAGCAGTCGTCGTAGTCGTAGTCGTCATCATAATCTGTATATCTGACTGTCTGACTGCCTGAGTATCTCAGTACAAGTATTTGTGCTTCTACAGTTTGATTCTGTGTTCAATCTCATTCTCATTCCCATTCCCATTCCACGCATGCGCAGACCACATTTTGAATTTGGCTTCATCATCAGCAACAGTTGCTGCCGTGTTCTGTTGCTGTTGCTATTGCTGTTGCTGTTGCTACTGTTGTTGTTGGTGTGTTGTCGCTCTTTCATTGCTTTCATGTTACTGTTGGCGTGTAAATCTATTAACGTCGCCTGCTTCTATGACTGGCATCGCAATGTCGACCGGCACACTTTGGCATTGGCTTCTTCTGCAGCTGTTGTCATCATTGTAATTCCTCAACGCACTTGCCGCCTGCTGCTCTTGTTGCTGCTCCTGTATATTGACATTGCCATTGCCAATGCCGTCGCCGTCGCCGTTGCCGTCGCCGTCGCCTCGTGCCAATTTGCCTAAGTCGACTATTTAACTATTTTTGCCATTTGCCGTTTGCCGTTTTCTTAGCCAGAAGATGCTGCTCCATTTGGAAGTGCGACTTTTATCTTTGATTTTATTTTGCGGCACGTCGCAACATGTGACTTCTCGTCCAGTTGTCATTGTTGTTGTTGCTGTTCTTGCCCGGTTAGCAGTCCATCAACGTAGATGAGCGCCACTTGTCTCTGCCTCATCTACATATCTTACCATTTATTTACCAATTGTAGGGTCTCTTTAACCACCTTCACACCCAAATTTACCGCAAATTTGAGGCCATTTTCAGGTCAACATACTTCGAAGCGCAGCAATGCCCAATGATTGATGAACGACAGTTGCTGCCACTTAATTGCCGCGACATTAGTTGAGGCTGTTGCCCACACTTTGGTTGTTTGGTGTTTGCCACACGAACATGCCACGCCCGTGAAAGTAATCATGGCCCACTGGCGTCAAGGGGCAGCCCACAGATGCCCTGAATCAAGCATAGATTAGATATGTACAGCTTAACGGACAGATAGACTGCTCTAAAAAACTCGAAATGTGAAAAGAAATCGAGGAGTTCAGTGCTTTTTATATAACAATGTGCACTTAATTATAATTATAATTATATATAAATATAAATATTATATTTGTTACTTTGAACAGTTTCTCCAGCTAGTTTCGCTTTCTGCACCAACTAACTGTATAAAGCGTCTTTAATCTTATTGGAACTACATTTAAAATTTGTTATATTATTCATTTAAGTTAGTTCAAAACTGTCCGATACGATAACGTACACACTTGAAGAATACTCTTATACAACACACGTAAAAGTTTCATTAAGATCGGGCCAATAATAATGAAGATATTTAGAAAAGAGAGAATTAAACATTTTGCAGTTTATCGCTTTGCTGTGCCAACATGTGCATGCACACATATATTGCTATATCACTTCATTTTGGAATTTACCAACACTGTCAAATATCACATTTGATTAAATACTTGCATTATCGAGAGCTGTACAGGGTATTATACTGTCGAGTGCGCTCGACTGATCCATTTGAATCTCGAAAGAAGATTCACATCTATAAATTTAATATCTGACATTCTTTGCCATTTGTTTTTCTATTCTAATTTCGAATTATAACATATAATTAATATTTATTCTGATTATCAAAGAAGATCGAAGAAACTCTTCTTAGATTTCCATTATCCCATCTACAACAACAACAAAGCTGTAAATCCATTTATGAAACTCTTTAACATACTTATTTAATTTGTGCTATTTTGATAGAACTGATGCAACTGGTGGTACAATATGGAACCATGTTGAGCGATATGCGAGCCGGAAGACAATTGTGCTGTGCTGTGTGTGCTGTGCTGTGTGTGTGGTGTGGTGTGCTGAATCCACTTGGTCAGTGGGTGTGGGCTAATTTACTCAGTTTGGTAGTCGGTTACATACGAGTAGTTGTTGAGGCTAGAAAGAGATCGTGGCCAAGTTGCGGATGGGGGGCAGATGGGGACGGTAAACGGGATCTGTCTAATGGAACTGGCACTGCACTGACACACACAGCGGACAGCGGACAGTGGACAGTGGACAGTGGTGCCAGCAATGGGACTGGCAGTGGGACTAGCAGTTGTTATGTGGTTATCTGTCTATGCCATTTAAGTCGACAAATGCGCAGTTAGGCAAGTCTATGGCCAATGCCTGGGCCATGGCCAATAGCTCTTGCCTGATAGTTGATGCGATGCCCGAAGGCAGTCTGTGACAACGTGTGTGTTACGTACTCGTATTTATGATTGGCAGCTCTAACTCTGTCTCAAACTCTAACTCTAACTCCAGCTCTAGCTCTGGCTATGGCTATGGCTATGGCTATGGCTATGGTTGTGGCTGTGGCGGCGGATCAGACTCTGCAGACTCTGTAGACGGCTCAGACTGCTGCCAGCCAGCGGAGCAAACACCGTTCACTGAATAAATAAAAAGCGTACTTACGATTGCAGATGCAGACGGCACTTGGAATGCGTTTAGTGGCGACTCAAGACCCTCCTCCGTCACTGCCCCCTTCCCACTGGGCAGGCAATGCCAAGAATGTTAATGCAGCCACAACAGCTATCGGCAAACGACAACATTGACAACAACGGCAACAACAACAGCAACAACAACTGAACAAGAAATGAGCACAAACATTTACTTAATCCATTTCCAATGCAATTGCTCTTGTTCCCGTTCCCATTTCCATTTCCATTCCCCATTCCCGTTTCCATTCACGTTCCCATTCCCATTTCCATTCACGTTCACGTTCACGTTCCCGTTCCCGTACTATCCAGAAATCATCTAACATAGTTTGCTTTGCCTCACTTGGCAGATGCTTTATAAGAAATCCTCAACTTTTACAGCAAAACAGCTAAGAATGTGGCCAAAATTGGAGCAAGGTCGCAATTCTCCAGCTTCAATAATAACTGAGAGATTTCCATTCGATTATGAAAGACTTTTCTTGTTTGCAAATGAATTTGAGAATGTCTAGTATATAGACAGCTTAGATTTATATATAAAAAAAAATACAAATATTTATTATTAATTTACATTTTATAATTTCACTTTAAATTAAAGTTTGCTTCGCTCATAATTAAATAATTAAACTTATAATTGTAACAAAAAAAAAAAAAAATTAATAATAAAATAAAAGTACAATTCTAGCTCAAACTTAGAGTAGAATCTGGAACAGTTTACTTAGAATTAATTTGAGTCGTTGACGACGATGGCGATTTGTTTTTGGGCCTGGATCGATCAGGTAGGAAGTAGGACATGCAGGTGAGCACTGCCACCAAGCCGAGCAGAGACCAGAAGGTGATGTCACAGCTATTGAAAAGCAGTCGACCCACCAGATTGCTGCCCACAACGGCCCCCCAGGCGTCCTATCATCATGATAAAGCACATTCCCATCGCATTGATCTGAGTCGGATAGAATTCCATTGCCATGGTGCTCACCACTCCGCCGCAATTGCCAATGGCCATCACCATGGTCAGAGCGATAACAAGCGGGGCAAACTGTGTTATATAGTGTAGCAACACCAGGCAGATCATCGTCAGCATCATCCATCCAACTGCAAGAAGACCAAGACGTAGTACTTATTAGCTGAGCTACCAAGACATTGAAGGAATCCCTATAAACTCATCATAGTCGAGTTACACAACACTGACCTACTGATCTGCATATAAGTGTAGTCATCTGCAGATGGAGATACAGGGTAACCACAGATCAACACTAATCAGCTTGAAAGCAGACATATAACATATTTAATCCAAGTGTTAAGACATTGAAGGAATCCCTATAAACTAATCATAGTCGAGTTACTCAACACTGACCTACTGATCTGCATAAAAGTGTAGTCACCTGCAGATGGAGATACAGGGTGACCACAGATCAACACTAATCAGCTTGAAAGCAGACTTAATACAGATTGCCTGTCAGTGTTGCCAATGATCAAGGAGGGGAAAAAAAAACTGATACATGACTCGGGGTTACTCACTCAATAGATTCCGTTTGCCAATCAGATCGATGGTGTAGGCAAATATGAGATAAATGATCGTGAAGGCGCCACCAATGGTGATCATCACGTGGTAGGTGCTTATATCAGGTGCTGCTACGCAGATACCCTCTGCAGCCACATCCTGAGGTGAGGTGAATCCCTGCAGTACAACACAGAGCAGCGAATCCTGTGCGGTGTCCTTGCCCAGCTCATTCAGGATGGTGGGGAACCACATAAAGATGCCCTGGGCAATGCCATAGATCATGAACTGAATTAAGCAAATGTTCAGCGTATGCACAACGCGCGATCTATAGAAAAGTGGCACCGTCTGCTGCCAGATGAGACGCACTGCATCGCAGAAGCCGTGCACACTGGACAGACTGGCACCGCCGCTCTGTTGGGCCAAACGCTCCACTGGATAATCGGAGGCAGAACGCCCCGAGTTTTGGGCATAAATATTTCGTAGTATTTGCAGTGCCTCTTCGACTTGACCTTGCACCAACAGATACTTTGGTGTCTCCGGCAATAGATACAGGCCGCACAACGCCAAAACCGTAATGGACACATCGGCAACTAGGAAAATACGCCAAGAGCTTATTGCCATTCCGAAGAGCGATGCGTCGAGTTGTAGAGGAAGGATACCAATGGCCACAGCTGAGGAAGAAAATCAGGATAATGGGATCCGCAGTCCGATTACTGTAGTTACTCACCTGGTGCATACATCATGGCAATGCACATGAAGCAGGAGAGTAGGGTCACGTGACGAACCCTCGACTTGTTGCCATGGAATTCACCGCAGAGACTGAAGACACATGCCTGGCCGCCCGAGATGAAGAAGCCGGTAAGGAAACGACAGACGATCAGCATCCAAATGTTAACTGAAAATGCTGAAACGATGGAGCTGATGGCACTGAACATCATCGCGTAACGTAATGTGGCGACACGTCCCCAGGTGTCAGCCAGGAAGCCCATCGCATGGGAGCTGAGCACGACGCCAAGGAAACCGGCTGACGCTAGCATGCCCTGCTGTTCGAGCGTTGACTGTAGATCACATTTTACCAACGGCATTATCAGGCTAACACCCATAATCTCAACCATGACGGCCATGAAGCAGAGTCCACAGATGAGCAGCAGCTTAAGGTGAAACCTGCCGACACCTGTCAGCGTGATGGCCTCCTCGAAGCTGTATTCCCTCTGAGCGGGTTTGCATTTTTCCACGATGCCTGCAAAACAGTGTACGAGAAGGAAGGTAAGTTTAATCGGCGTCAATCAAAGTCAATCAAGATGTCAGCTTGAATTAAATTCTTTTCTCATTTGCATAATTGCAATCGCCATAAGACCAGCGCTACCATCGTCAACGGACCGGAGTGCATTCGCGATGGCGACATCCACCAAGTCTACGGAATCATTGGCGGACGATGTCCGTCTGCCCAAGGAGCAGCCACCCTCCACATTCTTTGAATCGAAAACGTTTCGTTTAATCTCACTTTTCATCTATTTGAGCGGCATCAGTGCCTTGGGCATGGCACTGGCCTTCTACTATCTTATCTTCTTCGACTCCCGCATGCCGGACATACATCTCAAATTCCCCGTCTCAATTGGCGGTCATCCGGTGCAAAAAGTACACGAGTACCAGTGAACCTGTGCCCCAATCAGGTGAGTTAATACACACATCCGACCTCCAATACCCTACAAGTACCCATAACCCTTCACCAAACATGTGAGCTCATGTCTAATTGGATTTGCAATGGCCCATTGGCGTCGACAGCGTTCAGGACTATTCGACTAGCGACTACCCTACAAAGGGTGGCATGAAATGGCGGATAGATATCTATCTCTATCATGTTTAGGAACAGGTTAAAATACTTTACTCCTTAACTGGAGATAAAACATTTTAGTCTCAAAAAGTTAAATAGTTTATGAATAAGAAATCAATTTATAGAGAGAAGATACACGTCCATAACTGCCCAGTCTCCTTTCAACATTCACCAAGGAAAAGCTTCAACCCAAAGCTCCAACTGATTAAGATATATGATAAGAATACAAAATTCTTTTTGCAATTACTTTTAAAAAGTCCAGTATTGATAATGATAAAATCCCTAATCTTCATCTAAAATGAACTCTCCAACTTGACTTTTCCTCATGCTCCATACCACTGTCTTGGGTTGAGTAGACCCTACATGAGACTACTATAGGGTGCACTCACTGCATATATATCAGAGAAGAATAGAGAAATATAAAAAGAAAAGAACACAATAAAAACAAACGACGACACAACGTTGACAACAAATCAAACCAGGTCAAGTGGCTAAAGAACTGCACACGTGATGTGGGCGAACCGAGGGGATGTTCGGGAAGGGTAGATAGGGTATGCTAGATAGGTAGAAAAGTAGGGAGACTAGGCGGCCAATGAGACAAGGGTTGGGATGGTCGAATCTTATTAACGTCGCGCCCAAGACGCTGGCGAAGCACGCCTCAGTTCAACGCGGCCTAAACGGACCTCGATGCGGTATAACCACTCGACCATAAGCAACCACAACAATAACAACAACAACAACAGCAACAACAATAAAGAAACCGCAAAACAAATCAACATAGCGAAAACATCGCAATAAATACGGAAAATGTGGCTGGGCACCGGACAATCGCCAAAGTCCGACGCCATTCAGTACGTCTCCAGAGACTCAGAGCCGTGGAAGACCGCAGATTTGAACGGTTATTTCTTTTTGTGCAAGTGTTAGATTAGATTGCTATCCATACGGAATACGAAGTGTACGGTATTAGTTTAATATACAGTCATGTCGTCGATCACATTATCCAATCTGGCCGCTGTCGTCAAGGAAGCGAAGGACGAGGAGATCGAAGTGCCAAAGTCTAATGACTTTTTTGAATCTAAAACCTTTCGTCTCCTCACTCTAATGTTATATATGGGCGGCGTGAGTGGCATGGGTCTATCTCTGGCTGTATACTATCTATTTATTTGGGACTCTCGCATGCCGCCGCTTCCTGTCTTCAAGCATACGCATCCAATTGGCTAGGAGAACAGAGAGAGAGAGAGAGAGAGCGAATGTATCATATGCCTATCATCAGTATCGAAATCATTTAGGTGAGTATGTTGCCTTAGGTCAAGGCTTATCACGATATCTCTTCTTTCTCTTCTCGCACTTTCTACCAGCAACTGGGATTAATTTGGGGTCTACAAAGCATAAAGAAATGTCGAGGGTCTGCATCTTGGGCTGGGGGATGGGGCTGTTATAAAAAGTTGACAGCTACGCACAAAACTAATCCGCTTTTCCACGTTCCACTAAATCGCAGAGTTGGATTGCCCACTAACAAACCATCAGTGGCGCAACCCACCCTCCTGTAGTCCCTCCCGGTATCTGACTAGCTAGGCCGGCTTGCGTCACCCACGGCGTCGTCCACATCGCCATCCGATTTTGATTGAATCGACGTCAGCGTCAATAAAATGAAATCAGTAATCGGTGCGCCGCAAAGCAAGCCAGGCCATCCGTCAGGTGACAAGTGTTTAAATCCAGGCAGAGATTAGGAAGTCTAAATTCCAACACGTTCAGCATGTCAGCCGAGGCTAGCTCAGCAGCAGCTGCCGCCAATTTGGCCAAAATCGTTAATCTTATCGGTTCCAATGTTAGGGATGAGGAGCAGCCCACCATTGTCAGCTCTAGGAGTGTTCGCCTCGCCAGCAGCGGCACGCCGCGACGTTCTGCGTACTCCTATGTGCCCAAATCACCGCAGCTGGACGAGATTGTTTTTGCGGAACCAACGTGCTCGGAACGATTTGCCCGTTACTTTGTCATCGTCATATACCTGTGCGGTCTCTGTTGTCTGGGCTTTTTTTTATCCATCTATCACATCTTTTTCTGGGACTCTCGCATGCCGCCCGTCTTCAAGGGTCAAAAGAAGCCTCCCGCCTTTGGCTAATTCCTTAAGCAACTAAGAAATCCAACTGTCGCAATGCCCACTACGATGGTAAGCCGTGAAGCATATTGCGAACCACCTAAAAGGGGAATACTTTAATTCTCTACGATAGAAGAGCTTAACCTAATTCAAGAAACCGTAGGCAATCTGAGATCGATTTTAACTAAGTTGGTTCTTTAAAAGTAATTTAAAGTAGACTAGGCTGACAGACCTAACAATTTCCTCTCTTATACTTTATTATCAGTATAACTTTCCTATTCCGTATATTTATGATATAATGATATATTGATATTAAAGATCTAGACACAGGGTATCTTCGAGCCGTTCAACCTCAGCTGTAAGCCTGTTGGCAAATATTTTCCCTTTAAATTATACAATATTTTTACCTTACAGCAGGCAACACAATTTGTTATGCTAAAACTGTATTACGTGCAAATGCTTACTTGGGTGGATTTCGATTTCAGGATAACTTATATTTCAAATTGTTGTTGGTTCTATGGCCAAGAAGGCCGTCGAAGGAAGCGCGCCACCTGCGACGGCAACAAAGATTCCTTGAGGGCCATTTTAAAACAATGTTGCAGTCGCTATTCGTATAACCGCCCTTAAGGGTCGGGGTTGGGTGTGAGGGCTTTTCGGTTAGGCGTTGGGGATTGACTGAGGGTGCAAACACTGAAACTGGGCGTGTATGCGTTTGGCCTACATTTTAGCTAGCCAACATGATGAATGTGTGTATTGTGCAAGTGTGTGTGTGTGTGTGTGTGTGTGAGTAAAGCTTATACAACAAAATCAATGGCCAACGTTGCAAATCGCTCGGAGTCCAAGCCGATGCCCCTGTACTTTCTCTCTCGCTCTTTGGCTCTCTGTCTGTCTCTCGCTCAGCTTTCAGTTGCATTCACTTCGTTGTCCTAGTGACCTAGTTGCAGATTATTAACCTCCAGCCAACAACGACCGAGCGAGAAGCGACGAGCGATTGCCGAATCGAAATAGAAAACAAGTAAAAGTGTTGCCTTTGCTTGAACAGGCGACTCATAGATACCCTGTAATAACAGATATATTCCATATGCAGAAAGAACATCAATGTGTATCAGTTTATTTTACAGTGTGTGAACAGAATGCATATGTATAACATGTGTATGTGTTTTGGTGAATGTTAATTTCAAAATCTCAGTGAGCGTAACAGTGAATTAACAGTGTGTTAACAGAATGCATGAGAGTCTATGCTGCATGTTCAACTCAGTCTTAGCAGAAGCGGACGTAACAGTGAATTAACAGTATGTTAGCAGAGTGGCAAAAATGCATTGAATATGTATGTACATACATATGTCACATGTCCTATGTCTGTGTATTGGTGCACGTTCGACATAAAACTCAGAACGATTACGAGATGTAATTGATGCTTTTTAAAACGTAAATTTCAAGTTATAAATTTGTTTACCTGTTACATGCTGCACTTGGTTGTTAGTTGAGCATATCTCTATTAAAAACTTGGGGTACAGGGTATAAAAAAGCAATAAAGCAGCGCATGGCGCTTGCAAACGAAGGTGCAGGTGCAGGATTCAACGAACAGCGAAAGTTGGCCAACCAAAGCGTAAAAAACAACAACAGTTACTTGGCCTGCCCTCTGGTGTCCTTCGCGACGCCTCTTGCGAAGGTTGCGCCTGGGCATGGTCACGCGAAACGAGCATTACGATTGAAGATGCAATTGCAACGGAGAAAGCAATTGCAATGCAATTCCCAACAACAAATTGCCACATTGTTTGGCCATGATTTCATTCTTCTTATATGGGCAATTGATTGATTTTATATTTTTATTACGTATTTATAATATTCATTTTTTTCTGATTTGGTGGAAAAATCAGGCGCGCATTTGCATTTCCGCGTGCAGTCAAGAAAAACGCTGACCACTGACTCACACATACGGCTAGTAGATGGGCGGACAGATGGGCAGACGGACTGAGCAAGCGTGGGCGGGCGGACTGCTCGCTCTTGACACATAAAGCAGTGACAGGCCGCAAGACGTGCCGACGTGATGCCCGCTGGCTTTGCCATTGCCTTTGACTTTGCATTTGCACTTGCTGTTGCTGTTGCCGTAGTCGTTGCCTTTGTGCCTGGCTGTTTATTTGAAATGCCAACGGCGCGTGCCAGCTGCAGTTGAAACAACAACACGACAGCTAACGGACCGCAACCAGCCGCTTTTTGACGCTGACGCTGACGCGGACGCCGACGCAGCATTTTTCAGCAAAAAATTCGTATGCAAATGAAATTGAACAACAGCAGCAGCAGCATCAGAGAGCGGCAAGGCGGTGAGCGGCTGCTGTTGCTCCGCACAGGCATTTTATGAATGAAATTATATGCGAAAAGAGCAGCAGAAGCGATTTAAGGCTGACGATCGCAGGGTAGCAAAAGGAGAAGAGCTAAAACACGAAGGCTAACCCGAGTACCCGAACAGCAGCCCAACGAAACTTTAACCGACAATGCCGATGCCGATGTCGATGTCGATGCCGATGCAGGAGCCAACGGCATCGCCAGCAGCGGCAGCAGCAGCAGCAGCTACAGCAGCAGCAGCAGCAGAAAGGCTCTGCTTTTGGTCGAAGCTTTTTGCGATTTGGGCGTCATTTCGCTTGCATTCGCTCGACGCGTCGGTTGGCAGCGTTTTTATGCACTCTGCAACTGTAAGCAGTAAACTTTAAACTGTAAGCTTTAAACTTTCAACTGTAAACAGTTTAAGAGAACGACGCGCCACAATAACAATAATAAGCAGCAGCGGCAGCAACAACAACTACAAGAAACATTGCATTTATGTACATACAATTACAAGAAACAACATTTAGACTAACGGTGCACTGCCAGAAGCAACAACAAAGCTGAACATATCAAAAGGAAAGTGCTAAACACACAAATCAAGAAAGAAGCACAATCAGTAACTCATTGAATCGAATCGAATTGTATCAAAATCAAAATCAAAATCGAACATCGAATATTGAGAATCAAAAGCAAATAAAAAGTTTAAAAAGTTATCAAAAAAAAGTTAACAACCACAATAAGAATAACAATTAAGTTGAATAAAAGAAAAAAGAAGACACCGCAACAAATAACAAATAACAAATAAAAAGCGAAAATGAATTCCAAAGTCAATTCGCTTGAGGAGAAAGTGAAACTGCCGCCCACGGAGACAATAAGCCGTTGTTATCAGCCGCAGCAGAGCAATCGTAAGGTCATACGCATCCTAACGGTAGCCGTCTATGTGCTATGCGTCTCACTGGCTGCCATCATGTTGTCGCTATATTATATATTCATATGGGATCCAACCATACGACCCTTTGTTACCAAGGCCAATCAGTGCGGTAAGTAAGAAAAGTCACTCTCGCGCTTCGTCGCCTGGGCCAAGAGTCGCTTGGGTCTGTTGCCCGTAACTTCCATACATTCATTCCGTAACGCTCGTAACAACCCGTAACTAACGCAACGGCTCCATCAATCCAATCAAACGGGATGGTGTCGTTGTTGGTGTCGATGTTGGTGGCGGTGGTGTGCGGCTTGGTGTGCGGCATTTGTACTATTTGTGGTCGAATGTGGTCAACTGCTGGGCCCATTAGGAGCCCAAAACTGGGACACACAGACTAGTATGAACTAGGCTACTGTTAAATTGCATCCCCCTGCCATCCTTCCGCCCCCCTACTCACGCTCTCCAGGCTTCCCTCAATGGGGCTAACAATAACGTTAACGGCTCGGAACGTGTCGGCACGGGGTGGTTCAGGGTGGTTGCGTTGGGTGGTGCTGCTCATACCGGAAGGGCGTCAGAGTTTTTCAGTTCATGTTCTTGTTGTTGTCGTTTTTCAGTTTTGTAAATCAACTCGAAATTAGGTCAATGGGCTATCTCATGCACACACAAGTGCACGTACATACATGTGTGTATGTGTATGTGTGTGTGTGTGTGATGGCATGTGTGTGTGTCTGTGTGTGTGTGTAATCTGCTTGCATGGCGTTTGCGGTTCAATAAACGCATTGTCACTAACCATGAAATTGGTGCATCAACAGAAGCCTTGCCGAATATTCGCATCCATTTGAATTGATATAACGAGTACCCATAACATTCATATGCTTACACACCTGCATCTCTATAGTCTTCTCAATGCCCTCCCTACAATACTATTGTGGAACATGAGAGCATCTAGAACGATGTCAGCAATTCTATATAATATAAACACGATTGTTAGAAAGTTTCACACTTTCTTTTCAATTTATAGAAGACAATAGGAATATTTTAAATTTATTATCGACTAAAGAATCAAAGTGTGCCCTGAAAGTCTTTGAAAATATATTTAGTGAGTTTATTACTCTCTGTTCTCTATGCTCTATTCTTCATTAAAGTTCAGAACTCTAATTATGCTTACATAACAGATAAAGCATCCATATAAAGTGTATCTGATGTGTACAATATTTAATTTGTATAACTTATAATAATTGAAGTCTAAATGTTGCACAAGTTTCCTTTTGGAAGAGAGTAAAATGCATATTTTAACAGAATCTATGGATCTGGATCAATAGATGAAGAATTCTTGTCATATAAAACAGCGTAAATAATTGTTTTATACCCTGTACAAGGCTATATTAGATATTCCTGATCAGTAGCAACAGTCGAGTCGATTGAGCTTAGTTTATTTTAAATTTTGGATACTTCCCTAATTACACATATTTCTCAACGTAGACATTTCTAGCTTAACAAGGGCTTAAAGATTATAATATAGTAGAAGCAATGCTGTAAGTTTCAGCAAGATCGGTTTATGATTAAGAAAGTTAATCAAAAGTGAAATAAAATTAATTTATCCACTGAATCGTTGCGCTTTGCAGTCTTCACGTGTGTGCGAGCGAGACAGCGAACGAGTGTGATACGTACAGACATAAATGAAATGACGTAGCACTCAGCTTCTGATCGAGTATGTATATATATGCAAAAGCTTGGTGCTATAAGCATACAAAGCATTCATATGCCGAATGAGAGTTTCAAAAGAGAATTCTTCTAACACCAGTTCTGTATAATCAAAGTACTTATTATCAAAATACTTATATTATTGAAACCTCTACAGGGTATTATACTCTCGGCTGCGGTCGACTAAACTCTTTCCGACTGGTTTTTAATTCTTATTGGAAAATATGAAATAATATTTCAATTTAAATTTTTATTTAGAAATAATATAACACATAAATTTAAATTTTTTTAGTTAATGCAACCTATGCAGTATTTTGGATAATTAATTAAAATATATTTGGACTTCTTTATGTACAGGGTATTCGACTGTCTATAACTATTTGTTATTATACCCTGTACAGGGATATATTAACTTTGTGAAAAAAATTTTTGTAACAGGCAGAAGGAGTCATCTCCGACCCTATAAAGTATATATATTCTTGATCAGCATCAACAGCCGAGTCGATTGAGCCATGTCCGTCTGTCTGTCTGTCCGTCTGTCCGTCTGTCCGTCTGTCCGTCTGTATGAACGCGTCGATCTCAGCAACTATAAGAGCTAGAGACACCAAATTTGGCATCAAGGTTCCTGTATACCATACGCAGATCAAGTTTATTTTAAATTTTGGATACCTCCCCCCTTCCCCCGCAAATCGAAAAAAACGAATAATAGCCACATTTTTCAACGTAGACACTTCTAACTTAACAGGTGCGTTAAGAATGATATGTAGAAGGAACGCTGAAAGTTTCATCAAGATCGGTTTGTAAATAAGACAGATAATCAGCAATAAAAGTTATTTTTCCACGGAATCTTAGAGCAGCAGGCAGCACATGTGTGCGAGCGAGACAGCGAACGACTGTGACACATGCGTCTGCTTACCATGTGTGCATATTTGTGCGAGCGAGATAGGGAACTACTGCGACACAGGCATAAGTAAATTAAGTGTCGTAACACTCAGCTTTTGATTGAATATGTATAAATATGTGAAAGTGAGCTGCTATAAGCAAGCAAAGAATTCATATGCAAAATGAGAGTTTCAAAGGGGTTTTCTTTAAACACCTGTTATGTTCTTACTTTTATTTTAATCAAAGTATCTATTATCAAAATACTCTTAATATAGAAGCCTGTACAGGGTATTATACTGTCGAATGCGGTCGACTGTAGCCTTTTCGACTGGTTTTTATTAATTCACACAAACTTCTATCTTTGTGTGTTTTATTGAAGAATAAATGTAACAATTCAGATTGATGCTATTGCCATTGATAAGAAGCATAGGAAAAAAGCGGAGTATATTCTAGTCGAGCACACTTGTCATCATTTCAATCAGATGTAATCAGATTTGAAAGAATTGTTGCTTCGGGTAACTTGATTGATTGATTGATATCATTCGATTAACTGATCAACTGATTGATTGAATTCATTAGTTAAAGTTTCTTTATGATCCGTTTTCTCTAGGGGCTAAATATGTAAATATTTAATTTATTAATTAATTAATGTATTAAGCATTTCAGAAGATATTATTGTGTAATTGTTATTGCATCAGCTGGCATAATCTAATCAGATCTTAATACGTTTTATTTACATGTTAATTGGATAACGGACGCAAACCAATGGGAATGTAGACAAAATTGTGATACCCGAAAAAATAGCCATACGCCTACTAAACTCATCGGAAGTCACCGCGGAGCAGTTCTACAAGCACATCCTCGATCAGTACCGCATCCTGAGCCACTTGCAACAACAGCGACAGCAGTTCCTGCAGAAGCAACACCTGCAGCTGCAGCAGCTGGAGGCGAGCAATCGTTTCCAGGAGGTATTTGCCACAGCCACCATTATACAGGCGCATCCGCATTCTCACTCAAGGGATCCGCTGAAGAAATCGTTTGGGTTGTCCTCCAACAGCAACAGCAACAGCAGCAGCAACAACAACAACAACAACAACAACAACAATAACAACAACAACAATAGCGAGTCTGGAACCTTCCGCCTGGAATCGGCATTGGTGCCATCGAATGTAATGGACATCGCATCGGTTGCATCGGCTCACCACATGCCAATTGTGTTGGATACATCGCCACCAGCGGACATGAGCGGCATGTCGCACCAGAAGCGCAAGACCCACCGTGGCCACTACAAGCATCATCGAGCCCGAGCTGGCGCTAGCCCAAAGAAGCTCAGCAGTTCGGCAAATGCATTTGGGAGCACTACAGCGTCAACGGCGTTTGCTTTGGGGGATCAGCCAACGGCAGCGGCACCACATGGCTACATGGATACGCCACTTAACCAGGCGGCAGGCACCATCTTGCAACAGCCGTTGCAGCTGTATACCTCGATGCCCATACCGTTGATACTGAGTCCCAGCAACAACGAGAAGCGTCCGGTGCATCACAGTCACAGCCATGCGCATGGCGAGAGGCGTGGAGGCGGAGGTGCGCAGGCGCGTCGTCGCACCACAACGGCCACAGTGTCCGGCTACGATGCGCAGACATACCTCAATCCGTTCCTCACCGGCGAGCTAATCTTCGAGAAGTAAACGCGTTCATCCATTTGTTCATTTTTACATTTTACAAAAGAAACGTTAAATAGTTGGCCAAAAGATTTGTGTGTACAGTAGGTACAGGTTACTTTAGGCATCTGACCGGCCATCTAGTGCAGATGTGCATCCAGTGCCAGATGGGGGAATTTGGATACGGAATTCAGACTCGGACTCTGTCATATCACACAGACATAGCCAGTGACATATTTACCACTTTAGTACTTAATACTATTCCAAAAGAAAAACAAAGAAAAACAAAGAAAACGAACAACACTTGCACTTGCAGCGATCAGATATCATCTGAGATACAGAGAGATACCTTAGAGAGGGTTCTCAATGATTGAATGAAGAAACGAAGGATGTGGAAAGGAAGGATTCTACTCATCACTCGGAGATGGTCAAATGTTAGGGTATCATTAAGATATGAAATGAGAATTTGTGCTCAAAGGATATCCATTTCCATTTCCATTTCCATCTCCATCACTGATAAACGCTCACTATACACACACACACAGACACACACACACTACAACACGTTCAATACAATTGAATATCTATACTTCAGATACTATAACATAGAGGGGCATTACATACATACATACATATAGATGCATATACTTATTGACCTACAGATAAGACAGATAAGACATACACCAATACAGACACTAACAAAGGCAGCGGCACGGCGCATTACTAATTAGTTAAAAATATTTAATTAGATAAAACACCAATGCATACGATAGTTAAACAATATTTAAACGATAGTTAGGTACTTGTATACTTATATACATATGTACCTAGACGGGACCCACTCCAATAGAGCGTCACTCACAGCGGCAAGCAACAACACCCCACCTAGGACACTGCTTTATGGCAGCTAGCGAATGCTACACCAACTACAATAAATAATTAGTTAACTTTAGTAAATACATACACATATACCAATACATACACATATATATGTATAGCCAATAAAACACAATAATTGCTAACATTAAACTCACAGCAACTCACGGCATCAGCATGACAAATATATTCTGAGAGCGGGTTCGGCTTGAAAACTGCATGACAACGTAGATACATCATACATACATACATCTGTACATCTGTACATCTGTACATCTGTACATCTGTATATATGTATGTCCATATGTATACGATAATACATAGGCGAGTATACTACATTATTGTTAGATTGATCAGATTGAGTATATATCAGTTATATGGTATTTGTACATACATAATCGAATAATCGAGGTGCACGCCACTCGATAACTATATAGAAATGTATTCGATACATTTTAGTTAATCTTTTTGCTTTTTTTTCAACGAAAATGTGATTAATAACAATATTATAAAATACGAACATAAACCAAACAAAATTCAATTCAATTTTAATAGATTTTCAAATTGTTCAATCATTTTCTTTTATATATATATATATATATATTTAGAACCTTTTGTGAATAGCACTCACTATATATCAACGTGTGAAAATAATATTAAAAACAACAACAAAATTAACTCAAATTGAACAAATTCAATGTACATCAAATTTCAAAATATTTTCGAAATTTGATTAAATGTTAATGGACTTTCGGATTGTTTAAGCATTTAATGATTAATCTCTTTGAAGAGCATGACATCTGTGGATCACGCGTGTATCTCAAATATTCACATATATATAGAGAAAGTACTTGAAAATTATGCAATTTGTCAACAATTAAATTTAATTGTTTTTTTTTTTTTTTTTTTTTTTTGTTTGCATGACAATTGCAAATTTATTTTTGCATGCTCTGCGAAATTCGCGTTTAAACAGAAGTTGATCATATAAGCAAACTAGATATATATATGTAACTATATATGAATGTATACCCTACAAATAATGCATACTGCTGTGGCATCTCACTCATAGCATAAAGGAACTGCAACCGCATGAGCAACCTTAACAAATTGAATGAAAACTCAATGAAAACTCAACTGAAATGAAATGAATTGAAAAAGCAAATTAAAGTGAAAAGAAGAAGAGAGAAGAAATATCTCAGATACACTACACACACATTTTACACATGACCATTGAGTTAACGAAATCGAGAATATACAATACATAGGCAGATATATCTAAATGTACTATATAACTAAGTATATGGCTTAATGACATAGAATTGAATATCTGAATTGAATATCTGTATCTGATGGATATCCATACATATGCATATAACATACATATACATACACATACACACACACACATACTTATACACATATACTACCGTAACCGTATACTTAGAAAATGATAAACAGAATTCATTTCGGCAATAATAAAGCATAGAACAAAGTAAACAACAACAAACATAAATAAATATTTGTTTATTTTATATTGCTACAACAACAACAACTAATAAATACTCTACACTTGGCAATAAGGAAACCCAGCAACTCTTGGGATTAATATTCGTTATCTGCTCAAAGAACGATGATATAGAGTATAGAGTACAGAGTATAGTGCATAGAGGATAGAGTATAGTGCATAGAGGATAGAGGATAGAGTATAGCGCATAGTGTATAGATTATATTGTATAGAGTATTCTCTATAGTGCATAGAGGATAGAGTATAGAGTATAGATTATAGAGTATCGAGTATAAAGTGGAGATTATAGAGTATAGAGTGTAGATCAAAGAGTACAGAGTATAGATTATCGAGTATAAAGTGGAGATTATAGAGTATAGAGTATAGAGCACAGAGTATAGTGCATAGAGTACAGAGTATAGAGCTGTTATTTACATATCGACCTTTAGATATCTATTAGAAGTGGAGAACTATCGATAGCAATATCGGCACTATCGATATTGGGCCACCATCGATAGCAGCCTGACACTTTCGATCGTGCAGATTGGCACTCATTAAAAATGATACCGATTAAATTCTAGTGGCACTCTCTAATAGAAACGATACTAACCTTTCAGGGAAATATCGTTGACTATCGATTTGAAATTACTATCGTCGGTTATCGATGGCATCGACTATCGATAGTTCTCCACCGCTAATATCTACTTGCCTTGTGTATATTTCAATAAAAAGGTGATAATATTGATTCTGATCAAGGTATACACATATACTTATACTCTATCTATATAACGATGACAAACGAAATCTAGATTAAACATGAATTGCTCTTAGATTTCTTGGATCTACACGTACATACATATGTTGACGCTGATCGAGACTTTATTGGGTCGCTTATAACACAAATAAGTCCCACTTTATGATACCCTCTTTTTTTTAGATATTTTTATGGCCAAGCGGGTATCAAAAATCAACGACTACAGATACTAAAGATAAGTCGATTAAATTGGTCTCTTAAAGCGTATTATGGCCCAGGCTTATCGCACCAGCAATGGGACCTGCCCCATGTAATACAAACTTATAGCATCAGTTTATCTGTTCTGTGTCGACTTTCACTTTTGCTTTTCACTTTCAGTTGTAACACAGCAAGCGAAATAAGCCAACATACGTTTGATAAGAATCGATAATTATCGATTACAAATGAAGGAACTCACCGAACTCGCGCTCGCAGTCGATAACATAGCCGCCATTATCCATTTAACTGTAGTTCAACAACTTTGATCCGTTATAAAACAAATAAAGAGTCTGCAAAGTGAAACGAATTAACACGCACTACACTGTGCTCAGAGGTCAGATCAGACCTCGTATCGCGTCTAAGGTTAACAGTCACCAACTGTGATACTGATGCGTCTGCTGACACTGTCGAAATTCAACTGGCAGACCTGGAACTGCACTCGGCCTCTTTTACCAAAATTTATCTTCAAGTAATAGCTTTACACTCAGCTATCATTAGAAAGACCGATTACAATTGGGTTCTGTAAAACAAGAGACGTATGTATAGCCATGGGTATATACATATATATATCTAAAATGCTAAGTGCTAAAACTCGTAAAACACAAGACAAAAAGAAAAATACGGAATTGTCGAGACTTCTCGACGTGCAAATACCCAGTGCACAATTCAAAACTAATATCGAAACGTGTATACGCCTAGAAGAAGGGCAAGTCTATTTGAAATATCTATTTAAATAGCTAGTTTCGTTTAGAAGTAGAAAGAAAAGAAAACTGATATTGAAACTATGTTTATAAAGAATATTCAAGCGAAAGTGTGTAACTATATTGCTATAAATCATCTATATATATATATATATATATATAGATATATATATAGATATATAGATCATAGTTATATCAGAACTCAATTTTTAATGATCTTTTAAATGAAGATAGAACAGTTTTCTTATTTGATACCGTTGCAAAACCTTGTAGACTTTAAAAAATGTTTATAAAATTATTAAATTATCGATCGATCTTTCCTATGGCAGCTATATAACCGAATAAACCAAATTCGATCAGGATATATAAGACAACGCGAAATACTCAAGTCTCAAGACCTACTATGGTATCACAATCAATCCTCTGGCAGCTAAACAGTTTATATAGTAATCCGATAGGAGTAATTCTGACATGTGGCTTAGGCACATAAGACCCCACTCTGATGAGTACAGGGTGTTAATTTGCGATATCAAGCAACTAACAGCATGGGTTAACTGCGCTGTAAAACATTAATAACCGCTTAGGTAAACTTAAGAACAGTAACTCTATAATTTTATGCAAGTCAGCGCCAGTGGGTTAAAAGTTCTTTCACTCTTCATAGCATAAAAGCTGCAATGGTGGTTGTTGGTGGTTCTTGGTGGTGCTGCGCGGTATACGGTCAACAGTTGCTAGCGGTCTTGAAAGATGCCAAAATAAATAAATAAATAAATGCTTTAATATACTAAGCACGTTTACCACACACTATAAGTACTACGGATCAAGTGCTTAAGTTTCTGTGTACTTAGATCTTAGATTCATGTTGAAAACTTTAACAAGTGCTTAAGGTGTTTTCAAGGACAGCCAACGCATGATTTTACAACATCTGCATTCACTTTCTATACAAGGCCAGATGGATTAAAGTTGAGATTATGGATTCGTTTATTATCATATCAGTTATTTAAGGTTCACTCTTTTAGTTGGTGAGTTGATATTTCGATAGATCATTTGTTATTTATTATAATGGCACAGATTGTAGGCTCATCTACCCTGGAACTTGTCGAGGCGAAGAATTAAATTATAGACAAGTCATTGAAGTTGGTACACATACATACATATTTATTCTCCAATGAGAATGGATTGTAAGAAACCTTCTTCTTACATTTAACAACAATCGGGATTATGATATACGATTAAGATTATATGATAATTGATATATGTATAGCTGGTTGTGTAATCAGTTTAACTTGCAGCGTACTTATAGATGCATTTGTATCTACAATTACGTACATATGTATTCCCACATGCTCTCTCTCTCTCTCTCTCTCTCTTTCGCCTTCTGCAATGTGCCACACTCTTCTTGTGTATGCACTTTCAACCCAGCAATCTATTTATCTATTACGGAGTAGCTTACGGTTTATGAAGATTTACGTGTATGTTATAACAAAAGCCATGTAGTTAGTATATAGTTAAGACCTGGCTGATAATATTTACACAAAAAAAAAAAAAAAAAAAAAAATAGAAAAAAAAAAAACGAGAAATGAATAAGTAAAAGAGTTAAGCTAATCAAAATAATTTGACTTAAGAATAACATCTTATATACAGTTATACAAATACAAAGATACTCATGGATGTAGATACAGATACATGTGTATCTTTCTCTTTAATGGTAACGACTATTTTTACGTCAACGCTGTCAGTTGAAAGAAGTCTTACATATAGGTAAGTGTTGTTTCGTATTATCTTAAACAGTACATAAGCATTTGCTGATTAACTAAAATATAATGTCTTTTGATATACTCGTACCTGACCGAAACCTAGTCAAAGACTCGCCTTCTTTTCTATACAAATCAATGTTTATTGTTTAAGTTAAGGAAAAGTTCCTTTCCATAGTCATATTTCATATTTCATATTTATAATCGTAGTCACAATGCCAATCATTGGATCATGGCGATGTAAGCCAGTAAACATATGTATGTTGGATGTAAATCGTCAACGGCAATTCCAAATACAAAATCAACAAAATTATCAATTGCTACAGACTTTGCTTAACATAAACTCAAGTCCAAACAAGTATAGAGGGCACGACTTTGCGATACCCTTTACCCAGGCCTTTAGATAACCTAGCATACACACTTATTTATGTATATAAAGCTTTGTACGTTGTAGCGTCAGTGCTGTCTTCTTCATATCTTGACCAAATGAAATGGTTTGTGAATGACTGTTGAGTTGAAGTGTTGAGACATCGAGTATATTTAAATTGCATCCCCGTATGGTAAAAAGGAACTTGCTTACCTAGTTGGATTCTCTAGCTTTCATAAATGCAAAGATCGACGCTTTCATACAGATGGTCAGACGGGCAAACAGACAAACGGACAGGGCTTAATCGATTAGGCCGTTGATACTGATCAAAAGTATATATTTACTTTCCTTCTGCCTTCTACATACATTTACACATGGCTATAAGACCTCTTTTTGGCCATTTTAAATGGGTCCAGGGTATAAATAAAGCATAGTACATCTATTGCAGTTAACATTGAATATGCAGCAGAACGGAAGGCCGTGTTCAGTTGCGGATGATCTCATAGAAACATATGGAAGAATTAAAGTACAGCTACGATGCAAACACACATAGAATACATTTCAAAGTATGTAAATTCGTCAAGATCAGTCAAAAGCGACATCAAGATTACTGATCTTGAGCGAGCAATAAAATCCTTTGCATGCTAATCAGGATTATCAAAGATATACATATATATATACATATATATATATAGCTTAGTTTGCATGCTTTGGTTATGAGATTATCAGGTTCTCAGTTTATCAGGTTATCGGATTATCGGGTTATTGAATTATGGTTTATGGACTATTTAAACTCAAAATTGAAATGGCGGCGTGTAGCGACAGGTGTGCGCATCCATTGGCGTTATGACCACGTGCAGCGACAGTGTATTTCTCTCATTGCCTGTCAGATGAGGGCTCAAATAGGGTGATGTATGCTCGAGCTCCTCGTACGGCAACAGATTATCCAAATTGATGACTGGCGCCTCATCCGAAAAGTATTCTGTTCGCTCCACTACGGTCCGTATATGCGGTATCTTGTTCTGCACGCCAACGATCAGCACGGCAATCTGTCGATCATTATGTTTTGAAACTTAAATGAATTTGCATCTCGATTTAATATTATGCATTACGCACCTTGAAACGTTCCTCCTCAATATTCTGATGCTTGCATGTGACTCGCAATCGCACCGTGTTGAGTGAGCAGCCGGGCACATCCTCGCCACAAACCATTTTGGCCTTATTGTACTTGACTCCGCGCGGAAAGAACTCTATTTCCCAAGTCATGCAATCTAAACGAAGGATATCATAGTATTACAACGGATGGAAATCATTCATAGAAATAAGATAAGGAGAATTGTTAAGAGTATTGTTCAGTCTTGCGCTAGAACTCACCGTCTTCAGTCTCGGCGATATGACGTTGTGAAAAGAAGCAGGTTACATAGTTTTTATAGTCCTCAATCTCATCAAAGTTGGGCACATCGATGCCAACGCTCCACGTGTCGTTCCAGTAGAGTCTTGGCGTGAATTGTAACTCCCCACATTCGGAGCCACGAATCTCTCGCACGCGATCTTCCTGCCCTGATTGATAACTCATGCCAATGGCAATGCGCTCCACGAGAAACTCCTTGTGATACTCAATCAGAGGGACGATCAATAGATGAGCCAGTTCGCACGGCGTCATCATGCCAAATCGTATATGCATAACAGTCTGCTCTATAATTTCCATAAAGCTGCTGACCTTCTTCTCAACGCTGAGGCTGGGCGTGGCCTCGATTACCTCGCGTCTGTGCAGCAACCACGTCTGCAATATAGTAAACAGTTTGTACTCACTGGTGATAACAAGATCATTCTGCTGAAGAAGCAGCTGAAGTATGGCCGGATCCATATCCACAAAATCCTTCGACTCGGCCACCATTCCCAGGTTCCATTTGAGAAAACGCTTTAGCGTCTCGGTGAGATCATTATGCGTGGGCGTAAACGATAGCGTATATTGTAGCCAAGAGACAAGGTATCCACTGGTCGCCGCCTTGGCCACATGCTTCATCATATAACCCACGCACAGCTCGATGAGGTCCCGCACGTTATATTTGTCCGACAATGCTAGCATGGGCATCACGGTTTGCAGCGTCACCTCAATGTGGCCAACATACAAATACTTAATGAACTGTGGAAACACTGCCGAGCAGCATGCCTCCTCGTGGAGCTCGATAACATGCTTGCTGCACTCATTCCACTCCGGATTCATGAGCATTACTTGAAAAACATCGCTGCTGGCACATAGTATGACTCGATGTGCGGGATACTCTTTGCCATCCACCAGCAACACAATGTCCGACATCAATTGATCCGCATAGAGATGCGCGATCTTATTTAGCACGCTATTCGCATCGATCATCTGCAGGCACACGTATATTATAAACAACAGATTTATGTATATTGGGAGTTGGGGTGGATATTGAAGGAATATGCATACTCACGGTGCTAGCGCCATCCTGAGCTTCATCCGTTTCCAAACATTTACGCCGCTTGGCATCCTGATCATCAGTGAGGCTCGTGGTGCCCTCAGCACCGTTTGTTGCAGCTGGAGCGTTTGCACTGTTGCCAGTGCCTCCACCAGCATTACCTGCAGCACCTCCCGCTCCAGCGCCAGCACCAGCACCAGCACCACCGACGCCACCACCAGCACCACCGACGACACCAACACAAGCGCCACCACCGACAGCTGCAGCACCGGCAGCAACAGCACCAGCTGCTCCACCAGCTGCACCACCAGCACCACCACCAGCTCCAGCAGAGGCGGCCGCGCCTCCGTTACTGTTTGCGCTCATAAAAAACTTTGCACGCGTTCGCAGTTAGAGTCACTGTAGCTGAATCCCCTGGAACACTGTCAAACTCCAAATTAATTGATCTAGCAGCTCTGGCTGGACGTTCGCCTACTGCATCACTCGTGCAAGAGCTGTGGATGACATGCCCAATTGGTTAACATCAATTTCCTGCAATGGAAAACAACAAATTGCGTTTGTGTGACTGTGTGACCGTGCTACTGTAAAGGTAAAAACGCCCAAAATTTTATCGAATCTGCTATTGGTATAAAACGGTATTTAATAACAGCAATGGAATTTTCAAAACGAGTTTTTATGTTTATATTAATAAATGATATACAATACAACAGTCTAGTTTTACCTAAGCATATTTGTGTTTCTTTTTTTAATGCATAATAATTAACATGCATATTATTTTCGTTTAATTACACGAATATACAAAAGCAACAATGAAAGAAATGTTTAACCGATAGGGCTGGGTAACTTTCCATATACTTGTTTTTATGGAGATTTGAAAATAAGTGCGAATATAAATTTTCCTTTTATCAATACATCATTAAGTGGGTATTTACCTAATTCAGGTGAATTTGCTAAGAAATTAGCAAGGATCCTTGGAAGTATTCAACCCATTTATATTGACTTGATGATAACTGAGAAATTGTTTTAAAAATGTAAAGAAATTCCATTCCCAAATTGGTATTTATTGATTTTGTTTGAGCTATATTTTTACAAAAATCGAATTAAACTATCATAATAATCAATGTGAAATGTGGAAGGCGAAAGTTGAGATCAAATATGCCAGATATCTGTTAAATAATTGTATTCTTGATTTTTAGTATATTGTATATTCCAATATATAGCAGCAATTTTATAAATTGTTCTACATCGAGTCTATTAAATACAATACAAAATAATTGATTGTTTGCTAGATATTTGGCACATGTGAAAAAAACTTTAAAATTTAAGAGAAAATAAAAATGGATTAGTGCAAAAAGATTTATCGAGAGACACATTAAATTAAATTTGTATCAAACATTTGGTTTTTTTTTTCGTATTCTTTTCATTTTTATGGATGACTATTCCTCGTTCCAAATGGCACGACTATCAAACAATATCCTCACAGGGACTGAGAGAGGAGCTGGCGCGAACATAGAGAAATTATGTTACTTTGGCGATGACATTCGTATTCGTATGCGTAAGTGATTTTGTTCTTTATTCGATGATTAGGCACAGTTTAAAGTTCATCGTGTCCGATGAACTTCTTGATGTACGCCTGCAGTTCCGGCAATGAGCGGCTGCCCTCGTACTCATTCTGACGCTTGCCATTTTTGTAGAGGAACAGCGTTGGATAGCCCTCGACTTGCTGGTCTATGCAGATTTGTTTGTTCTCCGGCGATGTGCAATCAACCTTGGCTACAACAATGCCATCATTGCTGGATACTGTGTCAGTTGCCAGCTGCTCCCATGTGGGCTGCAGCTTTTGGCAATGACCACACCATGGTGCATAGAATTTGATGAATGCAATGCCCTCGGATATCGCCTTCTCGAATTCAGTGTCGCCATTCAACTGCAGCACAGCCTGCTTTTTAGCCTCATCTTTCGCATCTTTTGCCGCATCATTCAGATCGTTGCTGCCGCTTGGCGCACCAATCATTTTCTCCACATAGCCTTTCAGCGTTTCCATGTCGCGGGCACCGGCGTATTTTTCGATCTTCTTGCCATCCTCAATCCACAGCAATGTGGGATAACCCTTCACCTCAAAGTCCTGGCATATGGAACGATATTGTGTGCAGTCGACTTTGGAAATCGTTGCAGCTGTCTCCTTGATGAGTTGCTTCGCCAGCTCATCCCAGGTGGGTGCCAGACGCTGAAAACATAATATATATAAATTAGTTATTAATCAGATGAAGAATCAGTGGGTCAATTACCTGGCAATGACTGCACCACGGTGCAAAGAATTTGACAAAGTGATTGCCACTGGACACATGCTTGGCGAAAGTATCCTCAGTCAGATCAACAACTTTGCCAGCATTGGGATTCGTTTCTCCGCCATCCTGAGAGCTTTGTTCACTCAAATCCTCCTCGGCAGGTGTGTTAAGCTCTTGATTAATAAAGTCTGTTATCGCTGGCAAGTCCCGTGTGCCCTTGAACTTAACGGACTCCTTCTCGCCGAGCTTGAAGAGACGCAGGGTTGGGTAGCCTGTCACTTGATGATCAGCGCATAGCGTTTGATGCTTGGTGCAATCCACCTTGGCAATGGTCACCTTGGGATCATCAATATTCATTATTTCAGCCAGTTGCTCCCACAATGGATGCAGGCGCTTGCAATGGCCACACCTACAAATGTCAACAACAACAAGGTAATAAAGTATATTTCTATACAGATTTAGATAGGCACTTGCTTATCAATTAATAAAAGCAATCAGCAGTTTTAACGTTTGAATCGCTTACAAAGGCGATCACAAGCATTTCCCAAATTGAAATCTCAATCTAACGAGCAGGTCAAAGAGTCAGCTTAATGATCGGCTGAAGAATTAGCCATATGTGGTTTGACTTGTGGGACTTGACACGTCTACTTCTCCCTTTCGCAGGTGAGTCAAGTAATGGGGAACTTTCTTGGATAAGACGTAGATCTGACGTGTTGAAACGCACGTCGTGTCGTGTCGTGCAATTAAAATTGAAAGAGTTTGTGTCGTACATGATATATGGTGTTATATTGTAAACTGATAAGAGACGCCGCTTGCCGGTCGGTCAGCGTTAAACTTAGTATATGTATTAGTACACATGAGTGTGGATAAGTGTACAATGGATGTGTACATGTAGCACTCATGTAGTATTTGTCAATCAATTGTGATTCTTGACTTTTCTCAAACAAAGCCCCTTTGACCGTTTTTGAGCGTCCTTATCATAATACGTGTTCAAATTTCAAAATACATATCAAATAGCGGCTACGTCAATGACACCGAAACAGCAGCAGCAGTTGCTGTCGAAATAATGTACAACAGCATTCTTAATTATATAGTTATGTGTGTCAACAAGGAAATATGTTTGTACACATGTTCATACAGACGTACATATTTCAGTATGTTCAAATTTACATATGTACATATGTACATATGTATGTACAGATGTTTTAAAGACTGCGTGGCTGCGTTTATGCCAACATTTAATTAATACTCTAACTGTTTGCCGGCCATGACCGACATATAAAATATATCTGCAGACTTGCCAAATTTTGAATACGTTTTGCAATTTAGCTTACCATGGTGCAAAGAACTTCACAAAGACATTGCCGGCACCGATAACCTCGTCAAATGTTTCCGGGTTCAATTCGACAGCAAATTGCTTTTCATCTGTGTGCTTTTGCTCCTCGTCGTTCGCTGCTGCTACCAAAAATGGAGACAAGCTTAACGCGCAAATGGCAAGCGGTATAACAGATTTGAATAACATTTTAAACTGTTTTAAAAATGTCAATCGCATTTGCACTTAAATACAGTACATGAAATGATGCCCGTCTGTGGCAGTGTGACCAAAACTTTTAATAGCGATAATGACCGAGGCGGCTTTCCATATGAAGAAGTCCATTGATGAGTTGTATTTCTGATATTTATCGAAATTAAATTCATCGTACTAGACAACGACAACAGTTTAAATATTTGTAATAGTTTCATAGCAGTTAAATATTTGTCCAGGTTGTATTTATTACGTTACTTTCGATTTTTGATACAAGAATTAAGAAAATTCAACTTTGTCCCACACATATTGTAGTTGATTCACACGCATATGGACAGTTTATGATTACTTATGTATATGCTTATAAATTCATTGAGAAATCAACAGCTCAAGAAATTCAAAAAAATAAAAAATAGTGAGTAACAATCGGAATTCAAGCCATGGTTAAATCAGTTAACTCTTTATGATACAAATAATAACGTACATATATCAAACAACTTTATCGAGCATATTCTCAGTCTAAGATCCCTCGTCCACAGGTTAACCAGCTTTGCTCCGAATTCTGTCCAATAATCATCCACAGAGGACCTGCATTACGTTTAGTGAGTATTGTAAATCCTTTCAAATACGTAGTATATGTCATGTCCAGGCATAAAAAGGGCATGGACAAGGTATGGATCAGTAAGACGCTAGCTTCAAGAGAATAAGGTTTGTGCTATTATGGAGACAGTCTTGGATAGTTGTACCATTATAATAGCACTTGTTTACTTTGCCGGACAAAGCAATGTAGAATGAACATACTTTTTTGTGTTTTGTGTTTTCTTTTAAAAATATCGATTGCAATTTGTTTTGATTCCGTCTCTTTCTTTTTAACTCGAGGACTCGAATCTTCTGATTGTGGTGCCTTAACAGCTAATGAATCAATAACTGGAGGCTCCAATCATTTTGCGTATCTGCTCGAAGGATAACCAGAAGGTGAGCGACCAGGGCGCCATGCGTATCCAGCAGGGCAGGAATCCCTTGTAGAGCGCCACGAATCCTTCCTTAGCCACAGTCTGGCGCAAGCAATCCACAGAACCGCGATAGAGCAAACCGCTGCACCAGAATCAAGAAATTGTAATGAGAAAAAGTTTAAGCCCAAGTCCAATTATATATACGTACCGTCCCAGCTCATCGGTGGGCTGATTCATGATGCGCGTCTTAACAACATCTGCCGGTGTGCCCATGATGGCCGCCACGAATCCTGCGCAGATGGAGGCTAGTACATGAACCGTATGGCAATCGGGCATTTGGAGGCGATGCATGATCAGATGCTTGATGGTGTCATATGTGGTAAGATCCCCTAGATTGACCAGGGCAGCTCGCTGCACATTTGGTATACTACCTTTCCACAGACCCTTGATGCCGCCGCGATTGACAATCTCCCGAAATGCATGCGCCGCTCCATGCACGCGAGGTGCCTCGCCCATTAGACGTCGTCGCCCCTCCATTTGTATTTGCACCTTGACCAGATCAGCGGGTGAAGCTAGCCACTGGGCAACGGCACCTGCTGTGACACCACAGAGCGCCGACTTCCACACGGGCAATGCCTGGGTGCCATTCTGCGTGAACTCCTTACGCATCAGATCATAGCTGCAGATGCGCACGCCACTGTCGAGGAGGATACGAGATTAGTTGGCTGGTTGGCATTTTACATAGAGGCCTCATAAGAGCAGTGGCAATCGCAGTCCAGCATTGCTACTCTAGGATGCTACTTATAACCACACGAGCGTGTGTATTGCACAAGTTTAGATGTTGATTTTTGCCCACCTATAGACGACGTGTCTGTAGAGCGCCGGCGTCACGCCCTGCCACAATTTGAGAGCGCCCTCCTCACGTACAATGCCAAAGGCGGTGGCGACCATGCCGCGATATTGCATCTGGTAATGGGGGGGTGGTGGTTACATAATGTGTAGTTCATAATAGAACATATATACCTATACAATACATACATCTGCTTATGCATACAGCATAGAGCATACAGTAACAAGGTTCACATTTAAATACGCACAGAGAGATGACAAAATGGGAGACTGGAGGGTCATGAAGCTTTTGGTGTGGGAGGGCGGTGTGTAAGTGGGTGTGCTGAGAAGCGATGAAGTTTGACGTTGACAACTACAGTCACCTGATCTCAATCAGTATCCCTATCTCTTCGGTTAGATTGACACACCCCACAAACAAAAAACAACTCCAAATTGAGAACTGGACAAATTTGAGAGCTTATCTGTTAGCTGATAATGGACATTGCTGACCACAATAATAGAGAGATGTTAATCGCTTTTGAACAACAAATGAAATGCAACAAAACTGAAGCTATCTTCGGAGCACCGAAGCATTCAATACCCTTGCAGAGTCTACAACTGAAATAAGCAATCGGAAAGTGAAAGAGAATTATTAAAGCTGAATTGAAATCGAACTAAGCCAAAATGGAACCGGTTCAAATTTTGTGAAAGCGTTGCATTTATGTACACATATGTCCAGTATTTTTATAAACAGACGCACGGATTTGGTTAGAATATTCAATATTAAATAATGGGTTAACAGAGCCACTGCCAGGGTATGACAATTAGAAGCCGGGAAACAAAGCTAGCATGCATGAGACACCATCACAACAAATACAAATTACAAACAGCAACAATTAACACCCAATGAAATTACTTACATTTGTTTTTGCAGCGGCGGCCACACTGGCCGCCTCGCCTTGGATCTGTAGTCGGGTCTTAGTTAGATCTAGCGGATATGTGGCCAACTCAGCTATGGATGCGGCAACCACTGACACAACGTAAGTGCAGGCAAATGAATCCGCATAATCATATTTCACTGGACGTAGCTGGTGGCGTCCACTTGAGCCGGGGCTATTGCTGTTAGCTGTAGATGACGCTGCTCCTGTGGCCGCTGATGTTGCTGTGTTGGCATCAGAGCTGGGCACACTGGCTGTGGTTATGGCAGCGGCAGCGGCGGTGGCGGCTGCTGCTGCTGCAGGTGCGACTGCCTGTTGCGGTGGCATTTCTCAGCTGTAAAGTGAACAAAATGATGAACTTGATTAATTTCATTAACTAATTTGACTGCATAATGCGACACAAACAATTGTACAATCAAACACACACATCCAATGGCGCGTTTATTGGGGGCTGGCCAAATTATTTGTGGGCCTCGCTGCTGCGACGATGTTTGCTGGTCTTAAAGTAAATATTTGAAGCGCACAGATCGCGTGACTTGCTGATCGAAGTGAGAAACTCGTTGGGAACACGTTTAAAATCTCAAGGATGCTGTGCGCACATTTGGCTTTTGGTGAATTTACATAACATAATAGCAACAACAAACAATACCAATACCAGCAGTAGCAATAACAGCAGCAGCGACAACAACAAACAACGGCGACGGTTGCCAACGACGTCAATGTGTGAAAAAAGAAAATTCAAAATCAGAACCAAAATTAGTTTTGTTTTTTCGCTCGCCTTTTATTCCGTGACCGTAATGCCGTGTATCGGCGGTTTGTATTCAATTAAACGCAAGCGCTAATCGTCTGTTCATTGCAGAATTGATTTGTGTGTATATGTATATATCAGTATATGTATGTACTTTATTGGCGCTTATCAATTGTGCATCAATAAAACAAAAAATGTGTGTCACAAAAACAAAAACAAACCCAAAACTGACGACAGTGTTGCACAGCTGTTTAAAGTGCAAGCAATGAATAATGTTCATAATATCTGGCATCACGGCACACTTATCGATGAATCGACCATTGATAGCGATAGTTGTATGTACAGAAAACAGCTGTTTATGACCAAATCGGCCTTGCTTTTCAAGGCTCTTGTGGTGCTTACGTTTTATTTACTATGCACTGAGCGTGTGCTGGCTGATTACTTCATAGCAGACTCGAGTAACCAACGGTAATCAAACTACAATTGCATCAATAAAGCAAATAGACCGATAGCCAATTACGACATCAAATTGCTAACAGTAACAGCAGCAACAAACAAACACATTAAAGTACGTAAGTAACAATAAGGTTTCACCATACGGATAAGATACTAACAAGCTTTTACTCTGTGTGTGCGTGTGTGTTTGTGCTGTTCGTTTGTGTGCTCGTTAGAATGAGCAATTCAGATACATCAGCGACTTCAGCCTCGCCCAAAGCGGACCCGACTGCGCGCCAACATCTGGAAACGTATCGTGTCTATGTGGTCACTTGGAATGTGGGCAGTCGCTTTCCAGATAACATCTCATTGCGCCAGCTGCTCGGATTGCCGGATGATGCCAGTGGTGACGCAGCTGATTACCTGCCGGATATTTATGCAATTGGACTGCAGGAGGTGAACGCCCAACCGCAGCAACAGGTGTTGGGTCTGTTCAAGGAGGATCCGTGGACACATAAAGCCAAGAAACTGTTGCGCTCTTACAAATATGTGGCTGTGAAGACGGAGCAAATGCAGGGATTGTTGTTGACAATGTTTGTACGGCGTCCGCATGTTGAGCATATAAAAGACATGGAAGCGGAGTTTACGCGCACCGGCTTTGGTGGCATTTGGGGCAATAAGGGAGCAGTGAGTGTTCGCTTCACGCTCTATGGCTGTGGCCTGTCCTTTGTCGTGGCTCACTTAGCTGCCCACGATCATCAGCTGGACGAGCGCATTGAGGACTACAAGCAGATACTCGAGAATCATCATTACCATGTGAAGCGATATCGTGAGATCTACGATCATGATTATGTCTTTTGGTTTGGTGATCTCAACTTTCGGCTGCAGGGCAGCGACTCTGCGACCGAAGTGCGTGACGCATTGCGGGATGAGGAGAAGCACGATGCACTCATACAGCGCGATCAGCTGTATCAGGTGCGGGAAAAATCGCAGCAGGCGTTCCAAGTGCTGCATGAAAGATTACCCGCCTTTCCACCCACATTCAAATTCAAGGAAGGCACCTCCGAGTACGACATGAAACGTCGTCCGGCTTGGACGGATCGCATAATGTATGCAGTGCAACCGTTGAACCGCCAGCCTGGCATGCAGCTAGCTATTGAACAATGCTCATATAAATCGCATCCCGCCTACAATATCAGCGATCACAAGCCAGTTTCCAGTGACTTTACGATCAAACTCTATCCCAATTATCGTGCACCAGGTGTCAATTTCTCACCGCTTGCCGTTTGGAGCATTGGCGCCGAGAATACCGTGGAGTATCGGAAGCAGCCGGAGTTTGAGGAGGGCCCCAATGACTGGATCGCCATTTATGCCAAAGAGTTTGCCAGCTTGGCGGACTATGTGGCCTATGAGTATGTGAATCAGGCTGAATCGCCCAACTCGAGTGATTCAAATGCTGAGCGGGAATACTTTGAGACGCCAACTCCGGCGCCGCAACGTCAAAGTCGTCACCATCATCGCAATCGTCAGCGACTACGTCGGCAGCTGGATGCCAACGAGGAGCAAGTGCGTCTTGATTTTGCTGACGACGTCGATCTACGCCATGGCGAAGAATATTTGCTCATCTATTTCCGCAGCACTGGACTTCGCGGTGTCACGAGCATCGCCGGCATATCCGGCTTAGTTGTTGCCGAGAAACGGAACGGTTCCCCACATCGCACCGAGTACCATGTTGATTAGCTGGCGGAGGCACTGGACATTTATATACTTTAGTCGGGAGTCTTGGGAACATATTACCAATTGGGAATATGAGCCTTGCTCTGCCTTTATCTGTTTTGTTGTATCTTTTATATGTATGCTACGTACATAGATCAAATTGTAGATGCATTTCTTGTTATCAATATGTAAAGTGTTGTCTTTGATATATGTTTTGATATTGTTTATTGTTCCCACTGCACATTTCAGCACATATAATGTGGTATATTCGTAAATGCTTTATATATAATATAATTTTATGTATATATACTACTCACTTACAAATACATACACAACAACTACACAAACCATTTGAAAGACTGTCTGTTCCCATAGCAATCGTAACTATGCATTGTACACATTTTAATTTCCACAATTAATTACATATTCTCTATTCGCATGGAATGCTTAGATGATGCTCAATTATATCGATGGTATCAGGTTAATTCTTTACTCTACACTTTAATATTGCCTTATAGGGTATGTCAGTTTCGGTGCATTGAGGTTAGGATTGTTTCGCTGTTTCGCTTGTTTGTGCATTACAGTAATCTTTATTTTTATTTTTATAAATGATGTCGCTTGCTAAAGCATTTGAAGCATTTTGTAACCGGTTTTTGCACCGTTTGCATTGCCATAAATGTTAATTACGTCACAAAATTGCCACACCTGCTCCTCATTTCCATACAAAAGCGATGCGAAAGATGACAAATTTAAGCTCATGCCAAAATTGGGCTAAAAGTCTTTCGACTCCAAAGCCCGATCTTAATTAACTGAGAACACAAGAAGAAACAATTTGGTTTAAAGTTTTTCATAGATTTTATTGTACGGTGATATTTAATGATAAATATAAATATAAATAAAGTACATAATATAGTTGCCAGCGGTAGTTAGTCAATGCACTATAGTAACACATCATAATACACTAGATACATAGTACATCCAGCAATATAGATAATTAAATATGCATGTATATATTAAAAGTGTGGCTGCACAAATTGTTTGCCGCGTTTTCAGATTCGATTTCGTTTAATTGCCCATTTTCAGGCAACTTTTCCGCATTAAAACTTGTGCGCAATAAATTAAAATTAAAAAAAGAAACATAAAAAAGCGCACACTCCTCGAGAAATGATTGGGAACGCCTTATAAACAAGCGCTTCATAAATTATCGTAAAAGATATTCGTAGAATATATATAATTATATAAATATTCGCATTTCTTCCCATTTCACATCTCTCGATGGCAGTGCGGATGACTAAAAAATTTTCCAAAGGACTGCAGACTTTTCATTTTCAATTGTTCGATCTAAGAATTGAATACTTAATTAGTTTCATTTCAAGGAGTAAAAGAACAGGACATATTTTTGTTAAAAAAAACATTCTTTACAAACTAGGGCATATCTATATGTAAACTTAGTCAAAATTCGTTGATCAGATATAATACATGCTTATACGGTATATATATATTGTGATGATGATATTCATTGATGCATTGTAGTATTCGAATAGAGTTAGGCAATTTCAATGATCAATTTCAATTGTTAAACTACAATACATATATTTATATATTTACTACTTATACTATATACAATTAATCGCTGACTGCATTAGTATCAAAAATAGTATGCCTGATACTTATGGATATGCATATATATAAAATAATTATAGATACACAATTAGTATATATTCATTGCCTTTTGCCTCAGTCAGTTACAATTTTATATTCGTTGTGGATGCTTGAAAAAGAATAAAAAAATATATACAAGTATATACTTTAATTATATACAATCACAATTGGACACAGACATATTTCTTGAACCGTACACTCTTGTTATATATAACAAATAGAGGGAAATATTACTTTTGGCCTGAACACTTTGGAAGTACATACATATAAGTAAAATAAAAACTATCATAATACAATGTTCTTAATATAAAATTTGTTTCTTTTTTCTTCTTTGATTTGTTTTAATATTTTTTTGTCGGTTTTCAAAACACATTTTCCTTTTGTTTTTAAGACATATGTACGTTAAACGCACAATATAAATAAAATAAAAACAAAGGCAAATAAATTAAAATATTATTAAAAAAAAATTAATAATTGTACTGTTTTTAGTTTCTGTGTTTAAAAAATAAATCATATATAAAAAAAAAAAATACATTTTGTAAGTGTAGTCTACATGCATTTTCAGCAGGTCTGGCAACGCCGTGGGGCTAACTAACTAACGGCATAATGCGTCTTTCTACAAATCTGTGTGTGTGTGTGTGTGTGTCCGGTTAATTAAGCGCGCTTTCGTATTGGCATCTTATTTATCTGTTTACGTTTTGTGCTTCTATTTTTCATTTACGTGTTGTTGCTTTTTTTTAGGCCATCTAACCTTGATCAGTTGCGTTGCGTTGAACTTTTGATGATAAATGTAAATGCATGTGTGTATTTTTGTTTTATTTGTATGTGTTCTCTCTTTGTGTGTGTGTGTGTGTTTGTAAATATCAAAGTAAACTATTAAACAGCTCAATGTTTGTTTAATTAAACGCGCGCTTTTGTGCGCGCCGAAAACAAAACACACACACAAGCAAACAGACCTATGCCCTATGTAAACAAACTTTTGTTGTTTACAATTAGATTAACAGTTTTTGGGAATGAACGCCGTTCCCAACCAGGATCCACTTGTGCTGCCCCACAGTGACGAATGAACTGGAATGAAAAAAAAAAAACCAAAAAAAAAAGAAAGAAAACAATTAGTTAACACGAATAAATTGGTAAGCAATCATACACACACATAAGTAAAGAAAACTTAATTAACTGCGTACACATAAATTAATCATAGAAATCTGCACAGGAGGTCTACAGGGTGAGAGTGTTCTTGTATAGCACAGCAAGTGTTATATGTACTAATGATAACACGGCTGTTAATAATATAACTGCTTACCACATAATCCGATCAACGTTTAAGCTATACGTTCTCGATCAAAGCAAAGCCGTTCAAAAGTCAAGTTAACGACAATTTAACAGCGCAACCAAATTTATTATTAATACATTGAATACAGCAGGCCTGCAGCACAAAGAGAGAAAACAAGCCATTGGCCTCTTCCGATGCTTTGTTAATTTCTTGAGTATGCAATAATGTCATCATATAAAAATAATACCCCAAAGAATCTCTTG
This sequence comes from Drosophila funebris, assembly GCA_018901825.1. Taxonomy (NCBI): domain Eukaryota; kingdom Metazoa; phylum Arthropoda; class Insecta; order Diptera; family Drosophilidae; genus Drosophila; species Drosophila funebris. The sequence goes on along the minus strand of JAEIFK010000675.1, from coordinate 2,150,812 downwards.
GGTGCTTTATCAGAGTCTCGTTGCGATTCCTCATAAATTTCAGAGTGAAAATCTATGCATTTCGTAGCTTGAAGTATTTGAATATTAAATGGTTTTACTGCTCATAACCATAGAAACTTATTAAACACATGGAAACTAAATATCAAAACTCTTGATTAGCAAAAGAATTTCAAGAATGTAGCTCTATAAATACAGGTTTTTCGAATTGTGGGGGTGGAAGAGGGTCGTGTCAATTCTAAACAAACTTAACCTATAAGAGTATTGTCATCAAATTTGTTAACTCTAGACCTTATAGTCTCTGACATATAGGTGCTCAAACGGACTCGGCTCTTGATGCTAATCAAGAATATATAGACTTTATATGCATGTTTTGCATATTTCGCTTTTGACAAACTTAAAGGACTACCGTACTTATTAAATACAGAGTCTAGAGAGTGCATTAAACAGAAGTACTTAAGTATCTTTTAAACATGTATCAAGTATATCTATATACATTAACAGCACTGATCTTTTGTAAGGTCAACACTAACGCAATATATAGCATTTGTATTGCAGATAGAAGAAAATCTCATGATGATTTGTTTACGCACAGTTATATTTTTTGTTAAAAAAAACAAGCCCAGGAGCAATTAAATTCCAATTTTGACCCGCACAATTGGAAATTTTAGGTAAAATACTAAGAATTGCCAATAATGAAGCTGCTTCCATAAACAAAAACATCAGCTAAGCGTTCCAAGAAGCACAATGGCAAATAGACATCAATGATTAAAAGTTAAATGGAAATTATGCGCAAAACATTTGCCAGATGCCACTAAGAGTCTCAATTTGGGGAATATCAGGCAAGGAGCAAAGCTGCTTTTTACCTGAAATCTGTGCTAAACACTTTCAACAATGTCAGTAAACTCAACCCAGAAGATTTGCAAAGCCATTTAGACCTCATGATGTCAGTGGTCAAACATATTGAAGGTGAACATGAAAGAAAGGCTAACGCTACACAAAAGTCAGTAATTAATGGACGGACTCAATGTTTGTGGCAAAGGGGAATGGTAGAGATAGAATCTACTAAGATCATGAACATACAACAAAGGAAAAGAAAGAACATTAAAAAGTCAATTAAAAATGAACCAAGATTACCTCAAAGTGATGCCAATTTGCACAACTATCGATAGTACTATCGTAAAAGTACCATTGCTTGTATTAATTATAGTATAATCTTAAATGCATTCAAAAGAAATTTGCATTCACAAAAAAGCAATCATTTCATACATGAGTCTTCAATGGAATATTTAACTTTAGTATGAAAGTCACGTAAATCACATTTATGATATCTTATCGATAGTTTCACAGCTTTTGGGCTTGGGATCACATATAAAATGTATATATGTATGTAAGAGTATGTGTAGTCGCACTAGAAAACGTACTAATTGAAAAGTTAAACATCCCAAAATGTATTTTATTTGTTTATTTCATTCGAGGCAAGAATAAAACTCCACTTAAATGAACATAAAAAATGCTCGAAAGAAAGAAATACCGAAATTATTGAGCAATCGAAATGACAGAAAACAGCGACACACAAATACACGGACAGACAGACAAGTATGTGTCTTACGCGTGTGTGTGTGTGTGCGTGTGCATGTATGGGTACGTGCGATGACATGAAATGCAGTCCAGTCGCAATCCAAATTAGAATCAGCTAATTTAAATGTTGCCGATTTCTCACACTCGAATGTTTTGTGGCCGACAAGCATCAGCAGCAACAGTGATAGGGGCAGCATGAGGCACTTAAAAACAAAACCCAGCGGAAGAAGAAGAGAAGAAAAATAAAAAAAACATACTAAAAACCAAACTGAGAAAAAATGCCTCAACAATAAATTCCTTGTGGCTATTGTTGCTGTTGGTGCTGTTCACGTTTGCCTAAACAAAACACACACACACACACACACACATGTAGACTTGGAAAGCACATTGCTTTGCTTGAATGTATGCATGCACATATACATGCATATAAGTACATTAGACGAATATACATATGTATGTATGTATATATGGATGTGTGTGTGCGTGTGTATTGGCATTTGAAAGTCTTCAAACAATGGCAGCGCTTTGTCTGCCATTTTGTTGTTGTGTTGTTGTACTAAATTTCTTGCCGCCTACGCAGACTGCATTCCGTTCGCAATGTTTTGCAACACTGGCTCTTGTCTTGTCTTTGCAATTAGAATGTTACATTCGGCCTCTCACTCTCTGTCTCTCAATGCTGTCGCCTATACATTGCATTGCGTACCGTTATTTGCACAAATAAAAGCTTTTCTTGTGTTGCGGGGCTCAAGTTAAAGACTGTAATATATATGTATGCACATAGGTATGTATGTATGTATGTATGCACATATGCATATGTACAAATGTATGTAAATATTCGTGTCTTGGCGCTTTTGTGATGTCGGTTAAAAACTGATTTATAAAATACCGCACACACAAGCATACAAAAGTACTCAATACACTTACACTTACATTAAGCTTGAACAGGGCAGGGCAGTTGATGTTGCTAGCCGCTCGCTCGGTCAATGCGCGTGCTTGAATGTTGAACGTGCCCGTCTTTGTTGTTGTTGTTGCTACTATTGTTGTGGTTGCTATTGCGCAAGTGTAGCTGCTTGTTGTTGTCGGCCCGTTTCATTGTCATTGTTGTTGTGGTTGTTTCTGCTGCTGCTGCTGCTGCTGTTGTTGTTGCTGTTGTAGGACTCGGTTTACTTTCGCATTGTCGCTCGTCTCAGTTTTCTGCAAAATGTTAAGAAACAAAAGGGCAACAAATGATTACAGACATATCAACGTAAATGTAAATGCGAGGGTAGCTAACAAACTTGGCAAAGTCAAAGTGCAAACACATTTTTATATTTATTAATTAAATGTTTTAAGAGGGGAAAATATGGCAGACTGTTAGACTGCAGTCATTAGACATTATAAAAGTCTCCCACTGGGATAATCTTGCGCAAGTGAATGTTTCCTTGAGTGAATGCATATCAAATACAAAATGAATGCTATACTTTATAAAGCATTTGCCATAATATTATTTTGCATTTAGTTAAGCGAACATTCACTCCTGGTGTAGAAAGCATACAAATTACTCTTGCAGTTTACTATTGCTGCTAATCTAATGGGCAAATCATAATTGATATTAATTGCCATCTATTTCTCAATTAAATAGTTTTGTTTTTTTTTTTTTGTATTCATACTCTGCTTAAGCTTTAATGGCTTTACACTTAACTGATTATTCAGACATAAACCCCATAAGTCTTATGTATAATAATTAAAGTAACTAATAAACATGAGCTGAATAATTACACTTTATATGATTCTTTCGTTTCATCCCACCCTCGCCTACTTTGACGAGTCTCGAAGTGGTCGACTTGCAAATTAAAAGCGTAAAAAACAATTTGCAGATGTACAACGAAGTTTGTATACTCTTCTACATTCTTGTCGACTGAATCTTCACTACAAATATCATTGCAAAAATCAAGAAGCATTCTTTTAGACGAGATAAGCTTAAGAGATAATAGAATTGTCTGATATACAGAGACTGCTCTGTCCGGTTATCTCTATCGTTCTGATATGCCGAGTTTAATGGACAGTAAAAGTATAAAGTCGTTTTGTAAGGGCATTGAAACCGTTTTGCGTAAAATGTAAATGGGCCACATTGCAATTATGACTTGAAAAACTGCAGAACGTAAAAATTAAAATTGCTGCTAAACTCAATTAATGAGTTGCCCTCGCTTGTGTGTGTGTGTGTGATGTGCGAGTGTGTGTGTGCATATCTTTTTGTATCTATGTGTGTGAATTTCTGCTGTTTTGCTAATTTGACAAAAGCATTGAAAGTACTGATCCACACTCGCACTCCGGATACTCGTATTCGCATTCGCATTCGTCTTTGTATTCGTCTTTGCATTCGTATTCATGAGATACACACATTTTGGCTCTGACAAGAAATCATGTCGATATGCGCGTACCGGTTGACGAAAGATGCCATTTCCCGTTCTCCTCGTTCCCCCCTCCTTCTACTGTCTGCCCCCCCTCGGTGACCACATAGAGCCCAACTCCATTGGATCGAAATGATCTGTGGTTCGGCTGCAAGCAGCAAGCAGCAAGAAGCAAACAGCATGCAGCAAGCAGCTAGCAGCAAGCAGCTAGCGGCAAGTTGCAAGTTGCACGGCTGCTGCACGGCTGAGCGTGACGGTGACATGTTGCCCTGGGATTATGCAAAAGAAAAGAAATTGCACAGCAACTGCCACAAGGCAGAGGCACAGACAGCTGTGGCAAGCGAAGCCAAGTAATGTGGACATACGGACAAAAACTGCACGCACTTTTGCGGATGCACAGTGGGGCCAATACACAGAAATGTGTAATTGAAAATCAACACAAAGAATGTCTACACTTGACTAGGGAAATCAGGAAATCTAGGTATTTGTTTATATCACAGAATCAACAGAAATAAACAAAGAATTAAGCAATCTTTAAATATTTGTAGCAGTCTATAGTAAACAAGGGAACAACATTTGATTACAGTAAACATCAGCGATTGACAAACAAAGTACTACACAGGTGAGATGCGATACATGACAAATAAATCATAGCACATTTTCTGGAATCCATTTTAGAACAGACTATGGAAATGTGCTTAGTATTCTCAGTATTCTTCTATTCAGTTTGTCAGCATTTGAAGTATATTCAATTTTAAGATAATCCTGAAAATATACTTCTAATATGGAATTTATAACAAATTGATGAGTTTAATACACTCTTTTGTAGTCTTGAGAGGGAAAGTCCCTCTAAATGAAGGTTTGAACGAAGGTAACCAGAGTAAGTAACAGAGAGAGATTTATTATCTAAAATGAAATGATTATTGAAATATACTTGAAATAATTTAATAACAATATATTTTAGTTGGGATTAACTCTTATTTATATACGCTAAGCACGAAACGAGTTGTCACACTGTGCGACATGTTAATTAAAGAATTCTATATTCTATGCCACACTGTCTCAGTCCAACGGTCTGAGTTGAAAGAGTTGCTGCTGTGTTGTGGCTTGGAGTGGAGAGTGTGGAATGTAGAGTGTAGAGTGGAGAGTGTGGAGTGTGTGTTGGTAAGACAGAGTGCTTCAGTGTGTGTGAATGTGTAGATATGCATATATATGTATGTTTGTGTGTAGATATTCCACTTGTAATATGTATAACGTTAACACAACTTGACCTGGCACAGTTTTGAGCCGGGTTTTTTTTTTGTTGCTGTTTTTGTTTTTATCATTTCGAGGCGTCGCGACATCGTTGGCATTGCCCAAAATTTGATTGCGTAACAACTCGTTAATGGCCCATGGGCAATGGTAAGAGGAACTGCGGGCGCCGTGCGAGGTATTTAGTGGGAAAGATTTTGGTAAAACCTCACACATGTACAGTCATTGGGGGGCATCGATGGTGATTATTGGCATCGTAAACAGATCGCATCATCCCCTTAACACCCCCCTCCCCTCTTTGCAACCACTGCTCATTTCATTTACCTCGCCATCTGTTTCTGCAGTCCATGACGCAGTTTGCATCATTTTCATTTTCATTTCATTTCGATTTCATTTTCAATTTCGTTTTGTTTGCTACAATGTGTCATTGGAAAAGTGGATGGGATTGGGGGATTGGGGATCGGGGTGGGTTGGGGATAAGGTGGGAAAAGTCGCCGCTTATCACTGACTGTGCACTGGGTGTCCAATTGTTCAATCTCTTTATCAATAAATGGAATACATATTTAAATGGTATTTCGAATGCTTCAAGCGGT